>CM023104.1:8857648-9305930 GCA_013103745.1 Gardenia jasminoides | reverse complement strand
TCATTGTACTTCGTTCAGTTTACGTATTACTTTCGATATAACACCCCAAACCCATGACCTCTCGACGAAGCACTATCAAATTTCATTATGTAACAGGAGAATTGTAATTTGCATGCTTAATAAAGGCTATGAAAGTCTAACAACATTATATGATGGGTTTTGAAGCAAATTCTTTACTCTCGGTTAATGAAGCCGGAATTGCAAATCCCTGAATGTTCTAAAGTAGAATTAAACATTAAATACCGGGGAAGAATCTGAGCTGATCTTTGAACGTTTGTTTTTTTCGCTGGACTGCGGCGACCGTTTGCCAACCATCTTTGAAGCCGTCCTTCAGGGCCTTGATTGGATGTTCCTCTTCTATTACTTGCCCGGGGCCTTCCGTGAGGAGAAGAGACTGGGGTACCCACCATCTGGGATTACATCTCCTGCTGCCCGTCTCCTTCCAGCTGGGCGTCTAGAGCAACCACCCTCTCAGCAATGCGATTCTGTCGGACCTTCCATGCCGTTGCCTCTTGACCATTTCATGCATTCCACTGGAGTTGAGTTCATACTATGCATATCTCAGTCTTCCAGCATCATCAGGATTTTGTGGGGGGGTCTCCGTCTAACATCTCTGAAACAATTGAAACTTCTTTTGCACCAAGCTACCTGGCTGTTGCTCTTCTTTGGACTGTTCTTGATGGGACTCTGAATCTTGGAGACCTTAGATACCGGAACCTCTGTTTGCTTACAAGTCATGGCCGATAAGCCTGGAGTCTGGAACAGTGAGGGACCGGCTTGCGGGTGTCACGGTCGCAGTGTCCCAGTATGCACCACAGCCTCCACCATGACAGCCCACCAAAGATCTGGCCCTCTTTACCTAAACTCCCATGCATAGGCCCCTCTGAGGTCCACTTCCCTCTTTGTGCCCTTTCCTCCAGCCCTTGTTTTATCCACCTCTCTTGGGGTGAGAAACACTGAGCAGATCATGGCCTCTTGGTCTTCTTGGTGCGGGCTTTTTGTTCCTCCAGTACCGATGCTTCCCCAATTGTAAGCCACATCATCCTCTGCAATTCAGATGAGCCTGCCGGTTCTTCCCTTGACATTCCTCCCTCTGCGTGTGGCTGTGAGTAAGAGAAACAATATGGGCGGTGCCAAGATTCTCCGACTGTAGAGACTGCCCGGCTCCCTTAAATCAAACATGTCCACCCAGGCCAGAGCAGAAACGCAGTAGATCCACCTCCGCAGCGTACCCTGGCTTTACATTTGGCTGGTCCAGTAAGCGATGCGGCGTCAATGTGGCGTCTAAACCTGAAACAATATGGAACAAACATTGTTTTGTTGAAAGATTACAGGAAGCTTTGGCCAGACCAGAAAAATAAGCGGGTACCAATGTGATTCTCGATCAACATGGAATATGGTGGACCACTTAAGATGCCTTGGCTCAAAAGCTTCGTGCAGATGCCACTTCTTGCCGACAGTGAGAGTCGGCTTCATTGCCATCGAATCCAGGAACATGCGTAGTCAATAGACCAACGTGAAACGCTCAACTAAATCAAGGATGTGAGAGAATTTTGGAGTCTCTTGCATCTTGGGTGCATGGAAAACTTGCCTGAGTCTAGAAAGCCCGGATGACACAACCACCATCAGGTAGCCTTGAGACTCCTGTGATCTCCTGCGCGATGGGTGGCCTTCCTTAAGCAAGAATTTCCAGAGCTTTGGTTTATTATTGCAAGGGAAGCGAAAGAAAATGATTCTTTTGAAGAGAGCTGGAGTGGGAACCATTGTGCCCTTCACCATCCAGGATGGTGAAGGGCGAGCATCCACTACATGCAAAGGAAGCAGGCTTTAAACCCTAATCCAGGAAGAGAGAGAGAGAGAGAGAGAGAGAGGGTGGATGCCAAGCCTTCCAATTAAACAGTCAGATAGACCATGTACTTAGACATTTCATTGAAAGTTTGTTTGTGGTTGGGTACCAAGCTTCCACCAGAGGTATCGGAAACTACTATTTTCGGTAACTTCCATGACCTACTTTTCACAAGCTTGGTGCTTTGGGAGGTTCATGGGACCTTTTACCAAGGAATAGTCTAGACCCTCTATGGAAATTTCAGAACTTCATGTTGGAAGAAACACGCTCATTTTATTTCTTGAAGAAATTTTACTGTCATGGAACTCTGCCTTAACTTTATGTGCAAGAAGGTTGTATTTTATAACAATCTTACTTGGTTGAAATCCAGGACTTTAATGACATTAACACAGGACTTGAAAATAAATACTCTGAAAGCTAAACATGTGGCCGACAACTTTGGCGTTAGAGCAACTTTACAATACTAGCTAGCCTAACAAATTGTAACAGCTTAAAGTCTGGGTTCATTGGAGATGCATCCACTAAAGTCCACAAAGGGGTCAGACCACACTTCATAGTTGCCATGCTCCAGGAATCAGAGTGAGTGGGTCTGTGATATTCATCTCAATAATGTATTCAAATTTGTCTTTTCCACGGTTGATCCTGGAAATTTCTAGCCGGATTCCAGATCTACTTTTGATTTTGGAGATGGTCAGGAGGATGGTAAACTTGTGTAGCCTTCTTTGTGGAGTTCAGTTGGGCATCTTGGAATAATAATTTATTCTTGCTGCTTTTGAATGGCTTTGCGATGAGGATGAGAATCACGAGACAATTCAAGAATATGATCAAGTTTCATCTGGGATGACTCTATTTTTCTTGAAATAAATATTTGGATTTCATGGTAGTCATCATCTTGGTCAAGGACACTCCTGTCTTGTGTGCATGGAGAGAGATGGGAGTGAGCTTCAAGCGTCCATTGCGAAAATGAAGCCTTTGTGGAGTGAATTATATATCGGGATATTCCAGGGCATTTTCTCGGCTATTTTGAGCTTGAACCATAGCTTTTATTTTAGAATCTCCAGTACGGTCAACGCCCTCCTTGAAGGCCTTCACTAGATACAAATTTTTCTTGTGCAAGGGTGAAACAAATTTTTCAGGATTGATTCCAAAAAAGGTTGTAACATCAATCCACCATGGGATCTAAAAAATCTAAGTTCATAATCCTTGATTCCTTTTCTAAGGTCTTCTTTTTTGCCATGCAGACATGGAATTTGGTGAGTTTGGGGTGAAGGTACCCTCAAGAAGAGGGAGGTGAAAATATCATGAGAGGTTTAGATAGTGGAGGACGAGAAAGAAATCATGTAAGTGTTAGCCGATCCTTTTCAAGTGTTTGCTTTGAAGAAGGTATATTAGACAAACCAATTTGCCGTCTTAAAAGTTGGGGGTGAGGAATTTTGTTTACCTTGAAAGAAAGCATTTGGGGAAAACTAGACAGCTGAAAGCATGAGATGTCAGAAGAAACTTGGCATTCTCCCCATGCAGTGCTACTGCTAAAATTTCTTTGAATGTAGAATGGTAATGGGACTCGAGGGTTTAAACCGATCCTATAAAGGCTCCAACATTTTACGGTTTACTCACAGGTTCTTCAAGGAGAATAGAACTCGGTGTTCATCACTAACATCTGATTTGCAAAACCTCTAAGACCATTGTGAGATGTGGAGATCTTGAAGGTGCAGAAGAATCTGATTTGAGAACTTTAATGAGGATTGGTTTGAAATACTCAATTTGGAGGTTTCTTTTTGAGAGCATGTCGGAGAGGGAAGTTAGAACTTTTAGGGCAAATCGACATAATTGATGATAAGGTGTAAAGAGAATTGCTGGATGTTTGACAAAAGGCTGGATCAGAGAAAATTTTATGATCTACGCATGATGAGGATTACGGTGCATTCCTTCTAGATTTTCATCCCCTAGAAAATTATTTCATTTTTGCGTAGAACCATTTTTTTCGAGAGCATGATTCATATTGAACAAATTCAAAGCAAATTTTCCAAGTAAACTCGTGTTCTTCTGCTAAAATGATTCACTGAACAATAAAAAATGTCATCAATATAAATGATGCGATGGTCAAGAAGAGGCTGGAAATATTTTGATCATGGCTTTTTTTTGAAACAATGACGGGAGTGCGTCTTTAAGCCAAATGGCATGACTTTCCACTGAAAATGATGATTGGGTATGCAGACCAGTTTTATCGATCCTCGACACAAATTCTTAACTCACAAAAACCTGATTTTAAATCATCAAATTTTGAAAACCATTTGAGTGATGCAGAAAAAACAAGTTTTTCAACATCCTCCTCATATTTTGTCCAAACAGTGTGGAACATATATCCATAATCGGTACGCTCTATTTGAATCTCACAGAGGTCAAATTCGCTAAGTCGTATTCCTATCCCTTGAAGAAATTTGCAAAAAAAAGATTCAAAGATCAAGACAGCTGGAAAAATTCTACAAGAGAGTAAGAAATGGAAGTTCTTCAAGAAGAAAAAAACGTAATAAGTAAAAGTATTCCTTTCTTTCGCGTCGATCCCTTTTCTCGGCAACAACTGATCGCCTTTCGATATTTCCTTTTATGCATTTCAATAACAAACATCAAAATGCATATGTCCAAAAGGATCTTGAAAAAATATACGTTTCCTCTTGATCAAAATGAGAAATAAGATCTATAGGACTCTGGTTTCCATGGAATGGTTATCCAGGGGATTTCAACAGATATGGACATGATCCCTGGGAATATTTTTACTTTTCTTGAGATGAGAATGATCAAAAGAAATAGTATCAAACCATCTGGTCTCGATGAAATTCTAGAATTCGTGGATTCCACTGGCTATTTGTAGCCCGATTCAAATTTCATAATCGCGAATCCGTGAGTCGTAGAAGTTTTATCGCTTCTTCTCTAATCGCCGAGGAATATTTGTACAAGTAGGCAGTTTTTTGCTCATCAACCTATGAGGAGAGCATCTTCTCCAGGAAAGAGTAAGGTCAAGAGCATGGTTTTGAAATACCTATGCCATTTGATAATCGAAGCATGTCGCAATGGCTTCGTGGACTGCTCGCCTCCTCGCTATCCTGACTGATCTTAAGAGAGCACTTAACGTGATATGGATCATCAGAGAAATATTGAAATTGGGAAACAAAGTGACAAACACAAGCCAGCATTTAAAGTTGTTTCATTAGTACTATACACGATGTCGATATTTGACAAACCTACTGCCTCTAGTAAAGCAAAGACGCAGCATGAATCGGAGACCTTTTCTACCATGAAAGGACGAGAAAACCGGATTGCACAAAATGGATATGAGTATAACTTGTTGTTTCCGAGATTTGAAAAATCAGGTGGATATGCAAGGTTATGAACCATTCCTTTCCGGGCCCGGAATTTCGTTTCATCCAACTTCAAGACCGAACATATTCTTAACACCTTTAGTCTATGTTTAATCCAAGACTTAATTGTGCCTAAAGAGAAATATTCTTTTGCAAATGATGAGTAAGGATCCAACAACGTAGATCAAGAGGGACTAACCCTGCTCTGGTTCAATAGAGACTTCATAAATAATCTAACTTTGCGTAAGATGATCTAGTAAAACTCATCTTGTAGAAGATTGGTAATGGAGCAGGACTTAGCTTGTGCAATGGTTACTATATTCACCCTTATGCCATAGTGGCTTGTTCCAATATACCAAAAATTCACAGCGGATCAGCCTCAAACTGGATAGTATGAATTCTTGCCACAAAGAGATATATAGATTCTACACTTACTTACAAGATCGAATGCTGAAATTGGACCTTCACTTAACAATTCAATAATTAAACTTGTAACTTAAAATCAAAATATGGCTTCCCTCAATAGCTAGATGCGAAAAAATATCTGCCGAGATAATATGTATCTGGATTATAAGGAATGCCAAACCACCGAAAAGAGTGACAAATAGATTCTAGGATGCTTATAATAATGTAGTAGGTAAGGGTAGTATCTGATAATCACCAATACTTTGAACTAAAGGACAAGTGGGATGAAGAGTTTGATCAAAATTTCCATAACTACAACACGGTGACAATCTTGCAAACTATGATAAGGACACCGAAGATCTGGGATGACATAATTTTTCGGACAAACCACAATTACCTCCTCCCAAGAAGATCGAATGGCTCGATACCGCTAGGAGTTCCTTCGATTTCTTTCGCAACAATTGGTTACATCGTCGGTTTTTTTCACCCGCAGGTTTAACGGTCTACTTCTTTTCGCCTCTTGCTACTTTTTTTTACTTTTGAGGTTTAGCCTTAATCTGGAAGGACGGACAATAAACTTTAATCTTCAGGGAATCTTTTGATAACTACACCAAATATATTAAAGAACAAGGGAATTAGATAATTGGGTTGTCCGAGAAAGAATTCTAAAATGCCATGTTAATTGAAAACAACTTCGACTCTAAACTTTTATTTCGGATTTCTCGGATCATGATCAGAGAGGTACCTTTATAAGAGGGGTTACAAGGCTGAAACGCACCTAAAAACATAAAAAGATGTGATGAAAATCACACCAAAACAACAGGGACAAAGCTAAAGTCTATGGGTGGGACCCACAAAGACTTTCCATAAGACTTTATGCTAAACTTCTGCAGACTAATCTTAAGTAGAAGGTTCAAAAAACAAACTAAAGTCAAGACAATTGAGAGAGAAAATTTCTGCCCCCTTTGTTGACTTTTACAAGATTTAACCAAAGCCTTATAAAGAGACAAAATGGGAAGGCTACAAAATAATTTACTATGAGTTTATCATAATTTTCAGCTTATTCTTGTAGAAAAGGAAGGCTGAAATAGTAACAGTGCAGCAATTATAAGACATTAAAGAAGACAAAAGAACTTTGCTGCAATAATAGTAGCATAGCAACAATTATAAGACATCAAGGTGAAACTCGGTGTCCAAAAATTAGTAAGCGGTGGTCGGGTAAGTCCATAAAGCCTATTAGGCTAGAGACTTTTAATCGACTTTATTTTCCATAGTCGGTGAAGACTTACGACGGGTATCCGGGTGTAGAGTCCGGATCCGGATTGATATTCGAGTTCTTCAATGAATGCTTGATGTCAGACGCGGTTTCTTCTTTTGTTGAGCTGTCGGCTCGTTCACTTGAGACTTCCACTTGGTTTGGGGTTGTGAAGTACTAGAGGCTGAGCGTCTTGGGCTCATCCACGTGAGTCTTGCATCATAGAATCTTCCATCATTGCCTTATACTCACTGTTTGGGCTTCGGGATTGCTTGTGAAGTGAGGATGATTTCTTTGATAATTCCATGGCCCATGAAAACTGGCCAAATGACTCGAATAACTCCATTGACCTGAAATATATACCTCTGGGCTTCATCATAAACCTGATCATCTTCTTGGATGGAAAACTAGAACTTTGTAGATCGAGCGAGGGCAATGCACGGAGGACATTTTCTTGGATATTGACAGGCATGAAAATGTAAAACCACATAGTCTCTATGGGTGTTAAAAAATCAATCCACCATTCTTTTGGTTTGAACCATTTAAGAAAAATTTGCTTATGGGGCAAGGCTTTTAAACTCTGCAAATGATATGGAATGAAATTCCATGAGGATATGATGAATGACAAAGATACCGTGAGAACCCAAAGTAATGGCTCGAGGGAAGAACATGGTTTGAGCAATGAAAATTTGTGAGAACGTTATTCGTGATTAATCCCCTGAGGATTGAGTTGATCCTCCATAGTTAGCAAAACCGAGAGTTCATGGTTTCTTCCGGCATTTTCAAGTGTTTTTTTCCAGTTTGTGACAAGGTCAAGATTTCAGGTGGATTTGGAAGGAGGGAATTATATTGGAGTACATCCGGATGGGTAGAGCTTGGTGGAGGCCGAGAGAAGAAATGCGCGGGTGGGCAACAATGTTGGATTTTCCTTGATATGAGTAACCTTGAATGAGAACCCGAGAAAACCAATGGGACCATCTAAGCAATTGGGTATTAGGAATTTTCCCTGTTTTGAAAGAGATCATTTGAGGGAACAATGCTATTAAAAATAAAACTCAAACTTTTCAATTGCATATTTGACCGCAAGAATTTCTTTGTAAGAGGAATGATAATGCAATTGACTATCTTTGAAACTTCCAATCGCAAATCCACAACATTTTCTTTCTTTTCCATGCTTTTCAAGAAGGGTGGCTCCCCAATGGTAATCACTAGCATCGGTTTGGAGAATGAGATCCTCAGAGGATGGGATGTGAAGGACAGGGAGATTGGTTAGGATTTGCTTTAGGGATTGAACGGATTGAGTTTGTTCATATCCCCAAGAAATGGGATTTTCTTAAGAAGATTGGTCAAAGGTTGGGTATACTGGGAAACATGAGGGATGAAGTCCCTAACATAATTAACAATACCCAAAAACTGACGGATTTGTGTAACAGAAAAATCTTTTTCAGGGAAATGCTGTATAGCATCCCCAATGTGTGTTTCTGGAACACAAGTGCCATTTGAAAATTTCATCCCAAGAAAATTAATTTCTTGTTGACACAAAATCATTTTCTTTTCAGAAAGCATGATGCCAAACTTTTCAACAATCTCAGCAAACTTGTAAAGCAACGAAATATGATCTTCATAGGTTTTGGAAAATAAAAGAATATCATCAATATAGACAAGACAAGTATGAAGAATAGGCTCAAAAATCCGAATCATGGCTTTTTGAAAAAGCGAAGGTGCTGTTTTTAAACCAAAAGGCATCACCTTCCATTGGTAATGATGATTCAGGATACAGAAAGCAGTTTTATACCTATCTTCAATACAAATGCTGTTGCCAAAACCTGATTTCAAATCAAATTTGAAAACCATTTTGCCTCGCAAGTAGCGAGAACAGGGAATGTCTATGTGGAATAGGGAATTTGTCATCGCCAAAATAAATTTAAGGGTGGTAGTTGATGACAAGTCGCATTTTCCCCACGAACTTGTTCAGATCGCTTGTTTACATAAAAGGCTTGACATGCCCATTCGCGATGCGTGAACTTTCGATGAGATCAAATTCAAGAAGTTCTAGACATTCCTTTTCAAAGAAGTTTAGAATGATCGTATTCATTCTGGGTGACTAGTTTTGGTAGATTGGCTTCTTCACTTTTTGAGAAAGGAAGTTTAATGAAGAAACTGGTTTTGCCACAAGGGATGGTTACATTTTTTATGAATTCCACATGATTGTCAAGACAAGATTGGTTAACAATAAAACCCGAAGGTTTCAATTTGGGCTATTTGGCAATGGGAATCATATATGTCGAAGTAAGGGCTTTAAAGAATTTCCTTCGATTGAATCCCTTTGCCTTTAAGACATATAAATCTTTTCATAAATATCAAATCCAATAATCAAATCTTTTCACATTTTCCCACCACATAATGTGAGTTTTAATTCACAACTGGTAGGAATCGATAGTAATTGGATTCTTTGTTACCTTGGTTGTTTCAAACAACCACCATTGAGTGACCTTCGAAAGTATGAGATTCATACTTCGATTCTTCTGAAGAATGTCTTGATCTCGTAATTGACATTGCGACCTGAATCAAAAACCCAATTAGAGGAATTGGTTTATCATATTTTGATTTTAAAACATGGAGTAGGGCTTGAGGACACGTTTTTGCTGCTTCCATGCCACCTTTTACTTCATTCCGAAGTACTTTTGATGGTCATTCTATTCCTCCTGAATGGTTTGACAAGCCAACGCTTAAACCAAAACTTTCTCCATACTACCAGAAATGTTTGGAAATTCTTGACCATGAAAATCTCCAGATAAAACCATCAAGATCCAAGCCACTCCTCAAATTTGCATGTTTAAGTCTCAAGATTTTCCTCCCTCTTTTACCAAAGACAAGAACCATGCTCCAAAGTTTGAAAATGCCTGCATTAACCGTTTCTTCCATCGTGACAAATGGCCCTTTTGATAGAACCAACAAGTTCTCAACCGGTACCAAAATGTAATCACAAAACAAAACCCTTTCTAAGATTCATGAAGAGGTTACCCAAGTCTCTAAAAAAAAATTGACTCCTTTAGAGATGAGACAACATCCTCAAGTTTCACAAGATGATCAAGGTCTTCCAAAAAAGACTTGATGAAGTATCATAGAATTCTTTGAGATTGGCCTTTGTCCCAAATTGTGAACAAAAGGAAAAGATATTGGATATCTTAAAAGATGATTCGAGTCTGGCTGTGAAACTGAAAACTCTCACCAATCATTTGTTCAAACCGCCTTCAACCCCTGATGATGATTATATGTCCCATTTTGCTGCCAAACCATTAAGAGAAATGCCACCATTTTTTGGTGCCATTCCATATTTTCCGCCTCCAGTAAAGAATTACCAGCTTCATCCAAGAATTATTCCAAATGGTTCTCATAACAAAAGAGCTCGGAAAAAGCCGAACAAAAAAGAAAGGCAACGGAACAAAAGAAACGCTGAAAAAAGAAAAGTAGAAACATCGGGAATGGAAGAAAAGGCAGAAGACATAAAAGATGTGTTCATGTTTTCCCATGGAAATAATCCTATTTCTTCTTTTTTGTAGGAACAAGTTGAGTCCAAGCTTCCCAAAATCAATGTCATGGAGAATGCTTCAATCGCATATATCACCTCAAGAGACTACACCGAGAAACATCGGAAGAAATACTTCTCGAAGTCTTCGATTCTAAATACTTTTCATTCTCAAGAATCAAGCGAAATTTATCGATTCCTCTCAATTGGAAAAATTCCTCATGTTTTCATGGCCAGAGAAGCGGAAACTGAAGCCGAGGTTCATTTTCCTTCCGATGAAGAAGACATTCCTAATGAGGAACCCCAGGCAGTCAAGAAAAAAACACTAAAGGGGAGTATTTCTATCTTTACTATTGATGATATCCCTTCTTCCCAATGGGAAAAAAGATTCCAAGAATTTCATGTATGGATGACTGTTAGACACCTTACAGTTGATTCAGCCTTTGATATTCTTAGTGAATTTACTGCTCATTTTGCAGGTATCCTGAAAGATTGGTGGGTCTCGTTAGGAGATCAAGATAACTTGTCTTCGAAAAGAAAATCATTGAGAGGCTGATAATTTATCACCAGTCTCAATTTTCCACGAATCTGTTCAGATCTTTTGTTAACATAAAATGCTTGACAAGCCCATTGAGAATCAAACTTCTCGATCAATTTAAATTCAACAAGTTCAAAGCATTCTTTCAAGAATGCGAGATGTTCGGACTCATCCCGTAATCGTGAGGCTTTTGTTGGGATTGATATCCTCATTCTTTTGAAAGGAAGTTTTATAAAGAAATCTGATTTTCCCAAAGAGGATGAGAACATTTCTTTAAAACTCGATGATTTTCTGCACAAGACTGAGTAATAATTTTCTTTTAAAACACTCAATCACTCGTAATAAGATACCCAAGGGTGTAAAGCTTTTGGGACCCAATGAATTTTTTGAAAAATTTCTTGATTTGATCCCATGAGGTAAAATCGAGTTTGGACCTTGCCTTTTCATAGATATCAAACCAATGATGATATCTTTACCAAAGGAATAGGGCTCCAAGAAGATTTGTGTCCGATCGTGCAATCTGTAGGAATTTCAAGGTAATTGGGTGTTTGGTTGCAAGGGTTGTTTCAAAGATTTTCCCTTCCGCTGATCTAAAAGTATGATATTCTTTTTTCCACATATCTTTAGGAAGAAGGTCTTGTTTAAGAATATACATTGAAGCACCTGTATCAAAATAAGCTATAGTGGGTATGGGTTTTTCATATTTATCAGGGTAAATATGAATGAGTGTTTGAGGTGCATTTGTGGCTGGAGACAATGCTTTGTAAAAATCTAGGAACTCATCAGAGTCATAAACCTGTAAAGCAAAAAGAGTTGAATCAATTGGATTGTCATCATCAGAAAATAATGATTCAAGATCATCTGGTATAGGAACTTCAAGGGTATCAGAAATAGAAGAGATGAGATTTACTCCCTTTTTATTTTGAGGGCAATTTTTGGAGAAGTGACCTTTTTTGTTGCAAATGAAACATCTGTCCTTTTTGAATTGGAATTTTTTCTTTCGAAAATATTTCCATCTAGTAGGACGAGAGGTTTTCTTAGCAAGTCTTAATTTGTTGAACCTTTTCCTCTTCTGCCTCAGAGAAGTACAAGTCTTGCATGTACCTTTGGTAATCAATTCAGGCTTTTTACATGCCTTATCAAGACATGTATCACCTTTCAAATATTCTCTGATAACTCTCCTTTTATGGCAATGATCATCCAGGGCTAGAAAAACAGCTTGTTGAATTTGTCCTGGAGTAAGGTTCAAAAGGGAGCCAAATTTATTTTGAATACATAATTCAGAACCATCAGCTAAAGGTTTTGGTAAAGAAGTAAGAAAAGCTTGCTTGAGATTGATATCTGCACCAAGAGCATAAAACAATTGAGTCATTTTCTTGAAATGTTTACGAAGATCTTTTCGATCATATGAAAAACATTTCATCTGAAAGAAATCCTTTCGTTTTGTTTCTCTGCTCTCTTGAGCATTGCCAAGAAAAGTATGAAGAAGAATGTCAACAGTTTCATTAAAATCTTGACAGGTGAGAAATTGGAGTTTGTCTCGGTCACCAAGAGTATTCCACCAATCTTTAAGAGTACCTGAAAAATGAGCAGTAAAATTGGTCAGAATATCAAATTTGGATTCCATAGTTAAAGCTTGGACATTTAACCAAGCATGAAAATCTTGGAATCGTGATTCCCACTGTGATGATGGAATATCATCTATAGTGAAAATCTGCGTAGAGCTCTTAGGCTTTGAGGAGGAAGCCTTAGATGCTCTTGCATGTGAAGACTCAGGCTGTTCTTCATCAGACGTGTCTGTTACTATAGGGTCATCAGGTTTGGCCATATAGTTTGGAGGAAGATCACTGTCTTGGACATCAGTATCAGATCGATCAGAAATTTCATCACTAAGTGATGCAATTTGATCAACGCTTTGGTCCTCAGATGAAGTTTCTTTAGAAGAGATTATCTCTTGTTCTTGTCTTGAGAATTTCTGCAATAAAGAAGAAAAAACATTGTCAGTGGAATTCATCATAAGAATTTGTTTTTCTTCTTGTGGTTTTGTGGATGTTTCTGCAGCAACTTGCTTTTCTTTAGCTTCCTGGGCTTCTTTGGCTTTTCTAGCTGCTTGTTTTGCTTCAACTTCCTGTTGTTTTTGAGCTTTTTTATATTCTCTAGCAAAGGTAGCAAGATCAAATTCTGGCTTTTTTGGTCCGGGAATGTATGTTGCAAAAGTGGATGGATAAGTTGAGCTTGAAGGAAAATGCATTCCAGAATCTCTAGGCCCTTCATTTATTACTCATAACTTCATGACAGAACCTCTTGCTTGTTCTACTTTCCGCCATTCTAATAGCTCTAAATTAGATTATCTTTATGAAGTATCTATTGAACCAGACCAAATTAACCCAACTTCTGTTCCTCTTCTTAACCCATATTCTGCCTTCTCCAAACCTTCGTCTTCCACTTTTGGTTCCCTAAAATCTTTGAGGAGAAACACCATATGAAGGCAACTAATACTTGAGTTCTTCAAGGCATTTTTAAGAACAGAAATGAACTTTAGAGTTTCAGAAGAAGATTTTTTGACCTCAATTTCCACCTTAGCCAATTTAGAAGAGACCTTGGACACTTCCTGATGAATATCAGTCAAAGTAGCATTTTGGACTAATGCATTTTCTGATTGCCAATTTAAGACTTCTTCAGTCTTGTTGGTTGGAAGTGATTGACCAGAAGGTAACACAGTAGGAGCGAAATTTTGGAATTTTGCTCCGTTTTTCATGAATGACTGAAGGGGAGGAAAATCTTCAAGGTTGAACATGAAACATTCTGTGGGAATTGGAGGGACAGGTATAGCAGGAGGGCAATATCCCTCAGTTTCTTTAAGGATTTCCAAGCATTTTTGGTAATAAGGATGAAGATCCTTATTAGATTTTGGAGATAAAGGCTTGGATTTATGAGTCCACTTGTTTGGGATGGTGTACCCGTCAAATTGACTTCTTAAAGAAGTAAAGGATGGAGGTTGATTAGGTTCATCTGGTTTGGACAAACAACCTGAGCATAGATCATTGGGTACCTTTTTTTTTTCTTTTTCTTGGTTTTGGAGTAATCAAAACCCCAATTATCTTCCCAGCAGTCGTCACAATTTTCACAGATGTCAAAATAGACATGACCATTAAAAGGATCTTGGAAATAGTAGACAACTTCACCCTGGGAATTGAAATGCTGGATAATGTCCCACAGGTGACAGTCATTATTTTCATCATATGCTCCTAATTGAGCATATAAAGGATCTGGCTGTTGTACTGGTACCTGCATCATACCAATCAAAGGATATGATTTAGTCTTATCAGCTTTTAAATGGGCATGATTAAATTCAACCAGCAATCCACTTCCGTGTGGCTAGGTTTATTACAATATCCACATATCAGCCGAGGGTTTCTATTTTGCCTAAACTGAGATGCTCCATTGTTTTGATCTTTCCCTGATTGGTTTCTACTAAAATCATTCCTTGATCTACCAACTTCTATCTTGGTCTCTCAAAAGTGGAATTAGTCCCTACTCTCATAGTTATTACTTGGTGCTGCCTGCTTCCCCGGCTTGAAAGGTCTTTATCTGAATTTCGGTACTTTCCACCCTCTAGGCTTTCTCCAATACATCTGAAAATGTAGTCATTTGTGCTGTGGCAAGAGCCTCCTGTATCTCCAGATTTAAACCCTGGATGAATCGCCTAACTCTCCTAGGTTCTGTCATCACCAACTCCGGAACAAATCTAGAGAGGCGAGTAAACCTGGCTCATATTCTCGCTACGCCATAGTTCCCATGTAGTCGATAAATTCATCCCTCTCTTCTTTCTTGGACTAATGGAAGGTATTTTTCGTTGAATTCTAGTAAATTGCCCTGTGTCCACTAAGGCGTTTCATTCTTATTCCATTTCTCTCTTATCACATTCCACCAATTTTGTGCTGCACCCTCAAACTGGAATACAGCGAAAGTAACTTGTCTTTCCTCAGAATAATTCAAAACCTCAAAAATATTCACTATATTTTCTAGCCAACGTTCTGCCACATCAGGGTTGATTTCTCCGGTAAATTTGGGGGGTGAAAATTTCTGGAATCTTTCTAGAGCTCAATCCTCCCTTGTTTCAGCTCTTTCCTGACCTATTCTCCCTTGTTGGTTCATTATAATTGCTAACAGGTCGGTTACCCTATGTAAGGCTTCTGCTACAGGGTCTATTTCCTGGTTGCTCTATTCCTGTTCCTGTTCTTGTTGGGCAGCTGAGGATTCACCCTCCTCTCGAGTGCGAGAACGTGTATTCCTCTTTACTCGTTGCCTACCTTCTCCCTCCATGCCGATCTACGTTTAAATGTATAAAATATAATTTAAAAAGTAGACAATTTGAACAGTTATTTTGAACAGTAAACAAACTTTAAAACACAACTTTATTTACATTGGATAGCAAAAAAGCTTTTACATAGTCGCTGCCCTTGGGCAAGCAGTATAGCCCTAAGGCTCACAAACATTCATATGTATAGTTTTCAACAAGAATTGGGACATCACTAGGCATCAGTGCCTACCCTACTCAGAGCTATAACAGTTAGGGTCCTCCGAGGGATCTATTTCAGGATTGGAGTACTCCTACTCTGGGTTCTTATTGGTCACGAATTCCAAAGACTGCCTGATGTTCAGGCCTTCCTCTCTCTGCCTATCTGGTTGGATGCCTATGATCTCCTTATTAGCATTTTACAATCAGCAAAATACTTTCAATATAGTTTTGTACAAAGCTTAATATACCCGAGTAGCGTTGGGAAATATCCTCCGACTCTGCTATCCTAACTCACTGAACCTTCACAAGCTTCCTCAAGCCTACTATTTCAGTCTCAATCCTCTGAACGTGGTTAAACAAGTTCTCCCTCTTACTGACCACTGCTAGTAGAAGCTCATTGGAATAGGTAAAAGTCTCCGAGTATTTTCACCTTTCAGTCATGCCTTGCTGAACTCTAGTACAACGAAAGTCCTCCCAACCAATCCTGGTCCGACTAGTCCCTTCATTTGCACCACTCCCATCCATTTCTTACATTTAAACCCAAATGAAGTTAGAGATTTAAATCTAATTAGGTGTCGAGATTTGGAGCCAAACGGGTTTTAAAGAGTTAAAACCAAATAGGTTTAAAGACCCAATAGGTTTTGAGACACAAAATAGGTTTAAAATCCAATGGGTTTTGAGAGTTAAAACCAAACAAATTTGGAGATCAAATGAGTTTTGAAGCCAAATAGGTTTAAAGGTTCAACAAGTTTTGAGACCAAATCGGTTTAAAGGTTCAACAAGTTTTGAGACCAAATCGGTTTAAAGGTTCAACAAGTTTTGAGAAGTCTCCAAGCAAGCTGACTCTAATATCACAAGCTAACAGTGACAAATCTCCACAGTCCAGATATCTTAAACCTTAAGCTCTGATACCACCTGTGGCGGCCCCACCTTCCCCAAAGGCGAACCAAAGGGGTCAGCGGACTACCTGCCTGACTCTCGCCAGGACTCACTCAGTCACTTAACAAGATACGTGAATAAAATCCACAAAAGTCTTCCTGTAGAGGTTTCTTCACAAAACTCAGTCACCGTCAAGCTTTAACCTGGGGAGGGAAACATTTAAAGGGGTAAGCCTAATGCTTAGTGAGTGTCCCGGTAAACAATAAGTAAACATGTAGTAATTCCCAGAATGGGCATGTAATATTTAATATGTAGTATTCCCAGGTGGACAGGTAAACAGTCAATCATGTAGTCAGTATCATGTAAACCCGATATAACGGGTCATGTATCAGTATCATGTAAGCCTGATGTAACGGGGTCATGTATTCCACTAGTTGTGGACAAGTAAACAGTAGCACTTTCAATAAAAGGATACAGCCCAAGCATACAATTGTCGATTTCCCGACTCGATCCTCCTTTCATAGACTCGTGCCCGAAGTCTCCCAAAACATTCAAACAAGTATGGTAATACTCATGAGTAAACCTTAAACAAGTACCCAAGGTTCGTTAACTTACCCGACCCAGCCCGATGTCGCTCAGGTCAAGCTTCACGCCACCAATGGGTTGGGATCCCGTGCATCGAGTTTGCCAATTGTGGTAGTACACAATGGCGCAAGCAGGCATGCACAAGTACTTGTCAAGTTTAGCGAAAAGGAGCGATAAAGTACACACTCGCCCTTTTCATATAATCGATAATTTACATGTACACAAGTACACAAGTAACACGTTGGAATTTAAACAACAAGTACATAGTGAAACAAGACGGGTCCCTCACTTGTATGGTCTAGGTCTGAGCTGACGGTCCGGGTGGTCCTACTAGCACCTGACGGTAAGTAATTAGGTATTAGTTACTATTTTAGGTAACTTCTTATTTAACTAACAAGCTAATAGTGCTTAGGTCCGTGTTATAGGTCGGACTTGGTCTGGGTCTCGATTTGTCGGGACAGTATAAGGTCGTGGGTAACGGTGTTGTTCAGTGTCGACCCTAGTTGGTATGTGTCGGGCATGATTGGGGTAGTGATAGGCATTGGTCGACTAGTTTAAGTGTAATCGGCAAGTTTGCGCATGAGTCGGTAGGTTTGGTACACGATCGGCAATAGTTGGCACGGATGGGTAGGTTCTGGGTACAACCGGCAGCTATCGACACCGGTCGGGGCATATCAGTGCCCATTAGTGCGAAGTCGGTCGGGCCACGGCCGTAAGACAAGTCGGGCTCTGGTCAGTGTGATTGACACAAGTCGGCACCGGTGGGTAGCCATTGGTGCATGTCGGCTCCAATCGGCACCGTCTGGTGTGAGTCGCCAAGACAGTCGGGTTTACGGGCAGTGGGCGTCTGTAGCGGCTTGAGTTCGTGCACCTGGAGTAGTCGGTGCTTGTCGGCCCCAAGTCGCACTAGTCGCGCTACCGGTGCATTGGGTCACTAGGTGTAGGCCTTGGTAGAGACGGTTGGTATTGGTTGGTTATCGCTATAACGCCGGCAACCACGGGGATAGATGGGCATGGGTTATCGGCGTGTGTCGGGTGGTTAACGGTAGTCGGGATTGGGGTTGACATGCACCGCCTACGGGTAGTTAGGGACGCGTATGTGTTGGGGTCGCAAATGGCTGGGCATGGCTAGGTGTGCGGGCGTGGTTGGTGTCATGGGCGAATGGTAATGGCTAGCGCGTCAAAGTTTAACGGGTTGGCTAGGCATGGCTGCTGGTTCACGATTACTAAGGTTGTTACCGTGTGGTGCCATCATAACCGCGGTTGGTTGGTCGGTGTCTGCGGTCGGCCCTACCGGCACTGGTCGGGTGGCCATTTCATTACATTAGGCAACGGCATGGTTTCCGGCATTGGCATATTGGTCGGCGTCGAGATGGCACCGCCGGGTTCAAGTTCGCTCGTTCGGTTGCCGCTTTGGTTGGGCCTAGATGACTAACCGGAGAACCTCTCCGGTGCACATATGTCTGCCGCATTCTGGGTGGTCGATGGGGTCGCCACTAGGCTCTGGGTCCGTTAATGGATGCACACAGGTCGGCTAGGGTCTGGACAGTCCGTCAAGGGTTTGGCAAACTAAGGTTGGGCAATCTGCTAACGGGTCGGCATGGTGGCTTGACGGTCCGTCAATGAATCGCACAAGGGCTCGGCAGTCGGCCTAGAAGATCGCACGACGACTGGTCGTTCTCGCTAACGGTCACGGGTAGGCTAGGCATTTCCACTAACGGGCGAGCACGGGACGGGCACCTCCACTAACGGAAGCGCACGGGACGGCACATCCGCTAACGGACGCTCATACGGGCTGCAATGGGTGCATGCTGGCAGTGTCAATCCGTTAACGGATGTGCATGACAGCTGGCCACCCATCACAGTTTACGTTTCAGGCCATATCTCATAATCCACTCATGTGTTTTTGGCCATTTTATACCGTTGGAAATGGCATTTAGAGCACTACAACTTCTCAGAAGGGACCATGTTTAGATTCAAGCTGCATCAGGTTCAAATTCAGGCTCAAACATGCAGCAAGTGCAAAAGTTAGGTTTATCAGTCATGGAAAAATAGTGAACTTCAACGGGTTGCTGGGAACTTTAGGGACAGAATCTAGGGGTGTGCGACCAACCACTGGAAAGATCTTTCTGTCTAGTTTCCAGGGCCACTGACAGAACTCAATTCTGATAATCCTGCAGTGAGTTATGGTCGTTTTACTAAGACTGGTTCTGGCAAACTGATAGTACCCGAACAGCCATGTTCTTGGTTCAAACGTGAATTTAACTTGCTCTTGGGGCTTTATTCTTGCTTGGAATTCACAGCCATCAATCCACACATATAGTTCAGTAGGTATAACATGTTTACAGTCATATTCATAGCAAGAATCAGCCATAACAAGTGACACAAGACATTCTATAAAAGCTGAAATTCACAGCATGCATAACTTGTCTTAGTCTTGGTTTTCAGCATACTAAATCAGAATCTTTCTTGCCATATCAAATGAATTTTTGCATCATAACTCAAGTGGACTTTTGAACAAGGACTGAAATTATGTTGAGAAAATTGAGCAAGAGTGCATGGGAGCTAAGCTAAGAACCAGCCAAGCTTCAAGCCAACCTTCAACCTTATTTGCTCTCAATTTTTGGTGGTTGTTTGTAGGAGATGTTTAAGCTGACTTGTGAGCTATTCTTCTCAGCATATTTTCGTTCAAGGGGCAGGGAGTCAAAATGGATTTATCAGCTGAAAGTGTAGGATTGATATAGTTCAAACATGCAAGCATGACAAGGCTTGCTTTGTCCAACTCATACGCTAAGGAGATGACACGTGTCCATGCTATTGCTTTGTCATGCTTGGAATAAATTTTGCTGAATTCATTTCCTAATTTTTGGTGGCTGAAAACCGTCCAAGTAAGAGGTAAATTGAAGAGAAATTTCTATTGGCCTTTGCTATTTATTTTGAAGGGCTCAATTGCAAAGGTAATTTATTTTAGGGTTCCCGAGGTTCAAGCGTGTTCCTGCTTTGCCCCACACATATTTTGATACGAATCCTAAGAGGTGTTCGTGTCTTTTTGAATGACCCAACTATGGTGCATTGGGGTCCAATGAATAGAGTTAAGATCAAGGAGTTTATGGTGCAAATTCAAGTTACAAGTAACTCTTCACTAGTTAGGCGCCCCCAGGCATGCCTAAGGAATGCAATTTCAATCGATGACCAGAAGCGTTGACACTAGTTAGACGTGCCCGCGCTGAGTGGTCACGCCTAAGGTGTTGTTGAACAGAAGCGTTGATATCAGTTAGGCGTGCCCACGTCTAACGATCACGCCTACAGAATTAGTTATGTTCTTGTTTGTCCAATAAAGCAATTGGCTAGGTGTGAACAAGGGCCTTGCCGAATGCCTTTTATGCTATTTCCTAATTGTTTAGTATTTAGGATTATTAGTAGTTCCTAAAAACTAGTTTCCTAGTTAGTTAGGGTTTCGTTCTTAAGCTTCCAAAGCTGGTCGAATTTAGGTTTCTATTTGGACTAGGATTTCATGTCTTGTAGGCTATAAATAAGCCACCTTATTTCAATTTTAATATACAAGAATTTTCAGAAATAACATTAAGTGTTTTATCACCTCTCTTGCTTTTGAAACCTTTGAATACCTTAGAGTGCTCTTTAAGGGTTCATTGACTTATCAATTCAAGAACACGTTGAATTGTGGCGTCTTCTACCATTATACCAACGTTCGTTGTCCAAGTGCTCAACGGGTGAAGGTCTTCCGCGGTGTGTTCCAACTTTGTTTACCAAAACCCTAGATCCTACATCTTTCGTGTGCGGGTTGCGTTATTAATTAACGTAGTTCGTATCAGTTGGTATCAGAGCTAGTTGGAGGTAACAAAGTATATCTTTTCTTATTTTGAGTCAATTGTTTTCGTTTCTTGAATCTTCAAAATTCAAAAAAAAAAAAAAAAAAATCGGAGTTACTGTTCATCGGCACTGTAGCGACACTGTTCACCGCTACTGTTCATCCGATTCCTCTTGATTGCATCGTTCAAATTCTGTGTTTTTTCTCCTTCGTGTCCTTGCTGTTTTTGTGTCGATTGTATGTCAAGAAAATCAGAGAAAAAAAATATATAGTTTCGATTCTTGCTTAGTTGTTCTTGTTCTTGTTTCTTCTTCGTCGTTTGTTCTTCTCATTAAAGTCGTCTTTTTTTTGTTGTTCTTGATGTTTTAACAAATCTTGATTGTCTAAGTGCTGTTTAGGGTTTGTGTCTTGCATCTAGTTTTCTTTGAGTCAAAAAAAAAAAGAGGAAGAAGTAGAGGTTGTGTCCGAAAACTCATTGCTGGAAAATAGAAATCTGTTTTGTGATCCTTGCAAAATTAAAAGGTTCTTGGGCATACCTGATTGAATCTTGAAGCTTTCTTGATTGTGGTTGTGTGATCTTGATACTATTACATCAATCTTGAAGCCATTCTTGGAAAATATCAGACCTTACAATTTGATTCTTGCAAGTTGTAATCGGTTCTTGAAACCATTCTTGTTGCAGCCCTAACTGCTTTCTTGTTGTTGAGAATTGTTGCTTTGTGAAAAAAAAAAAAAACAAACAAAGAGCAACGAAACAGCAAAAGAATAAGGGAAGCCTAAACCAAGAACCACCAAGAAAAGAAAGCCTTTAAAATTGGTTGGCTCAAGGAATCCAAATCAGCTTTGAATTAAAAGAAGCCACCATAAGACTCTTTATTTTAACCCTTCTCAATTCCTTTTTTGAAACAATTGCTGCCAACTTGGCTGACCAAATTGAGTCTGGAAAATCGTCCACAAACAGCCACAAAACATTCCAAAAATCAGCAAGCTTCAGCCAAGAAAATCCAAACATCAAAGCTGCCAAACCGTAGATTGTTTCATTTTTCCCCAATCAGCTTTGAAAACCACTCCTTGGGAATAAGTGTGCGTGTTTTCTGCCCAAAACCACCTGCAAACAGTGCACCCAAAACCTGAAATTTGTCCAGAATTTTTTTTGGAAAATCAAGCCAAGAAATTCCTCAAGTATGGATTAGGTTCCTTGTCTTAAGCAATAAAGACACCTTGTTTTCTAGGATTTGTATTCAGCCTTTAAGGTAAATTCCAGCACCTTTAGCTTGCTTAAATTCACTATAATCTTGTTCTTGTTGAGCACCTAAATTGTTATTTCATATTTCTTGTTTCTAAGTTCTAATTCTAATTGATCTTGAATTCAGTTTCTTTAGTCTTCTTTTTCCAAATCTGTCCCACTTTTTGTTTCTTACTTTTACTCTTTATTTTCTCAAATTCTGCATCATTCTTGTCTACAAATCACCGTGGTCTAATTTGGTAAGTGGGTTAACACTAGAAGAAGCTCCACTTTCTTCAAGTTGTTACCAAAGTTGACTTGAGAAGTGATTGGTGAGAGTAATAGAGTGTTTATTGAGTGTAAACACTAGGGTTGGTGTATACACGTAAGGGAGGCGTGAGGTCTATTTGTTTTATTACTAATCATTTTGCAGGTAAATGGCATCCCAACAAGCTGAAATTAGTTTCATGATGGAGTCCTTGAAAGAAGCATTAAAACAAGTGATAAATGATAGTTTTGAGCCTCTTGAAAGATTTACTTGATCAATGGTGAATAAGGAAGTCAAGAGGAGGGGGTTCCATGCTAATCATGATTGTCACACACAAAGAAAGGACAGATCATCTTCATGCTAAGGAAGTATACAATGGACGATTATGAAGAAAATCAAAAGTGGCAATGTCAAGAATCTAAGGCCATCAATCCAAGTATTGTGAGCAAAAGGAAGAAAGACCATCTAGAAGGCATAATGAACAAAATTCATCAATTTCTTCCAAATCTAAGTCTAGGGATGACCTATATGAAAGGAGGAATCATGGTGGAGACTTATCAACGCCTTCTACATGAAAAGCAATTGAAGGAAAAGTTGAAAGCAATATCCAAGAATCTCCTAAAGAAGAGCTTGTAGAGATCATTACTCATGAAAGCCAACATAATCTCATTCAAAGTGAAGTTGAACTAGAAGAAATCATCATTGAACCCGAGGAATGGGAGAATGTAGTTGAATGTGCCATACAAAATAGGATTGTGAGTGAAGAGATAAAATTAAAGAGTGAGCATGAGGTAAAAATTGAGAAAGGCACTCAAGAAAAAGAGATTGAAAAATCAAGTGAGATGAGTAAGAATGTGAGAACTTATGATTTTTATAATGAACTTACCTTGCTTTGTGTAGTATTCTTATTTTGTGCAGGTCAAGCAAGGTCAAGTGAGTTAGTCATGCAAATGTTCCATTCCAAAGTCACTTGTACAATTAATGAGTTTTCATGGAGTTTGCCTCTTGGTGTTAGATCTATTTGGTGTCAATTCATGGAGCACAATTCCCTGTCCAAACAAATGGAGCAGCAATTGCGGGTCATCTTGAAGGGAAAATTCCTGATTTTGATTCTCATTCTTTAACCTTGAATTACTCATCATCTTTGCCTTGTTTTGAGCATAATTCTAGTTCTAACTCCAGTCTTTATCATGCAGATTTTGAAGGTCGAAGTAATGAATCAGCAATTGAGTTTTTAGTTGATGGAAAGAATAGTGAAGTTTCTAAGCGAGTTTTTACATTTAACTCTTGTGATATACCTTCTTACCATTTTAGCTAATGATGTTCCATTCCTTATATTTCCAATTTCTGGTTTGAAACAAGTTGAAAGTTATTTCATTTTTGTAGGTTGTAAGGCTGATTGTAATTTTTCAGTCTTTGTAAAGGAGTGCAACCTGATTTTGTGCTTGTACCAGTCACATATGAAGTGTCTAAACCAGCAGCGAATCACTATTTTCCTAGCTTTCATCAGTCCATGGAGTTGAGCAGCATTTAATTCGCCATTGATGTCTTCATCATTTGTTTGTTCATATGAAGATATTGCTAATTCTTACATGTTGCTGCCAACAAATGCTGAGTTTCATGTACCAAGTGATTTCATGAGTATTAAGAGGTTGTCCAAACACCATGTTACTAAGATTGTGATCATCCATGTGTGTCCATCATTGCTACAGTTTAAACGCTCCAATGATTTGAGGACAAATCTATTCAAGAGGAGGGGAATGATAATCCTAAGAGTGTTCGTGTTTTTGAATGACCCAACTATGGTGCGCTGGGGGTCCAAATGAATAGAGTTAAGATCATGAGTTTATGGTGCAAATCTGCAAGGCAATTCTTTCACTAGTTAGGGCGCGCCTTCCACGCTCATCGTGCATGCCTAAGGAATGCAATTTCAATCGATGACCGTAAGTGCTGTTGATTATCTAAGCAGACGTGTCTACCGAAAGTGGTCACGCCTGCGTCAGCGCGAACGTAAGCTGTTGATATCGCTTAGCGCCCAATTTTCGCCTAACCATCACGCTACGTAATTAGTTATGTTCTTGTTTGTCCAATAAAGCACTAATAGGTGTGAACAAGGGCCTTGCCGAATGCCTTTATGCTATTTCCTAATTGTTTAGTATTTAGATTAGTAGTTCCTAAAACTAGTTTCCTAGTTAGTTAGGGTTTCGTTCTTTAAGCTCCAAAGCTGGCCGAATTTAGGTTTTCTATTTGGACTAGGATTTCATGTATTGTAGGCTATAAATAAGCCACCTTATTCAAGTCGCTTCAAAGAAGCAAGAGAGGTGATAAAACACTCAATGTTATTTCTGAAAATTCTTGTTGTTAAAAACTTAAAATAAGAAGGGGCTATTTGAGCCTACAAGATACAATAACTTATCCTAAGTGTGGAAACCCAAATTCGCCGCTCAAGCTTGAAGAACCAAACCTTAACTAACTAGAAACTACTTTTAGGAAACTACTAATAATAAATTAGAGGCTAAAACAATTAGAATTTATTTTAACCTAACTAAGAATGGAAAAGACTGCTCAATAATTCCACCCACCCTAAGACTTTTAGTTGTGGGTTCACGCCTGCCTGCAAAAAAGTCTCGTTTGCAATCAGTATGAACTAAAATAAACAAATTATGGAGTGATGTTGTTGAGTCCGCCGCATGTACACTTAGCATGGTGACACAAGGCAATGATTGCCCTCCAAATTGCTAAGTGGTTTAACTTGATCTTGCATATCTCAACCAATGCGGCTAACTCCTCCTTCAGGCATTTGGCTCGCGAGACGCGTCATGGTGGACGCATTGTAACTTGAATTTGCACCATAAACTCCCTGATCTTAACTCTATTCATTGGACCCCAACGCAATATGTTGTCATTCAAAAGATTAACACTCCAACACCTCGATTCAGACTATCATATTTTCAATACTTTTTGAAGGATAATTGGTAGCCTTTTTAGTACTATAAATACATGCAACATGTGCCTAAAATTTTGGCAAGAATCCATATTTTCAAGTAAGAAAACAAACGAGGGCAAAATGAAGCAAAAGGGACTCATTTTATTAATTTAGCACGCATACGTACATCGAATTCCGCGAAATGGTGGCTACACAAAGCTCGCCGAATGGATGATGAAGGTGAGTATGAGGACATGCCACCATTGACCGAAGATCAAGATGATGAAGAAGAGGAAGTGCCAATTAATGAGCAAGTAGGGCTAGTTGTTTGACGCGTTCTGGGGCTCCCTAGTTAACAAGTGAAGGCCCATGAAGCCTTACAATGGGAGAACATCTTTTACCTCGCCCATATCCATCGGCGAAGTTTGCAGCCTCATCATTGATGGAGGAAACCGCAAATGTCGCTGTCGTACTGGTAGGAGAAACTGCCTTGGTTCTTGCCTACACTCAAGCATCCCACACCCCACCGCCTACAATGGTTAAAATGACAAGCAGGATGTGAGGGTCGCTAAGCAAGTTCAAGTTCCATTCAAGATTGGCAAATATGAAGATGTTGTACCATGTGATCTAGCGCCAATGCAAGCTTGCCATGGCATTCTACTTGGAAAGCCATGGCATATGATAGAGTGTCAATTTTAGGAGAGTAACTAATAAATACTCTTTCATGCATGGTCAAATAAAAAAGTCGTGTCGCCCATTGACATCCTTCAAGCCAAGTCTGTGAGGATCAAGAGAGGCTACACAATGAGTATGAGTTGAAGTTGCCAAGAGACCACAATCCAAAGCTTCAGGGAAAGAATTGATGTCTTGGTCAACCGTTGGAAAAGAAAAGGAAGAGGAGCATCGCCAAGGGAGGAGAAATTGAGAGAAAAATAATCTCTTTGTAAAAAAAAAACAAATAAGTGAGGGAGAGCACTAAGTTGTAATGCACTTGTACTTGTACCTTGTGCAAGGAAGTGCTTGTTAATTTCCCCCTGACCTCACTCAACAGGACTTTACGGCCCAAGTGTTTTGAATCTTTGCAAGAATTTGAGGATGTCTCCCATGATGAAGAAATGGACTACCACCAATAAGGGAATTGAACACCAAATTGACTTGGTGCCTGGGCATCCTTGCCAAATAAACCTCGCTTCACCGATTGGGTCCGAGAGACAAAAGAGCTACAACGACAAGTTGAGGAGCTCTTGAAGAAAGATGTAGCTGGGAGAGTTTGAGTCCATGTGTGGTTCCTGCGATTCTAGTGCCAAAGAAAGAGAGAACATGTGCACCGATTGTAGAGCCACATGCTATTACAGTAAAATATCACACCCTATTCCTCGTTTGGATGATATGTTGGATGAATTGCATGGTGCCGTAATTTTCACAAAAATTGATTTAAAAAGTGGTTACCATCAAATAAGAATGAAAGAGGGTGATGAATGGAAAATGGCTTTTAAAACTAAGTATGGTTTATATGAGTGGTTTGTCATGCCTTTTGGTTTGACTAACGCCCCTAGTACTTTCATGAGATTAATGAACCATGTACTTAGACATTTCATTGGCAAATTTGTGGTTGTTTATTTTGATGACATCCTGATTTATAGCCATAGTCTAGAAGAGCATGTTGAACATCTTAGACTTATGTGTGAGACACTTCGTGATGCACAATTGTATTTGCAATAGTGAAGTAGTGCTTCTAGGCTATGTTGTGAGTGCTAATGGAATTCATGTTGATGAGGAAAAAGTGCGTGCTATTCGTGAATGGCCGACACCTAGAAGTGTTGGAGATGTTCGTAGCTTCCATGGTCTAGCTAGTTTTTATCGTAGATTTGTTAAAGATTTCAGTACTATTGCTGCACCTTTGACATCTGTGATAAAAAAGAATGAAAAATTCGTGTGGAATGAAGCTCAAGAACATGCCTTTCATGCACTTAAAGATAAGCTTACTCATGCACCTGTACTTGCATTACCATGTTTTGATAAAACATTTGAGATTGAATGTGATGCATCGGGTGTGGGTATTGGGGCTGTTTTAATGCAAGAAGGTCGTCCCATTGCATTCTTTAGTGAAAAATTGAATGGAGTAGCCTTGAATTACCCCACATATGATAAGGAAATGTATGCATTGGTTAGGTCTTTAGAGACGTGGCAACACTATCTTAGACCTAAGGAATTTGTAATCCATACTGACCATGAGTCGCTTAAGCACCTTAAATCTCAACATAAACTTAATAAGCGGCATGCTAGGTGGGTTGCATTCATTGATA
This sequence comes from Gardenia jasminoides, assembly GCA_013103745.1. Taxonomy (NCBI): domain Eukaryota; kingdom Viridiplantae; phylum Streptophyta; class Magnoliopsida; order Gentianales; family Rubiaceae; genus Gardenia; species Gardenia jasminoides. The sequence continues at coordinate 9,278,458 of CM023104.1, read as the reverse complement.
CCTTTCCTTATGTTATTAAGTACAAAGTAGGAAAGTCTAATGTTGTAGCGGATGCATTGTCACGTAGACATTCCTTACTCATTGTACTTGATGCTAAATTGCTTGGGCTTGAGTTTATTAAGGAATTATATGAGAAAGATGAAGATTTTTCAGCCTTGGTAAGTTCTCCAAGTAAAACAGCATCGAATGGTAAGTTCTATTTTCATGATGGTTTCCTATTTTATCTCAACAAGCTTTGTGTACCTAATTGTTCTATTAGTTTGTTGCTTGTGAGGGAATCACATGGAGGAGGTTTGATGGGGCACTTTGGAGTTGCCAAAACTCTTGCCATTCTACAAGAAAGCAATCTCTATTGGCCAAGGATGAGCTTGATGTGGAACGAGTGTGGTGGCTAAGTGTGTCACTTGCCACAAAGCTAAGTCTAAACTTCAATCTTTGGCTTATATTCTCCTTGCCTATTCCTCAAGGAACCGGGTAGATATATCTATGGATTTGGTTTTAGGGTTGCCTAGGACTAAAAGGGGAAATGATAGCATCTTTGTTGTTGTTGACAGATTTTCTAAAATGGCACATTTTATACCCTGTCATAAAACTGACGATGCTTCACATGTAGCTAATTTATTCTTTAAAGACATTGTTAGATTGCATGGTATTCCACGTACTATTGTGTTTGACAGTGATGTTAAGTTTCTTAGCTACTTTTGGAAAACTTTGTGGGGAAAACTTGGGACTAAGTTGTTATTTTCTACATCTAGTCACCCACAAACTGATGGCCAAACTGAAGTCGTCAACCGCACCTTGTCTACACTCTTACGTGCTATTATTAGTCGTAATCTTAAAACGTGGGAAGAGTGTTTACCACACAACTCAGTTTTCACCTTTTGAAGTTGTTTATGGTTTTAATCCTTTAACTCCACTTGATCTTTTGCCTTTGCCTATGAATGATCGTGTTCGTTTAGATGGAGCTAAAAAGGCTGATTTGGTTAAACGACTTCATGAAAAGGTGCGGCTCAATATTGAACAACGCACAGCGCAATATGTCAAACAAGCCAATAAAGGGCGTTGTCGTGTGATCTTTGAGCCAGGCGATTGGGTATGGTTGCATATGAGAAAAGAAAGATTCCCTGCCCAACGTCGCAACAAGTTGCTACCAAGAGGGGGATGGACCATTCCAAGTCCTTGAGCGCATCAATGACAATGCTTATCATTTGGATCTACCTGGTGAGTATCAAGTTAATGCTACTTTTAATGTTTCTGACCTTAGTCCGTTTCTTGCAGAGGATGAACAAGGTTTGAGGGCAAATCCTTCTCAAGAGGAGGGGAATGATGCGGAACATCCAAGCAAGCTGACAAGCAAGGTCGAACTAAGCAATGGTCATCCCTCGGGTTCATTTCATGTGCCATCCGCCCAATCGACGTTAGAGCCAAACGCCTCAAGTGAGGAGTTAAGCAGATTGGTCTGAGACGCAAGATCAAGTTAAGCCACTTAGCAATTTGGAGGAGCAATCATTGCCTTGTGTCACCATGCTAAGTGTGCATGAGGATTCAAGCAACATCACTCCATGATTTCGTTTACTTTAGTTCATAAAGTGAAACCGTAAGACTCACACCTCTAGGCAATGGGCACGCCTACAAGTTAAAGTCTCTCTGATCCCTCCCATGTAGAGCACGGGCATGCCTTGCAAGTCAAGTCTTCCTGTCGCTTGAATTATTGAGCAGCAGCTTTTTCCATCTCCTTAGTTGTAGTTAGGTTAAAATAATTTCCTAATTGTTTCCTACTTAGATTAGATTTGTCTTGTAGGCTATAAATAGCCACCTTTTATTTTATTTTAACATACAAGAATTATTCAGAAATTTCATTGAGTGTTTATCACTTCTCTTGCTTCTTTGAAGCGGCTTGAATACCCTAGAGTTCTCTTTAGGTGTTCACTTGACTTATCAATTCAAGAACGCGTTGAATTGTGGCATCTTCTACCTTATACCAACGTTCGTTGTCCAGGTGCTCAACGGGTGAAGGTCTTCCGCTGTGTGTTTTCTAACTTTGTTTACCAATATCCTAGATCCTACTTTCTTCGTGTGCGGGTTGCGTCTTTGTAGGCGTAGTTCGTATCAAGCACCTTCCATCCAAACTTGGGATGATTTAAAGCTAATCATGAGGAAGAGGTTCATACCAGCCTACTACCATTGGGAATTGCATAACAAATTGCAAACCCTCTCACAAGGTACTATAAAGAGATGGAGATGGCCATGATGAGCACCGACATCCATGAAGATTCTGAGGCAACTATGGCGAGATTCTGGAGATGTCTAAGGGCTGAAATAGCTGACGTTATAGAGCTTCATCACTACCTTGACATTGAAGAATTGGTGGACAAAGCCAACAAGGTGGAAAAGAGGCTCAAGAAGAGGGGTACACCTCGACCAACCTCCAACTTCCAACCTGGAAATTGGAAGAATCAGCCGTTTAAAAGGGAAAATAACCCTTCAATTGCTCAAAATCAAGCCAAAAGAGGTGCTATGACAAGTGGGAGCAACCGACCTTTCCTTCCTTCATCAAAGTCGAAACTAAGAGAGGATCTCAGGGGCCATCAAGAGGCAACAAAACCTAGAACACGGGACACTAAGTGTTTTAAGTGTCAAGGTTTTGGACATATTGCTTCCCAATGCCCAAACCAAAGAACCATGCTTATGCTAGAAAATGGGGAACTCTTGACCGATGATGAGAATGAGTATGAGGATATGCCTCCCTTGATTGAAGAAAATGAGGAAGAAGAGGAAATGGAAGAAGTGGCGGCCAATGGTCAATTCGGTTTAGTGGCAAGAAGAGCACTAGCTACTCAAGCTAGCCAGGATGATCTCCAACGTGAGAATATCTTTTATACAAGATGCCACATAAACAACAAGCTTCTTAGCTTAGTAATTGACCCAGGTAGCTGCATTAACGTTGCCAGTGCATTAATAGTGGAGCGGCTCAACTTGCCCACAAGTGAACACCCTAAACCTTACAAACTTCAATGGTTGAACAACAGTGGTAAGGTACGTGTTCATAAACAAGTTTTGATTTCCTTTAGCATTGGTAGGTATATAGATGATGTTTTATGTGATGTTGTACCAATGCAAGCCACACATGTCATTTTGGGTCGCCCTTGGCAATTTGACAAAAGGGTAAATTTTGATGGTTTCTTGAACAAATACTCCTTTGTGCATAATGGTAAAAAGATCACACTTGCATCTCTTACACCACAACAAGTGCATGAGGACCAAGTTAAATTGCACAAAGAGTATGAATCGCATGTTGAACAGTAAAAGAAAAATGTAAAAGGGAAAAAAGACCTTAAGGCCGAACCTAACCCTGAACAATCTGAGCATGTGCATTCGGCCATAGTGCCTAAGAAAGAGAAGAAAACAAGCATGCTAGCTAGGGTTACTCATCTTATTTTGCAAAGAGACTATGCTCACTAATGAACTTGATGCTTCCTTGCCTAGTGTTTGTCTTAAGTTTTTTCAGATTCCAAGGCATATTTCCACGCACCAATTTGGCTCTCAAGGTGACTTGATTCAAGCTATTTGTGACATGACTGGAGCTCAACTTGAGCCGTCCAAGTCGTGGACGTGTAAACCGGATTCGCATGGTGAAGTTGCTCTTCCACGCTCAATGATTGAAAAGGGAAGTTTCATAACTCAACTTTCGTCTTTTGGTGCTAGAAAGTTAACTTTTGCATTCCATTCTAATTTCATGCTTTTTACTGCTATTCTTCATGAATTTTGTTCAGCTTTGCATTTCCTACAAGTTGTACTTTTGCATGTGTTTCAAGAGTCAAATGCATCTTTTGATTGTCATCCGCTTGTGTTAGATATGTCCATCACCACATGAATTGTTGTTTTCATTTGATAATATGCCTCTTATATGTCATCGTGATTATGCATTTGCATTTCGTATGCTTTCCTTTGAGCCAAACTCCTATCTAGGATCTACAAGTAATCAATCTTTTGGGTATTTTGCTTTTGATCCAGGCATTCACATGGGCGCATCTAGTTCGCATGGTAGATCTTTTGCTATGGATATGCTCGCGCCAACTATGCACAGCATTGATTCGAGGTCGAATCCACTCAAGAGGATGGGAATGACACGAGTTCAAGATCACTATTTATCAACATTGTGTCGGGTCCCTTGCATTACCATTTGTAACAGCCCCACCTCTCCCAAGGGCGAACCCAAGGGTATCAGTGGACTGTCTGCCCAGCTCTCGCCAGGACTCACTACAAACCCTCAAGCATATTATAGATTTCAAATAATCACATTTCAAGATCTCTAAAATAATAATACATGCATCCGCTCTTAAAACCTCAATTGAGGTCCAACAATAAATGATAGTTAACTTACAAAGGTAAATCCTCAATGAATTCTAATAAAACTCTTATAACATCAACTTCAAGTACAATAAATCTTTAACGTCGAAGTTTAATATTCAGCTTATACAAAATCATGGAAATCCTACCCAAGTAACTAAATCCTCGATCTACGCTTTCCACTTCGGAGACCCGTTAAGGAAAACAACTGGTGAGCTAACGCCAAGAGGCAAGGAGAAACATGCAAGCACGTAATCAAGTAAGTAGGAAAGCCAATAAATTTCAGATATAAAAGTGTAAATCAATCATGAATCAGTACAATTGTAATTTTCACCAGAGATTGATTCTCAAGGAATCACTACTCGAGGGCTCACATTAGACAAAAGTCTCTGGGTTCGAGACCCTCTTCGAGCCTCTCTATCTACGTGAATTTGCGCAAGCATGGTGACCAATTCATACAGGAAAAATACAGTACAGGTATGGGATATGCTGGGCTCTCGTGAGCCAATTTCCAAGTTAAGCAGCTTGAGTCCAATCCATTCCCAAACGTTGACCTCCGGCCAACTTAACACAAGTAAAGTCCAGAAACTCCACTTATTACAACCTCCGTCAATACCGTCACCCCTTCTAGTTCAAAACCAAACAGGTAAATTTAAAAGGTAAAGCTACGTCGAAAGCAATACCGAGCAAGACCTCTCCACAATAGGTCAAGCTCAAAGAACAAGCACCTAAGGTTCACCAAGCTTCCCACCAAGCCCTTGCCGCTCGGGTCCCAAGGATCCCCAATAGGTTTCAGGCCCCCATTTAACACTTTTAAGCTCGATGGATTATTCCAATCACATTCATTTCCAATCAAGTCAAGTAACAGTCCAATCAAGTCAAGTAACGGTCAAGTACATGCAAGTCAAGTAAAGAGAACGAAGCGCGATAGTACACTCGCCTCAACAGTTTATATTCAAATAAACAAGTCAAGTAATACAACAAGTCATGCACTTGACACTCACCGAAGTTCATGAGTTTAAGGCCAAAAGCACGCGAAGACCATTGAGGTTTTCCGGATCTTCTCGATCACCGAGACAAGTAATGGTATTTTCATTCAAAACGCTTGAATAATATTTGATAGATGTCTTTAAAAATGTCTCAAAGAGACTCAAGTCAAGTTCAAGATTTCCTAATTTGAAAATCAAGGAAGACACTAAGTTGGCACGAAGTCAAGAAAAGGTCACCATTTCCATATCAAAATTTCCAAGTTTATGCCTTATAATAATTAAAGAGAGTGGAAATAGGTTTCCAATTCACCCACCAAATTTATCTCATAAGAAAGTAAATTGATAATTTCCTAATTTGAGCTGAAATCTTTGAAAAATCATAACTCAAGTTGTACAAGTCGGAATTTGCTCATTTGTACCGTTGGAAACCCTTTGAAAGCTCTAAAACTTTTCAGAAGACATCAAATTAAAATTATGGACGCAATTCGCCCAGATTTCAGTTGAACATTCAGCTACAGTAAATCAACAGTATCCGTCAGGCTGGTTATCCAGCACGTTTTGAAAATCTGCCAAAAATTATAGAAAATTAATTAACCTCTGAAATTTATACATAATATATTCCTACATATGAAGTTTCAACAGCCACTGACGGAACTCAATTCCGACACCCGAGCATGAAATTACAACAGTGCAAACAGGGGTCACTGAAATTCTGCACTTCTGCTTTTCAAACTACAGGGCAGTTTTAAGTGGTTATTTGAGTGACGAATTCAAGTCCAAAAATTGTCAAATTTGGCACACTAACACTTCCATATATTAACTAGATTCACACCAAATTTCAGCTTAAAATACCACCGGGAAGGCAGTTTTCTATGCGCCTCAATTTCGTCCAACTCATGCATTCAAATCTGGAAAACTTTCTTCACTTGTGTCACTTAGTTCATGCCTCAATTCACTTCCAATTTGCCTAATTTTCGAAACTAAGCTTAGTATTGAACTTCCTAAGCCTATTTATGATCAAAATGGTCACACCTTTGGCAAGAATTTCACAAAACAAAGTCCCAAAATTCGGACAGCATTTCCCCCCAAAATTCCAGCTTCCACAATGCAACTCAATCCACCACATAACATCATTTCTTGAAGAACTCTTTGTGGGACTAAATAGCAGCTTAACACTCATCACTTAGACATCACCAGCTTCTTATAGCCAAAATGCAGCCACAAAATCGGCAAAAACAGAAAATTCAAGCCCCACCCTCTCAATCCTTCTTAAATTTCCTTGAGGCTATTTCTTCAAATTTTTCAACATCAACTTCAAACATTAAGCATATATATAGCACCATTTAATCATCTAGCAAGCATTTACACATATGTAGTGGGATTTCAAGAGCCCACAAAAATTTCCATAATCACCAAAATGCTCAAAAATGAGGCTCAACACTCCATACCACATGATCATCACTAATCACAAGTTCTATGAACATCTCAATAACCCCATTTCCTAATTATCATGCTTGGGATTTAAAGAACTTGGACAAGAAGGAAATTAGAGAATGATACCTCTCTAGGTTAGCAAGTCTTCAAGAAAGGAATGCAAGAGATAGCCCACAATGTCCCTCTCTTCCTAGCTAAGCTTCCTTGGTGCTAATTTTGCTTGAGTTTTAAGGATGAAAATGGAAGAAATTTTTTGATGAAAATAAGAGGAAGAAGAGGGGGAGAGGGTCGGGTGAGAGGAAGAAGGAAGATGAGAGAATTTTGAGCAATTTTTCCTTGAAGAATTTAATGGATAAAGGAAGACAAGACATGGGTCTTGTCTTACCTTAAAAGTCATGAATAGTGGCTTTAATTAGCCATTTGAGGGAAATTTAATCACTTCATTTGGCTTGAGATTAAGAGGTAAATCTTGATTAGGAGAGGGGTTGGAGAAGTGATTTTAAGTGATTGGTAAGAGTTTATTTGATAAAATTAGCGGTTAGGTAAAGTTCTAATCTTAATGGAGGCTAATCCAAATCTTAACTAAAATTTCAAAACCCCAATTATTCACATTCGGACAAACCCAATTCTAGTCATTTAATCACACTTCCAACTTATCCGGGCTCATTCCTACCTATCTCCACTAATTTACCCACAGTCCGAATTTACCTCGAAAAACGTGCCATTGACATTTTTTCACTAATAAATGCTACGAAATGTAATTTACAGGTAATTAGAGTTAAAATCAAATGAGGCATTATAAACGAGGATAAAATCAAATATCACAAGATAATTAAAGATTTAATTATATGAATAAATATATTTTCGAATTTTTGAAATAATAAAAAAAAATAATTTTTTTTTTTTTTTTTTTTTTTTTTTTGCAAAATTTCGAGGCCGTTACATTCTCCCCTCCTTAAAAGAATTTTGTCCTCAAAATTCATACTTGAAGTATAGATTAATGCTTGGTATTTCCTCCGAATTTCTTCCTCTAACCCTCGAGCTATTTCCTCGATACCTTGGTTCATCCACATTATTTTCAATAAAGGAATTTACTTGTTCCTCAAAGTGAAAAACAAGACATTTGAATTCATTTTGCTCGTGGCTTGATACCCAAGTAGAGAGTTAAGTTTTGTCATTTGTTGACATTGAAGAATAAGGGCACGATTGTCCAAGTTTTCCTTGTTTTCTTAGTCAAATTAGGGTTGAATAAATCGGACTATATTCTTTTGGAATGCTGCCCGAACTTAGCTAGTTATTTAGTTCATGTTAGGTGTTTTAGAAGTTTCCGAAAAATAAAAGCCATGTTGGCCGATCATAGTTAGTATTAGGTTTTAGTAATTAGAAGTCCAAGTTACATTCGGATTTTGAGTCTTTTGTAAGGCTATAAATAAGCCTACAAACCATCAAATTTTAATCAAGCAAGTTGTATCAAATTTTGTGAGTTTTCACTTTCTCTTTCTAAGAGAGCCCTTCTTGAATACTTGAGAGTTTTCTTAAGTTATTCAACTTGAACTAATCAATCAAGCAATCACCTTGATTGTGGCGTTCTTCTACCAACAACGTTGGTTCGCTAGATCGTTGGTTCGTGGGTCAAGGTTAAGTCCAAGGTTCGCAAACCCGGGGTTAGAGGGGTCAATTGTTCCACCATCCAACTTGAATTTTTCGTCTAGATCCATCATTGACAAATACGTGCCCAACCGTTGGGAGGGATCGTATCAATAGCTGGAATTTTGGAAACTTGGTTTCTGTTTTAGTTTTCACCTTCCAAATTCAGTTTTCTCCCTTCAAGAACATGCAATTGCGTTCAGCACTTCTCAAAGATGAAGTTCAGGTGTTTGAACAATGAAATCAATACAAGAATGTTGGATCAAACACAAGAAACAGCTTTGGCTTTCAATAATTTCCAGGTGGTAACTTCGGCCTCTTGTTCTTTCTTTTTTTTGCTTTTTTTTTTCTTTTTAACTTCAGCCGATTGAATTCTGCCCTAGAACTTCAAGATTCAATTGTGTTTTTCCAGATTTCAAGATTATTCAATTGGTTTCCCAAGAGCATCAAGAAATAGCCCCCCAAAGTTCAAGATTTGGTTGAGGTGTGTTTCAAGGTTTTAGTGTTGGTTTCAAGAGAATAAAGATGGCACAAAAATAGGTTCAAAATTTAATAATTTCAGCAAGGATGATCCACGGTTATCCAGCAATTGATCAAGACTCACAAGACACAATTTAGACTAGACTCAAGAACAAGAATACGGACAAGACTTCAAGAAAAATAGCTACGGACAGAAACAACAACTAGAATAACAGCAGCAATTTTTTTTTTTTTTTACTCTTAAACGACTTGAAGATGCAAGAAACAAGTAGACAAGACTCCAACAAGATTCAAAACTCAAGGAAAGGTGCGGACAGCAATCTAAGAGGACAAAAGACAGATTTGATAAAACAAGAAACAACAAACGAAAAAGTCTCAAACAGAATTTTTTTTTTAACAAGAAAACTTATGACACAAGATGATATACTTGAATTCATCAACTAGCTCTGATAACCAACTGATAATCACATGTTGAGTCTGCAACATCCAAGTTGTTGAGCTTCCTCCATCTATATGAATCCAAATTCCTCAAGTGATGCAAACATCCAAGCAAGGTCATGAATAGGAGCAACGGTTGAGCTTCTCAACCTTCAGGCGCATTTTAAGTGCCTTCCGGTCCAATAACGCGTGCTAGAGCAAAACGACTCGAGGAGGAGTTAGCCGCATTGGTTTATGACGTCCAAAATCAATTCAAGCCGCTTAGCATCTAGAGGATCAATCACTACCTTGTGTCACCTTGCTAAGTGTTCATGAGGGTTCATCGAAACTCTTCACCAGTTAGGCATGCCCACGCCCGTCAGGCACGCCTAAGGAATGCAATTTCAGTAGATGACCAGAAGCGTTGACACTAGTCAGACGTGCCCGCGCCGAGTGGTCACGCCTGAGGTGCTGTTGGACAGAAGCGTTGATACCAGTTAGGCGTGCCCACGTCCAACGGTCACACCTAAAGAATTTATTTTCATTTGTTTGCTAGTTAGTTAATTCTTGTTTGTCCAATAAAGCAATTGGCTAGGCGTGAACAGGGGCCTTGCTGAATGCCTTTTATGCTATTTCCTAATTGTTTAGTATTTAGGATTATTAGTAGTTTCCTAAAACCTAGCTTCCTATTTAGTTGTAATTCGGTTTCCTTAAGCTTCATGGCAGGCCGAATTTCTTAGTCCTTTTTGGTCTAGGTTTTTATATTTTGTAGGCTATAAATAACCAACACTATTTCCTAATAAATCATTTAAGAATTATTCAGCAAAATTGTTTTTGAGTGTTTATCACTTTTCTTGCTTCTTTGAAGCAGCTTGAATGCCTTAGAGTTCTCTTTAGGTGTTCACTTGACTTATCAATTCAAGAACGCGTTGAATTGTGGCGTCTTCTACCTTATACCAACGTTCGTTGTCCAAGTGCTCAACGGGTGAAGGTCTTCCGCTGTGTGTCTAACTTTGGTTACCAATATCCTAGATCCTACGCTTGTTGTGTGTGGGTTGCATCTTCCTAGGTGTAGTTCGTATCAGTTGGCCTTAGAGCTAGTTGGAGGTAACAAAGTATATATTTTCTTTGTTTTCGAGTCAATTGTTTCGTTTCTTGAGTCCTTTTAAATTAGGTTGTGTCAATCAATCAAAAAAAAAAAAAGAATTACTGTTTATCAACACTGTTCACCCGAATTCATCTTGGTTGCATCATTCAAATTCTATCTTTTTTTCTTCGTGTCCTTGCTGTTTTTTTGTGTCTCTTGTGTGCCAAGAAAATTAACAAAAAAAAAAAGAGAAAAATAGTCTCGGGTTCTTACCTCCTTGTTATTGTCCTTCTTGTCTAGTCTTCTTGTTTCTTGTTGAGTCATTTTCTTGTTGTCTTAATTGCTGTCCAAACTTCCTTTAGGTGTGTCTTGCATCTAGTTTCATCTCTTGAGTCAAAAAAAAAAAAAATCTTTCATTCAATTCTGCCCAAACATCTTAGTGTGCTAGAAAATAGGGTTTTGTCTTGTGGTTCTTGCAAAATTTGAAGATTCTTGGATAAAATTTGATTGAACTTTGAGCTTTCTTGATTGTAATCTTGAGATCTTGAAATTCTTGTGTGAATCTTGAAGTTTTGGCTTGAAAGATTGGATCTTGAAATTGATTCTTGAACCTTGCAAATCACTTTCCAAATTCAACTTTCCTAAATCTTTTGGCTGCCAAATCCTTGTTGCTATTTTAAAAAAAAGGAAAAAAAAAAGGCAACGAAAAGAAAAAGAAAAGGGAAAGTCTAAGCCAGGAATCATCAAGAAAGAAAGCTTCCTAAGTTGGTTGAGATAAGGTTTCCAAAACTGTTTCGGAAACAAGTTTCCAAATCTGTTTTTGGAAACAAGAACCGCCTTTGACTTGCTTTCCTTAACCAATTTGAACCGTTTTTGGAAACTACTTGCTGCCATTTCATTGTTACCAAAAACACACTTAAGAAGCTGCAATTTCTAGCCAACAAGCATCCAAAAAGCCCGCAAGAATCCTACCTGACAAATCAAGCAAAGTTCATCCAAGGGAATCGGGATTAGGGTTTCTTTTTTTGCGATAGTTTGAATTCATTTTCTAGGGTTTGTTTTCTGTTTTTAAGCAATTTCCAGCATTCTAATCTTTTATTTCATCATTTTTCTGTATTTGTCTGAGCACTTATGCTGGTCCATACTTCAATTATAGCCCTTTGCTTCATTCTTGCCTAATCCATCGTGGACTTAATTTGGTAAGTTGGTCAACACTAGAAGAAGCTCTAATTTCTTCAAGTTGTTACCAAAGTTGACTCGAGAAGTGATTGGTGAGAATAATAGAGTGTTTATTGAGTGTAAACACGTGAGCTTGTGTGGTGAGGAAAATATCTTTTGTTTCACTAACTTTTTACAGGTTACATCATGGATGGTAAGAGGCAAAGGAAAGCTAGCTTTGATCAGCCTCTGCCGAATCCTAAAGGAGTTGAAGATATGGTTACGTAGTGTAGATGATCAATTGAATATCATCAATTCACAGCCACGTGGTTGGTTTTATTCTCGAAGCCATATCAAAGATAAATAGTGTGCAGCTTGGCCATTGATGTGCGTTGTGAAGTTAACCTCGCAAGTGCTCTCATGGTTGAGAAACTTCAACTTCCAACCATTGATCATCTTTGTCTATATAAATTGTCGAGTGCTGATGGTGATATTTGGATTACTAAACACACACTTGTTCTTGTTCGTAGTGGCAAGTACGTTGATGATGTGTTGTGTGACGTAGCTCCAATCCAAATTACACATGCGCTGTTGGGTAAAGCATGGATGCTTAGGCGTGATGTTAAATATGATGGACATACTAACAGGTATTCCTTCACATTTAATGGACGTCGTACTATACTTGTATCACTTGATTATGAGAGACTTTGTATTGATTTAGATATTATGATAAGTGAGCATGAGTCCCATAGCATGACAAAAGAGTTAGTTGAGGTAAAATCTGAGAATGATAAAATGACTGTTCAAGCAGTGAGTGTTAAGAGTGACATTCAGTTTGTGAGCCGAGTGTTGAGCTTGCAAAAGAGAGTGAACAGTCCAAACTTGAGTTGGTAGCAAGTGAGGGTTCAAAGTCTTATGTTTCTTCTAACGAACTTAACTTTGCTTTGTTTAGTGTTTCTTGTTTTTTGCAGGTTACACAAGGTGAAGTGAAGCTGGTTTTGACATGCACCATTGCTAAGTCATTTGATGGATTGTTGATCTTTTAAGGAGTTGCTAATTTCTATCATCACTCTATGGCGAAATGCACTGCTTTAGCAAACCAGCCACTTGCTTTGAAAGGGAGTTTACTTCCAATTGATTTTGAAACTGAAATTACTTCTTTCCAATCTGGATTTCTTATTTGTGTCAATTGTTTGCATTGTGTTATTAGTCCTAGTGTTGAAATAGGTCATTTTCAGCATTGCATTTTGTGTCCTTATGTGTCTTTTATTTTTCTTGACTTGTGTGCCCATTGTGTTGGTCATTATGATGCATGTTTGTGTAGTAAGTCTAATGTGTCATTAGAGTTTGTGAACATTATTCCCATGAAGCATGGAAATCATGTATTTCCTTCGTGTTATACATTGGGTTAATTTAGTGTTCTTTACTTCTTTCATTCCTACTAATGCCTCATGTTTTATCTTTGGTCCAGGCATCGATTCGAGGTCGAATCGTTTTCATGGGGTAGGGAATGATAAAGGCCCTAGCATGCGCGTTGGTTCGTGTTCATGATGAAGTTGAGTTGGCGACATGCTTCGTGGCTCGCTTTCATACACATATTCCCCGATGAGTTTCAACATAAGCAAAGCACAGATTTGAGGACAAATCTCTTTTAAGAGAGGGGGAATGATATGAATCCAAATTCCTCAAGTGATGCTGACATCCAAGCAAGGTCATGAATAGGAGCAACGGTTGAGCTTCTCAACCTTCAGGCACATTTCAAGTGCCTTCCGGTCCAATAACGCGTGCTAGAGCAAAACGACTCGAGGAGGAGTTAGCCGCATTGGTTCGTGATGTCCAAAATCAAGTCAAGCTGCTTAGCATCTAGAGAATCAATCACTACTTTGTGTCACCTTGCTAAGTGTTCATGAGGGTTCATCGAAACTCTTCACCAGTTAGGAGTGCCCACGCCCGTCAGGCACGCCTAAGGAATGCAATTTCAGTTGATGACCAGAAGCGTTGACACTAGTTAGACGTGCCTGCGCCAAGTAGTCACGCCTGAGGTGCTGTTGGACAGAAGCGTTAATACCAGGTAGGCGTGCCCACGTCCAATAGTTACGCCTAAAGAATTTATTTTCATTTGTTTGCTAGTTAGTTAAGTTCTTGTTTGTCCAATAAAGCAATCGGCTAGGTGTGAATATGGGCCTTGCTAAATGCCTTTTATGCTATTTCCTAATTGTTTAGTATTTAGGATTATTAGTAGTTTCCTAAAACCTAGCTTCCTATTTAGTTGTAATTCGGTTTCCTTAAGCTTCATGGCTGGCCGAATTTCTTAGTCCTTTTTGGTCTAGGTTTTTATGTTTTGTAGGCTATAATAACCAACACTATTTTGTAATAAATCATTCAAGAATTATTCAGCAAAATTGCTTTTGAGTGTTTATCACTTCTTTTGCTTCGTTGAAGCAGCTTGAATGCCTTAGAGTTTTCTTTAGGTGTTCACATGACTTATCAATTCAAAAACGCGTTGAATTGTGGCGTCTTCTACCTTATACCAACGTTCGTTGTCCAAGTGCTCAACGAGTGAAGGTCTTCTCCTGTGTGTCTAACTTTGGTTACCAATATCCTAGATCCTACGCTTGTCGTGTGCGGGTTGCGTCTTCCTAGACATAGTTCATATCAGTTGGTATCAGAGCCACCGCTTGGTGTAGTTCGTATCAGTTCGTATCAGTTGCTTGCCAAATAAACCCGGCTATCGAATGGGTCCTGAAGAGACAAAGGAGCTACAACGACAAGTTGAGGAGCTCTTGAAGAAAGGATGGGTGCGGGAGAGTTTGAGTCCATGTGCGGTTCCTGTGATTCTAGTGCCAAAGAAAGATGCAACTTGCCACATGTGCACTGATTGTAGAGCCGTCAATGCTATTACGGTAAAATATCGTCACCCTATTCCTCGTTTGGATGATATGTTGGATGAATTGCATGGTGCCATAATTTTCACAAAAATTGATTTAAAAAGTGGTTACCATCAAATAAGAATGAAAGAGGGTGATGAATGGAAAATCGCTTTTAAGACTAAGTATGGTTTATATGAGTGGCTTGTCATGCCTTTTGGTTTGACTAACGCCCCTAGTAGTTTCATGAGATTAATGAACCATGTACTTAGATATTTCATTGACAAGTTTGTTGTAGTTTACTTTGATGGCATCCTGATTTATAAGCCATAGTCTAGAAGAACATGTTGAACATTTGAGACTTGTGCTTGAGACACTTCGTGATGCACAATTGTATGCTAACATTAAAAATGTTCTTTTTGCACTAGTGAAGTAGTTTTTTTAGGCTATGTTGTAAGTGCTAATGGAATTCATGTTGATGAAGAAAAAGTGCGTGCTATTCGTGAATGACCGACACCTAAAAGTGTTGGAGATGTTCGTAGCTTCCATGGTTTAGCTAGTTTTTATCATAGATTTGTTAAAGATTTTAGTACTATTGCTGCACCTTTGACATCTGTGATAAAAAAGAATGAAAAATTCATGTGGAATGAAGCTTAAGAACATGCCTTTCATGCACTTAAAGAGAAGCTTACTGACTTTTTCCTATGGATTACTAACCTACCCTCCAGCCATCGAGGAAAATTTCTCTCTCTCTCTCTCTCTTAGCGATCTAGGGTTGGCTTCCTGCAAGAGCTATGATGGATCCTTCTGC
The DNA here is from genome assembly GCA_013103745.1 of Gardenia jasminoides. Classification (NCBI taxonomy): domain Eukaryota; kingdom Viridiplantae; phylum Streptophyta; class Magnoliopsida; order Gentianales; family Rubiaceae; genus Gardenia; species Gardenia jasminoides. The sequence continues at coordinate 9,263,218 of CM023104.1, read as the reverse complement.
CCTCCAGCATCCGGCTGGGGGGCAGCATGCAACATCCTCATCTCCTACTTTTCAGAAAAAAAAAGTTTTTCTAAGCTTTTCAAGAGCTCGGTTCCACGGGAAGTTAGGGCATCATCCACTACGCACAGAGGCGAGCCCGTAGTTGTATTCGATCGATCGGACCTGGCTGTCATTGCGACACCTTATCAGTTGACGTTGGTTGGAAAATTCTCCAAGCGCAGGCCGTCCATGGAGGAATTAAGAAAATTCTTTCTCTCGCTGGATTTGAAGGAACAGGCTAATATTGGGCTTTTGGATTCGCGACATATTCTCATTCGGTTAACTAATGAAGCAGACTTTCACCTATTATGGTCGAGGAGTCTATGGTACGCCAATGGATGCCCAATGAGGGTGTTCAAGTGGACTTCATCATTCCATGTGGACAAGGAGTCCTCCTTGGTCCCAGTTTGGTTGTTTCAGATTACGTCTGTTCTAGCTCAGCCCTTGTTTGTTGATGCTGCTACAGCGAAATTATCACGTTCGAGCATGGCTAGGGTTTGTGTGGAAGTCGACCTTCTCAAGGATCTTCCTGCTCGGGTGTGGGTGGGAATGGGGGAAAAGGAGGGATTTTGGCAACCTTTGATTCCAGAAAATCTCCCAAAATACTGTTCCTTTTGCTATCGACAAAATCATAGCTTGGAGCAGTGTCATGTCAAACATCCAGAACTCCGAAAGGGTTTTGCTGAGCAGAAGCATAAGCGACGTAGCAATGAGAAACGTTTGTTGAGGGTGGGGGATGATGTACAGGAGGAGGATAACATAGGCGGCGCGAGCGTAAGGGAGGAGGAGGGGAAAGGCAGGCAATTACCCCGACAGCAGATGCTGGTACAGCATGAGAATGGTCACGAGCAATCTGCGGATGGAGGGGACTCTAGTCTGCTGCTTCATCCGGGCAATGCGCAAGCTGAGTCATCAGAGGAAAACTCCTAGCAAGGGAATTTGGAAGAAGGGAGGGAAGCATTGGGCCCAATTGTGGACCAAGCTATTTCGCGAGTTCCTGAGGGAATTATTGAATCAATGGCCGAACGGGTGGTGAATCAGGCGTCGTCACCTACGCAGTTGAGTGACAAAGAGGATGCATCTAATGTGGTTAATGAAGTTTCTGAGCAACAGAAAGCCTGTGTGATGGGGCTGAATCTGTCCCCGCGAAAATTTGGAACCACGGAAGAATCATGGGAGAGGTTGAAAAACAGATTGGATGGGATTTGTCCTAAGGAGGCGGTGCTTCTTAACGGCGCTTGGGATAGAGCTTGGATAGAATTCGCTGTGCAACATTTGGGGAAGGTGTGCTCGGATCATTCCCCATTGGTAGTTACATGCAAATCAATGGAAGAGGAAGGCCCGAGGAGCTTCAGATTTCTGCAGGCTTGGTGTTCACATCCTTTATTTCTGGAGGAAGTCTGGCAAGCATGGGAGGTCCAGTATGAGGCGAGAAGTTGGCGGCGTCTGATATCAAAACTAAAAGAGGTGAAGAGTCGTCTTCGGAAGTGGAATAAGGAATATCATTGATAGGGCAAAGGTAGCTGAAGATGATCTATGGCAAAAGGAAGAAATGATTGATGGGGAGCCAACCGAGTACAACACATTGGCAGTGAACGAAGCTCAAGCTCGGTTGAAGGTATGGTTACGAAGGGAAGAGGAGCTGTGGAGGCAAAAGGCGCGGCTGAAGTGGGTTGCTGTAGGGGATGCAAACTCCCGATTTTTTCATGCCTCGGTTAGGCAAAAATGGGCTCGGTTACATGTTCACCTCATCAAGAATGCATCAGGTGAGTGGCTGGAGACTCCTGATGCGATTCGAGTCGAGGCGGAGGAGTACTTCAAAGGTGCATTCACAATTGAGAACACGGGTGGGGGTCAGCAGTCGCTGCTAGAGCTGATACCGTGTATGGTTTCACTTGAAGATAACGAGGGGCTTCATCGGGTGCCAGAGCCTGAGGAGGTTCGATTAGTGATATTTGCTATGGATGGTGAGTCCGCGGCGAGCCCAGACGGCTTCATTGGTCGATTCTTTACCGTATCATGGGATATTGTAGGGCAGGATGTGGTCGAGGCGGTACAGGAGTTTTTCCTGGGAGCAGATCTCCCGCAAGGAGTTACTTCCCACTTTAATAGCTTTGATTCCCAAGGTGAATGCTCCGGCGATGTTCTCTCAATTTTGCCCTATCAGTCTTTGTAATTTTTTAAACAAGATAGTGTCAAAGTTGCTTGCAAATCGACTTGTAACGATTCTTCAGCAAATTATATCTCCTCAGCAGAGCGCTTTTGTGCAGGGCAGGGTGATAGTGGACAACATTTTACTGGCTCAAGAAATGGTTCGTAATATTGGTAAGAAGGTGAGGGGATCGAATGTCCTGTTCAAGTTAGATATGGCAAAGGCATACGATAGGGTCTACTGGAGTTTTTTAATTCAAGTTCTGTGCAAGTTTGGCTTTGGAGAATGTTTTATAGATATGGTTTGGAGGTTGATTTCTAACTGCTGGTTTTCAGTTCTAGTAAATGGGCAGCCTTGCGGGTACTTCAAGTCCACTCGGGGTTTGCGGCAGAGTGATCCCCTATCCCCGGCTTTGTTCATAATATCGGCAGAGGTTCTCTCTCGGGGTTTGAATAGGCTACTAACGCACCCTAACTTTTCGTCTTATTTTGTTTCGAAGAAAGCTATGGATATTTCACATTTGGCATATGCGGACGATGTCATGATATTCCTCCGAGGGGATGCTCGGTCTGTAAAAGGAGTGTTACAGGTGCTACACGAGTATCAAGAGTGTTCAGGACAGCTTGTAAATAAGGAGAAAAGTGGTTTTGCGTTGGTGGATAGGGGCTCGGGGTTGTTAAGAAGAAGGTTGCGCAATTGACTGGGTTTAAACAGATGTCATTCCCAATTAGGTACCTAGGCTATCCTCTGACGAGGGGAAGGGTTAAACTATCTGACCTCCAACCGCTGGTAGGTGCGATTACTGCTCGGATTCAAAGCTGGAGTGCTAAATGGTTATCGTTTAGGGGTAGAATGGTCCTGTTGAAATCGGTGCTGCAAGCCATGCCAGTACATCTCTTGATGGTGCTACACCCTCCACGGGGAGTGTTTTAGCAACTGAAGACAATATTTGCTCGATTCTTGTGGGGGGAATCGGAATTTGGGGCTCGGTGTCATTGGTTATGTTGGGATACGCTATGTCATCCTACGTAAGTTAGGGGTGCGGGTTTTAGACCACTGGAGGTGACACTGAGAGCTCTCGAGTGCAGCAGTGTCTGTGGGCTACGTACATGGAAGGCCGGTATTGTGCAGGGATGCATCCAAACCAGATCGTGGCTGGTCCCAACCTGGAAAAATATGCTTCGAGTGAGGGATGTGGTGGAAACACATAGTGGATGGGATGTGATTGGGGGGGATACAGCTTTTTGGTGGGATAACTGGGTGGGGAGGAGACCTCTAGCATGGGAATTTCCGGAGCAAGCTTCAAATGAAAGGGTTAGGGATTTCTGGCAACATTCGGGGTGGAATGTTTCGAAGCTCAGACGTATGCTCCCTGCGGAGGTGGTTGGGCAAATCATGGAACGTAACCTAGTTCTGGGGGAGTCCGGTAGTGATATAATGTTTTGGAAGGAATCGGCGGGAGGTAATTTTAGGGTGGACACGGTGGTAAAGCTATTGTATGGGAATAGGAGCGCGTCATGGTTGTATAGGCAGATTTGGTTGCGGGGAGTGCCATTGAAAATGTCCTTCCTTCTATTGAGGGTGGTTTTAAACCGCCTGCTTGTGATGGAGAATTTGTATAAGTTTCATGTCCAGGGCCCTTCGCACTGTTTTTGTTGCTCGGAGAAGGAATCTGAGTTGACGGAGCACATCTTTGCATTTGGGTCCTTCTCGCGGCAGATTTGGAATGTGTTTGAAAAATCATTTGGTACTTCTGGTAAAAAGGTGAGAGAGATATGTGTTAGTTGGTGGTTGTGTTCTTGTAAGTCGCCAATTTTGTCTTGGATAGCTAGGGCACTTCCAATGGTGATCATTTGGAACCTTTGGAAGGCAAGGAATGCCTTTGTTCATGATGGCTCCAGCCCTTGTCTTTCTCGGACTTGTCAGCTAATATATGACGATGTCAAGGATTTGGCGAATGCCCACTTTCCTATACTGTCCCGTCGTGTGAGAGGGCAAGGGTGGTCAGAATTTGTTACATTGGTTGGCAACATTACGTATAAAGTGCAGGGGTTCCCAGTCTCTTGGAAGAAGCCTTCCACGGCAGCTTATAAACTCAATGTAGATGGTTCGGTGTTATAGGATGGTAGAGGAGGTGGTGGTGAGGGGTGCGCCGGGATGAGAAGGGAAGGGTGATCTTTGCCTTTTCGGAGGCTTATTCTGGCCTTTCAGTATTGCAAGAGGAGATGAGTGCTTTCGGTACAGGTTTGAGGTTGTGTCATGATCGGGGAAAATTACCTGTGCTAGTCGAAGTAGATTCCAAGGTTCTGGTGCAGATACTAAATGGTTGGTCGGGGTACTTTTCAATATGCGGCGAGTCTTTAGGAGGTGTCAACATCTGCCGGGGGGGCGCCGTTTGCTCCATTTGTCATGTGTATCTGCAAGGAAATTTGGTGGTGGATGCTTTGGCCGCAATAGGTAGCTCAGGAGATCGTGAACTCTAATGTGAATCATTTGCGTGTTTGCCAAACAAGGTGCTGGCCTCTGCCAGACAACGATAGGCCTTGTGTTCCTTCTTTTTTAGATTTGGTGCACTCTCATGTAATAGGAGAGCTTAGCTCCCCTTACCACTGTACTTCATTATGAGATTAATAAAAGGGTAGTTAAGCCCACCCGCCATTGCAGGGCGGTTTAATAAAAAAAAAAAAAAAGAGAAGCTTACTCATGCACCTGTACTTGCATTACCATGTTTTGATAAAACCTTTGAGATTGAATGTGATGCATCAGTGTGTAGAATTAGTTGTTTTTAATGCAAGAAGGCGTCCACATTCTTTAGTGAAAAATTGAACGGGGTAGCCTTGAATTACCCCACATATGACAAGGAAATGTATGCATTGGTTAGGTCCTTAGAGACGTGGCAACACTATCTGAGACCTAAAGAGTTTGTAATCCATACCGACCAAGGAGTCGCTTTGCGCACCTTTAAATCTCAACATATTTAATAAGCGGCATGCTAGATGGGTTGCACCATACCTTTCCGGCAGTACAAAGTGGGAAAGTCTAATGTTGTGGGATGCTGGGTCAGTATGTAGGACATTCTTTACTCACTATACTTGATGCTAAATTGTTGTACTTGAGTCACTATGGAATTGTATGAGAAAGCTGAAGATTTTTCTGCCTTTAGTGGCACTCCCAAGAAAAGCACCACCGAATCAGTAGTGCATTTCACGACCGGCTCCTATTTTATCCAACAAGCTTTAGTGGCACACTGTTCTATTCGCTTTGTTGCTTGTGAGGGGAATCACATAGGTCATCGGGGCACTTTGGGATCACAAAACCATTTTAAAAGAAAGCACTTCATTGGCCAAGGGATTTAGTTGACGTGGAACTGTAGTGGCTGGCGTGTCACTTGCCACAAAGCAAAGTCTTAAACCAAACTTTATATTCTCCTTTTGCCCACCCTTCTAAGGGAAACTGTGGATAGATATTCCATGGTTTCTTCTTTAGGTTGCCTTAGGACTAAAAGTGGGAAATGAGTTAATGTTTGTTGTTGCTGACGCATTTTCAAAAAATGGCACATTTAATACCCCCGTCACAAACTGATGATGCTTCACATGTGAATTTAATTTTGTTTCAGCATCGTTAGATTTCCAGGCCAGATATTTCACGTATCTATCGGGTCTAATCAGATAAGCAATTTCTTAGCTTACTTTTGGAAAACTTTTGTGGGGAAAACTGAACGTTATATTTTCATGCATTCCAATCATCCAATAAACCCACTGCCAAACCGGGTCAACGTATACAAAGGCATCTTAAAACATGGGAAGAGGTGTTTGATTATCGCTATTGAGTTTGCATATAATCATCACTTACAGTGCAACCACTTTTCACCTTTGAAGTTGTTTATGGTTTTCATCCTCAATTCCAATTCTGATCTTTTGCCTTTCTGGTACCGATCGTCGTGTTAGTTTAGACGGTTTGTGCCGATTTGGTTAAACGCATCATGAGAAGGTGCGTCTCAATATTGAACAATGCACGGTGCAATATGTCAAACCAGCCAATAAAGGGCTTCATCGGTGATTCTTGCAACCTGGCAATTGGGTGTAGCTGCGATAAGAAAGATTCCATGCCCAACATCGCAACAAGTTGCTACCAAGAGGGTCAAAGAAAGGATAGACTACCATCTAAGCCTAAGTCTACATATCATGTAACTGTTTCAGTCTCAATATACTGACCTTAGTCCTCGAACGCTTCTCTTTTCTTTCTCTCTCTTTGCTAGGTTTAGTTGTTTGGTATTAAATATATGCCCTCTGTCCTCGGATGCTGAGGGCAGATTAGTTCACTCTTTTCTCTCCTTTGTTTACAAAGAAGTCCTTCTCGCAGCTATTCAAGGAGTCTTCAAAGTTGCTTTGGATGTACAAGCCGAAATTCCACTCCATCGCTGAGCCGTAGCTGGCATTTTGTCAAGCTGATCACCGAATCTCGTCATTTCGATTCTCGTTGACTTGATAGCCTTATCCGAAAATGCAAGATATCGCAGTTTTTGTCACGCTAGGATTTATGTTGTGGTGTCCATTGGTTTGTTAGATTTTCGTCATGTCCCTTATTAGAATTGAAGAATGGCCTCGGTTTGGACAAACATTTGGTATGTTGATTTGCACCAATGGTTTTCTGCGGTCACAAAATTACGTTAATTTGGAGCCCTGTGCCGCTTTTTGGTTTTGGCTTCCATCCATCTATTCCACAGCCAATGTCTTTTCCCCATTCATTGTTTCACATTTGGGTAAGGCACACCGTGGTGTGTAGAAGTTGATCTGCTGCAGTCACCACCATCTAGGTCGTGACAATAGCTGTGGGGATGGAGATGCATTTTTGGCAGGCTCTTAATGCAGAAAGCATGCCGAAGCGGTAATTGCTCCATTTGTTTTATCAGGTGAATGCTGGATCTAATGTCACGCAGAAAAATCCAGAGCTGCATCCTGGGCGACGGGAGAGGGTTCGGATAAGAGATAAGGCTAGCGTGGGAGCAGTTATCAGCTGAGGCTACGGGCGGAAAGCGTCCGGGTATATGGAAACGGGTGCAGTCCATTGGATGAACTGGCGGCCTGGGTGCTGGTGAGGAATTGGTATTAACACCTTCGTGAAGCAGCCGTAAGGGTGGGTGAAGGGCCACGGAGAAACCCATCGGAGCATTTGGAAAAGCCGCCATCAGCGTGCTTTCAGACAGAAGATAAATCCCGCATGCTTGTCTCAAGAGGCCCTGATATGTTCGAGGGAGAAGAGCTGTAATCTAATGATTGGGGAGTCGATGTACCCAGTACCCTGTGACCCCTGATGCAGCAGTGACAGCTGAGGCTTGCAGAATGAGGCTACCTGGTTGCTGCTGATAATAATTCAATTGCCCAAATTGCTGATAAGGTAGTGGAGGAAGCTGATTCGTAGGGAGCGGTGTGGAGGCTGTGGGAGATGATCGTGTTCGCAGGACACGACTTGTCCTCCGCTGCTAAGGGCCTCTCGGTCGCTAACCCCTTCCTGAGCTCATTAAAACGTTGGCGTTGCTTTACCGCACGGTATCATCATCTCACCGGGCTCCTCTAACAAGTCAATCGATGTTAACTTTGGCCCTCCGCATTTAAAATGATTAATGCAATTTTTGAGTCGTTAGGGGTGTGAATAATTTTGTTACTTTAGCTCTGGATAAAGCTTATTAAAAGTTATCAGATTGCATTATTAGCATCCTGAACCAGCATTGTTGATATATCAATGACCGATCTTTAAGCTGGCTTTCATTTTGATCAATGCTAATCGCTAATGTGTCCAATGCATTTGGTCAGTTTGTTTCCATCAGCTTGGTCATTAAGCCGCAAGTAACCTATATTCGCATTTGGAAGGCGGAAGTCTAGTATGTCCTAACTCCAGTGATTTTGTTAGTTAATAGCATGCTGGGGCCTCCAATCAGAGGAGCCATAGGAGGTGCGGCAGGTCTGGCGCCTGCGATGGGCAATGCTCACTTCTGGTCGGATGGGGGATTTTTAATGCAGGGCTATCGTGATGAGCAATGGCGGTGCAGCCGCTGAAAGCGTCTCCGGCGGTCGAACCATTGAATTTCAGCGGCCCCTTTGGGATTGGCGGACGTATCAGGGACTCAAGCTTCACGTAAAAAATAACGGGGAGGTAAAGTCGGCGGAAAAGGCTGGATAGGCGCTTATAGATATAGAGGGTTTTAAAAATTGGGGGTCTCACCGCGGGCGGCAATTCCATAGTAGCTCATCACTCTCCTCTCCTCTTCATGTGAATGGAAGTGCGCCCCTGAGCTTCCATTTTGAATATATGGCTCTCCTTCCCGGGTCTCTTGGACGTAGTTCTGCATGTATGCAATCCGGAGGGCCCGGCTAGCTGCCCCATCAAAGTTTGCATGGTTAAAGCCCAGTGGAGGTGGAACCGCGAGGTGCAACATTTTGATAGGTGAAATAGGCTAAAAGAGGTGGTATAACGAAAGAGGATTTCGAATTCTTCCGCCTCCCTGCCGAAGCTAAGATTTGTTTCGCCTGGCGCTGGGTGCTGCTGCGCAGAGTCGATGCTGGAGGCAGCATTTTACGGTAGGAAGCCCGCCGAAGTTTCTGCTGAAGGCGATGCAAACTCTGTTTTTGCCACCGGCTGGCCGACAGTAAAGTCCGGTGATACAGCATCAATGGGGCTTGATGTATTGATTGAGGATGAGACGCGCGAGATTGCGAAATTTACGTTTAGCATTTTTCTGATATGTTATCACAAGGTGCGTTTGTCTCTGGGATGATTTTGTTCATGAATTTCCTTGGCATGAGTCGACAATGATCACTTGGGTGGTTGTTCCTACGTATGTGGTGAGGTTTCACTCGCTTTTGATGGACGGGGAGAGCCAGTCACGAAGGGGTTCTCTGCCCTTTTCACAAAATGCTGGGATATAGTGGGAAGGGACGCTGCCTTTGGTCAGGTTAGATTTTGCCGCTATTATATCAACTTTGGATGAGCTCTCAAAAAGCCCTCTCTCAACGCCCTTAGGGATTTCCTCACCATCAGCCTCGGTGTTTTGTTAACAAAATTCTTTAAAGTTTATTGACTGAGAGGCTCTGCACGAGGTTGATCTCCCACAACAAAGTGGGTTTGTGAAGGGGAGGTTAATCTTGTATAACATTTTATTACTCAAGAGTTGATTGATCTTAGGATGGGGTTGGGTACCGGGGTCTAATGTTGCTTTGAAACTTGATATGGCAAAGGCATATGATAGGGTTCTCTAGATGTTTCTTCTTCCAGTTGGCGAAGCTTGCTTCGAAGAGATCAGTTGGACATGATTTGGACATCAATTGTCATTTTTCAATTTTGTTCTGGAAGTCGGCGTGATTTTTCGTCATCAATGGGTTCACACCGGATAACCGCTATCAATTTAGTGTTGTTTGCTTATTTGGCCGCTGAGGTGCTCTCTAGAATCTCAATGCTTTGCCCCTCCTCAAGGCTGGTTCGCATATACCGGTGTGGATTTGAGGGTCTGTCATGCTATCGGAGTTATGCGTCAATTTATGTGCTAATTTTGCAAAATGCAACGGTCTCCGTGGTGTAATGGAGGCGGCGAGGCACAACGTGTCCGGTCGGGCTATGAGCCGGGCTAAAAGTTGCTTCTCTTCTCGTTAGGGCGCAAAGCTGGTCGGTCACCACCTGGAGGTCGTTGTTCTCGTGTCACAAGCTCTTTAATCGCCACGCTTTGCTGAATTTATCTGGTTGGTCCACTATTTGCTGGTGGGGAAAAAGGAGATGTTTGGTGGGTTGTTGGACGTTTCGTCTTGGAGATTACCTGTGGTAGGGTAAGTGGCTCCCAAGGTGCGAAAAGAAACGGCCAAACATAAAGTTCTCGTCGTCGTATCTATCTTCTTGCAAATAGTGGATCCACCAAAAGTAGTGGTTCATGATATTGAAAGAGTACTTGCATAGTTTTTTTAGGTAGATTTGGATCTCTCAAGGCTGCTGCATTGGCATCGTAATTGGGCTGAGTTTCCCTCGCTGGATGCGAGGGGCTGGGGTTTCAAGATCCGGATTCGTGGTTGTGGAGCATTCTCCCAAAGCTGGTGGCTTTAGGGCATGTAATCTTTGGCGGTCACGACTCCTCGATGATAAATAATATTGTGGGAGTGCCCGTCCCAATCAGGTGGAGGGGGTCAAGCCACCGCTTGACGCCGGTTACTTAGATTGTGACATATAGCAGGTTCTACTGCACACGTCCCAGTGGTTCGTGAGAAGTCAGGGATAATTGGAGTGGCTTGGGACCATTGGCAATGCAAATATCCTCGCATTTGGCCACGGTGATGCTCCATTCGGATTATGTTACTACGGCTGTGTTCGTGACTTCCCTTGTCGGGGTGCCCTCGATGCCTTCTTACCGGCGGAGCTCCCGGATTAGTTTTAATGGTCTGGCTGACACATCAGCTCGACCCTCAATCATTCTGGGTGACTTCTATGAGTCTAGCATTTTAGTGTGTGTTCGTAACAGTGAGTCCTAAGTATGTTTGCTTCTATGGGCTCTATTCCGCTGGAAGGTTTCTTTCCTCCTGGAGCTTGTTCTGCTAGGCTGTTTTCTTTTTGGATGAGGTAATTTGCAAGGCTTCACCTCGCATAAATGCCTTCTAGGTGTTTGCTGTACTTTTTACCGTAGAGAAGGCTGCCTGCTTTCTAAGCTGGGAGACCATTTTCGCGAGACCGCACTTTTCTCAAAAGCTCACTAGGTTTTGGAGGTGCTGCAGGGGCGAGCCCGCAAGCGCCAGGCCTGGACAGGGGTGCGTGGGTTGGAAGTAAAATTGGCCGGGGTTACGCTGTCGGCTTCTTTGTTTTAGGAATCTGCGAAGGTACAATCCATCCTACCATGATTCTGTGCGTCTCCAATGCTGGCTCGTGACAAGTATGCCAGTATTTTGCCATCGGGTCCCATTTTGATCGAAATGTTAAATAGACCGATGGCATGGAGCTTTGTTATGGAATTGGAGTCCATGAGGTCGGACGCTAGGGTTCAGAGGGTCTCGTGGGAAAGGTCAAGCCTCGGCAGCTTTAAAACTTAATAATCACGGGTCGGGTTTGGTAGGAGCAGGGAGAAAGTGGGTGGTGGTATCCTTCGTAGAAATTGCAGTCGCTTTGCTCGGTATTGGTGAGCCCCTTTGATTTGCCAGTCCTTCCGTGAAGGCGCAGTTTTGGCGGGTCTGAACCCACACCAGGGCTACTCCTGTACTTGGTATGGAATCGACTCCCCTAAGTGTTGGTGGGTGCTCTCTCTGGTGGGGCCTCCTCGCGGATTCCTTTCAGGCATTCGGGTTCTTTGGTACACGAGAAGCTGGTTTTATGGCTAGTGTGGAATTTCGCATTGCCTCTCGGGCTGCCACTGCAGCAGACTCTTCTAGCTAGGATTGATCTTCGGCCCTTCTCCTCGCTTGCTACCCTTGACGTGGGATGCCCAGCTATAGTCTGTAGTTTGATAAAATTGGATCGGGTGGTATGTGTAATTTTTGATTTTCAATACAAAGGAATCTATGTTTAGGGAAATAGTACTAGGCTCCTTGAGTCCTATGTCTCTAGATCTGTTAGGTTTAGCAAGAGCAGGCTGCCCCTGCCCTCCATGTACTGCTGCCAAGTGGGATCAGCTCTCACAAGGCCAGATATGATTGAGCTGAAAAAAAAAGTTGCTACTTCTGGCGAGGGGGATGGACCATTCCAAAGTCCTTGAGCATTAATGACAGCCACCATTTGATCTACCTCGCGAAAGTATCAAGTTACTTTCAATGTTTTTGACTCAGGGCAAATCCTTCAAAAAGGAGGGGAATGATGGATCCCAGCAATTGTAAAATCCAACCAAGGAGGGTCAATCAAGGAATGGTCATCAAAAGCTCATTTCAAGTCCCCACGCCCAATGGCAGACGCCATGGGGCAAGAGCCAAAAGTGCCCAAAGAGGAAGTTGGTTGCATTGGTTCGGTGGAAGTCCATGATCGTCCCGAAGTCAATTTCACAACTGATGACGCCGCTCGCTTTGTACTACATTGCTAAGCATCAAGAGGGCCCAAGTTCCATCATTGAAGAAAAGAGGGTTTGAAGTTAGGTTTTTGGTCCAATTCGTCAAGGCCTTGTTTGACCGAATATGGAAGTCAAATTTCAGTTTTTGTTAGAAAGTCCACGCACGGGTCGGTAGTTTCTATATTCAATTTTAACCATGGCTGCCTCTTTTAAAGTAATTTCCCAAGTGAAGCTGCGTTAGGATTATTGACTCAAACCCTAGCTTTCCATTTCTCATGAGTATTCTGTTTTCCTAAACCTTTAGGGTTACTTAATTTATGTTTCTAGTTTGATTGATTCTCTGTGTCTTGTGGTGGATATAAAAAGCCACCTTATTCTCGATCTTAATGGATACAAGAATATTTCAGCTAAATCGCTTTCTAAAATGTTTTATCACTTTCGCTTTCGGGGCGTCGACTCAATACCTTTTGAAGTTCCTCTTTAGATTCATTGACTTATCAATTCAAGAACGCGCCGAATAAAGCATCTTCTACCATTATACCAACTGTGCTCAACTGGTGTAGGTCTTCCTCACAGGTGTTCCAACTTTCGTTCACCAATATCCCAGATCCAAAGTTTTTCCATGCGCGGTTGTGTCAATGTTACGAAGTTCAGACGTTGTTCTTTGAATGAGAAAACTGAATTTGAAGGTGAAATCCAAAACAAAACCAAGTTTCCAAATTCCAGCTTTCACTTTCCTAATTTTTTTTCTAAATTCTTTTGTTGCTAAAGCCAAAGAACTGAGAAACTTACCCAAGATCCCTAAAATAGTTTCCTGCAAGTTCTAAAGTGCAACAACCAAACCACCATAAACAGTGGAACCAAAAACCAAATCAGTTCTAAAGCCTTCCACAACTGTAATATAAAGTGGATTACCAAACTGAATTGTTTTGGGTAACCCCTCATGTCAATTTTGTTGCTCCTTTCTTGATTAATCATGCGGTCCTGGCTTGATAATTTGTTTCATCAATAAAGTAGTCCTTTTATCTAAATTTTGAGTCGTACTAATCATAGCTTCTCTTTCCAAATCTTATTTGTCATGTCTTAGTTTCCTAAATTCTAGTCCTAGTCAAATCTGCTTTTCCCATTTCCTCATCAGGCCCTGTAGTTAGTTTTAGAAGTTCTCAATTCCTTCTTTAGTAATTTCTTGACTGTTTTCGTGTCATTAAAAAAAAAGGAAATTACAGAATTCAGACCAGCTTGAAGAATTTCATAATCTTGTTGCAAGCTTGGTAATAAGCTTTTTTAATAAAACCCGTTCAGTTACGTATTACTCCGAGAAACCCCTTTTATTAATTTGTGTGTGTGGGGGGTACAAAAGCTTCGGTGGGGGGGACTCCACCTGGTACCATTTACAAAACAAAGTGCTTTTTTTTGAATCTAGCAGAGGAATTTGCAATCTATCCAGCGAAGCGAGACCCCTAGCCCTTCGGGGTAACTCTTGGAAAATACCTCATAAATGACCGTCCCCCACCCACTCCTACCAAAACATCATACTTTGCATTTTCCTCAGAAAATGTGACTAATGGAAGTGCAATCCGTGTATGACACCTCTATCTCTCTCACACTTGACATTTTGGAATAGCACAATTTTGAATCCAACCCTCAACATGGGCCGTTACATAAAACCCCATTGTGGGCACAACTCCATCCCATTGGTGACCGCTTGCAACTCTGCAAAAGAACCGAAACCTCCATAGGGTCTTGAAAGAAGCCCGGTGCTTATAACTCTCCCACTATCTTGGAGACACCTCCAGCCACCACCTCGACCCCTCGGAAGGAAGGGATCCACTCGTGTTCAATTTTACGCGCAAGCTGGCTTAATCCAGCAAACTGGTCTTCCCTAATAGCTTGCATGCGTGCCTCAACAGGCAGAGAGAAAAATCAATCCAGCTACAACCCCTCAATTTACTTGCCAATCTAATACCTATAAGACCCTATTTCTTTCAATGTTCTACAAGTCATGAGCAAATTGACGGGACCCCCTCATATATGAACTATTGCGTGCCCCTCTACAAATACCAAATAAGCACAATGGGTCACCTTCATAAATACCAGAAGAAGCTTCGATGTTCCCTTAATAACAACAGTCGAACTCACTTGAGAACTCTGCTAGATCCCGAAGCTCTTGAACATAACATCCTCTCCGCCTTATTTCAAAGACAGCTTTGAGGACCATACCAGCAGGCAAATCGGAGGGAAAAAACTTGCGATAACTTGGGAAAATTCTAATCCCATAGGAAAGCATGCCAGCGCAGACAATATCCAATAATTATCCCGCAAAGAGCCTCCCAGGCCAAAAAACATCCCAACCGAGTCACTTCCCACCAGCGGCCGAGCTTGGAGCATATTTTTCACAAGTCAAAGAGTCCGTGGGAGCGCTCCCACCGCGTTGGGATGAATCCCTCCATAATGCGCCTCTCTCTGCATTGCCATAGACAATGCTGCTGTCTAAATTGCCACCAAGCACACTCAAGCGGCTTGGCGAACCAATTCCAAGTGCGAACCCCCAAGGCCTACCGCAGGTATTCATGAAACCCTCACGTCAAGCTCAAACTCGACCCCAGCCAGGCTGGGCAAAACAGGTTGCTCAAAGACCCAGGGGAGGCGGTATGACAGATAACAAATATATTGGCATCCAGCGGAGGGACCGATTTTAGCGGGGACCAACCGCCCCAAGGACAATATTTGGAACTCCAAAGCTTGGATAGGTAGATTAACAACATCCACAGCGTCTTAAAATATGCACTTTGACCGACCTGTAAACAATGGGCAGCCTAAATGACTGATAGGAAATGACATATTTGAATCCGATAAAGCGCTTAGCTATCTTCTTTGTGAGCGCCAGCGGAGACTTTCGATGGCCGACAAAACAAATTTTCTCAATGTTCACCAATTGCCCGAGCATGCTTGATAATTCTGCCCGTTAACACATTTAATAGACTAACATTCAGCATTATGCTAAATCTGCGAAATTCTCGAGCGACTTGGACACAAAATCTGAGAGAAACCTGGATGGGATAACAGCTCATTTGGGGCCGAGACAAAATCTCGAAATATAATGAACAGTTGGCGATGGCGGGTCCACGACAACATCCCAGGAGGCTTTAAATTACCTGAGGTTCCCGTTTATCAATACTTGAAAAATAAGTTGGAAATGAGTCTCACACTGTGTCCAATAAACTACTCTCCAGTCCGAAAGCCGCGTAGGAACTTGAATTAAAACCCCAATTTACTGGTCATAAGCCTTAGCCATGTCCAACGAGCAGAACATTAGATCCACCGCACCTTTAGGTCCAACTTGGCGAACCATCTCTGAGCCAACAAGATATTATACGTGGCTCTCCTTTTCTAAAGGCACTTTGTTGAGGGAGAATGATTGCTCCAAAGCTTCTCATCTGCCCCACTAAAATTTTGGAGATTACTTTTAGAAGCGTGCACAAGCTGATGAAATCAATTGAGAAAATGAAGGCAGTCACGACCTTTACGGGATCAAGGCCGGCGGGGTGGAAGTCACCCGCCAGGGCATGTCCTTTGAAAAAATCGGTCGGCGTGTACAACATCTGAGCCAACAATGTCCCGGGCAACCCGCGAAGAATGCGTCCGTTGAATCCATCGATCACACTGACCCGACTCCCCTCCATAGAAAAAATCACTCTCTTGATCTCCCTCATCCACGGGTAGCTTGCGGACCATCTTCTCCTCCGTAACCAGCCTAGAGGTGCTTGACATAGCGTTGGTGAATCAAAGTACGTCTTCAGAGCATGTTGGTGAAAAAAACCTCTCAGCTTCCATTTTAATATCCTTTTGGTTCAAAATCCATTCCCCCCCTTGATTTTTAATTCGATGAATGAAAAGGCAGATTCTTTGAGAGCACACCAAAGCATGAAAGAACCGAGA
Source organism: Gardenia jasminoides (assembly GCA_013103745.1). Lineage (NCBI taxonomy): Eukaryota > Viridiplantae > Streptophyta > Magnoliopsida > Gentianales > Rubiaceae > Gardenia > Gardenia jasminoides. The sequence goes on along the minus strand of CM023104.1, from coordinate 9,247,082 downwards.
ATTTGTGTCTCCCAATTTAAGCCACTTAAAGTGGGATTTTTGTCACCAATATTCTTCCTCTCGTCTTAAACACAGCCTCAACCGTGCTTGGGCTTCATGAACTGCTGATATATTTGCCTCCGAAGGATTACTCTCCTGTAGAACACATCGACTCCCATAGTGAAGGCACCTTTAACTCCTTCAACTTACGGTAGCCGTCTCCATGGTGGAGCCCTCACATTGCCATCCCAAACTTGCCAGACCATGTCCAGAGAAACTGATTGAAAGCCCACACATTCAAAAAAAAACAAAGCCTTGCTAACCTGGATTGCAAATAATTAGCAGCAGTGATCGAATGAGCTTGCCAAAGGTGTTGAGTGGACACATTCACCCCAACCCCTCCCACACACTCGGCGAACACGGTGGAAGATCAAGAACCGTTGATCCTGCACCACGATCCCCTTGATATGGTAGAGGGGCATACAATCTGAAAAAGGTTCCCTGGGTGTGATAAGTGCGATGAATATCTAGAACCTAAGATATTCAAGAATGCTTCAAAAGCGAGGAGAGACTCTCAGAAAGGTTTACATTGTGCAGAATAATCTCATGAATGTACATAAGAATTGGCTTAAATACTCACTGTACTAAATAGCGGTGACTGCAAGCCCGGGGTTGACCAAGGGCTCTTTAGAGTGAACTTCATGGGCTGATTTAATAAGTACAAGAAATTAACAAAATTACAAAATTGGTGGCCGAGATCCGCGATCTGGATCTGCGATGCTTGCTGTAGTTGGTCTAGCGGATGTGAAAATTTAAGCCGATCATGATTGAGGCGAATTTGTGAGTCTTTGGTCTGCTTCGGTCGGTGACTCTCTCTCTCCTTTGCATGTTTCTTAGGCGGCCCTTGTTGCACTTCTCCACGGTCCAAAGGGCTTAAGGGCTTGAACTTGTAAGATTTCCAACGATTTCCTCCATCTTGGGCAACCATGGATCGTATCACAAACAATCTAACCTTTTCAAATGCAGGCAGCCGCAGCGATTATTGCACCATGTGATTTGGTCAGAAAATCCGACATCTTTCACGAAGCCTAAATAAATTGGCAGAAATCAGAACTTTAGCTACCGTAAAAACACGACCCCTACTTCTTTTGAGCCGGCAATTACATTAAAATCACCCATAACCATGTTGGGAGACCTAAACCACAAATCCAGGCGGTGGCCCAAAGATTAAGGTGTTGATTCATCACATTGTAGCATGAACAAAACCAGAATGAATTGGTCTTTCAATAGAACATAGGCGAAGAGCGGGGTGAGCCTCCTGCTTCCTCCACGAGCAGAATAATCCCAGACAAAAGACAAATGGAATCTTGCAGAATTAAATAGCCTTCTGCATTTTCAAGCTAGCGCGAAGATATTCTAAGCGCTCATCTACAACCGGTTCACACAACGCAACAAGCGACAAAGAATGTAAGCGCCTTAATTTTTTTGTCCTTGAAATGGTAGGACCATTAGCTAGCCGGTTCAAAACATGGCTTTGATCGTTGAATAATAAAAGAAGTAAATGAAGAGAATACCTCCCTTTCCCATCATCTGAGCATGACAAAGCGATTATCATCCCAAGGCATAGGCAAATAATAACATCAGCAACCCTTCCAGGTCTTTGATCCCCTTTGCGAGGTGAAGGTTCAAATTTCTCGCCCAATTTTGTTCTTTGGGCAACTTCCTGCATATTTTACCATCACCTGATTGGATGACACATCACCAGCACTTTCTCTGCTAAGTCATCAATAATTCCATTTGCTTGGAGACAAAATGCTTTTCACCAATGGCACCAACGCCCTTCGAGCTCATCATCTTGACCAGACCCTACCTCAAATGTGGAGATGAGATTGCAACCTCCCTCTCGGCTGACGCACAACCTGATCTGAACACCCATCTTTTGAAATCCCAACCATGAGGCGTGAGTGGAATCCTATCCCAGTTGTTCATCTAGGCGGAAGGAGCCTGGCATCACACCCCAATTACTTAGCACTTCCTTGCGGTTTCAAGGCGTCCGTAGACAACACTCATTTACTTTGTCCTCTAAACTAGCTGCTCTCACAGACGAGCGCTCCAGAGCTCTCAGCCCAATGCGCTTCTCTAACAGTCCGACTTTTGACTCAGGATGCTTGACAAAGCATTCATCGAACTATGATTTTGATAACAAAAAGTTAATGCCATAGAGGAAGGTTTGGGGAATCAAGCTTGCCAAAACCATCCCTATCCCCAACCCTACCCAAACCCTAGATGGAATCTCCTTAAGAAGATCCACCTCCACACAAATCCGAGCCACCTCCCGGACGTGAAACCATGTTGTGTAGCGTCCACAAATAGTGGCTGCCCGACTGCCGAAACAATTTTGAAATAAAACCTACTTATGAAATAAATGAGCGGGTAGTTTAGGCAATTGAAACCATACCGACACCAATGAAAGATTCCTTGTCCACATGAAAGAGCGTCATCCATTTTAAACACCGCATTGGGCATCCATGCGGCGTGCCGGTCTTCTGGAACCATAATCTCAAGAAATCCGCCTCATTTGACAAAAAAAAAAGAATTACTGTTCATTAGCACTGTTCACCTGAATTCATCTTGGTTGCATCGTTCAAATTCTATCTTTTTTTCTCCGTGTCCTTGCTATTTTTTGTGTCTCTTGTGTGCCAAGAAAATTAACAGAAAAAAGAGAAAAACAGTCTCAGGTTCTTACCTCCTTGTTATGTCCTTCTTGTCTAGTCTTCTTGTTTCTTGTTGAGTCATTTTTCTTTTTGTCTTAATTGCTGTCCGAACTTCCTTTAGGTGTGTCTTGCATCTAGTTTCATCTCTTGAGTCAAAAAAAAAAAATCTTTCATTCAATTCTGCCCAAACATCTTAGTGTGCTGGAAAATAGGGTTTGTCTTGTGGTTCGTGCAAAATTTGAAGATTCTGGGATGAAATTTGGTTGAACTTTGAGCTTTCTTGATTGTAATCTTGAGATCTTGAAATTCTTGTGTGAATCTTGAAGTTTTGGCTTGAAAGATTGGATCTTAAAATTGATTCTTGAACCTTACAAATCACTTTCCAAATTCAACTTTCCTAAATCTTTTGGCTGCCAAATCCTTGTCGCTGTTTAAAAAAAAAAAGGAAAAAAAAGGCAACGAAAGAAAAGAAAGGAAAGGCTAAACTAGAATCATCAAGAAGAAAGCTTCCTAAGTTGGTTGAGATAAGGTTCAAAACTGTTTTGGAAACAAGTTTCTAATCTGTTTTGAAACAAGTTTCCAAATCTGTTTTTTGGAAACAAGAATACTGCTGATTTACTTTGCTTCCTTAACCAATTTGAACTGTTTTTGGAAACTACTTGTTGCCGTTTCATTGTTACCAAAAACACACTTAAGAAGCTGCAATTTCTAGCCAACAAACTTCCAAAAAGCCAGCAAGAATCCTACCTGAAAAATCAAGCAAAGTTCATCCAAGGGAATAGGGATTAGGGTTTCTTTTTTGCTTATATAGTTTCAATTCATTTTCGGGTTTGTTTCTGACTTTTAAAGTCAATTTCCAGCATTCTAATCTGCTTTATTTCATCATTTTTCCGTATTTGTCTGAGCACTTAAGCTGGTTCGTACTTCAATTATAGCCCTTTGTTTCATTCTTGCCTAATCCATTGTGGACTTAATTTGGTAAGTTGGTCAACACTAGAAGAAGCTCTAATTTCTTCAAGTTGTTAACAAAGTTGACTCGAGAAGTGATTGGTGAGAATAATAGAGTGTTTATTGAGTGTAAACAGAGGTTGAGTGTAAACACGCTGAGGCCTTGTGTGGTGAGGAAAATATCTTTGTTTCACTAACTTTATGCGAAAGTTACATCATGGGAGGGTAAGAGGTAAAAGGAAAGCTAGTTTGACCAGCTCCACCGAATCCTAAAGGAGTTGAAGATATGGTGTGTTACGAGTGTAATGAATATCATCAATTCACAGCCATATGGTTGGTTTTATTCTCAAGCCATATCAAAGATAAAGTGTTAGCTTGGCATTGATGTGCTGTGAAGTTAACCTCGCAAGTGCTTCATAAGGTTGAGAAACTTCAACTTCCAACCATTGATCATCTTTGTCCATATAAATTGTCAAGTGCTGATGGTGATATTTGGATTACTAAACACACACTTGTTCCTGTTCATAGTGCCAACTACGTTGATGAGGTGTTGTGTGACGTAATTCCAATCCAAATTACACATGTATTGTTGGGTAAAGCATGGATGCTTAGGCGTGATGTTAAATATGATGGACATACTAACAAGTATTCCTTCACATTTAATGGACGTCGTACTATAGTTGTATCACTTGATTATGAGAGACTTTGTATTGATTTAGATATTATGATAAGTGAGCATGAGTCCCATAGCATGAAAAAAGAGTTAGTTGAGGTAAAATCTGAGAATGATAAAATGACTGTTCAAGCAGAGTGCTTAAGAGTGACATTTCAGTTTGCCAGTCATGTTGAGCTTACAAAAGAGACTGAGCAGTCCAAACTTGAGTTGGTAGCAAGTGAGGGTTCAAAGTCTTATGTTTCTTCTAACGAACTGAACTTTGTTTTGTTTAGTGTTTCTTGTTTTTTGCAGGTTACACAAGGTGAAGTGAAGTTTGTTTTGACATGCACCATTGCTAAGTCATTTGATGGATTGTTGATCTTTCAAGGAGTTGCTAATTTCTATCATCACTCTATGGCGAAATGCACTGCTTCAGCAAACCAGCTACTTGCTTTGAAAGGAAGTTTACTTCCAATTGATTTTGAAACTGAAATTACTCCTTTCCAATCTGATTTTCTTATTTGTGTCAATTGTTTGCATTGTGTTATTAGTCCTAGTGTTGAAATAGGTCATTTTTAGCATTGCATTTTGTGCCCTTATGTGTCTTTTATTTTTCTTGACTTGTGTGCCCATTGTGTTGGTTATTATGATGCATATTTGTGTAGTGAGTCTAATGTGTCATTAGAGTTTGTGAACTTTATTCCCATGAAGCATGGAAATCATGTATTTCCTTCGTGTTATACATTGGGTGAATTTAGTGTTCTTACTTCTTTCATTCCTACTAATGCCTCATGTTTTGTCTTTAATCCAGGCATCGATTCGAGGTCGAATCGTTTTCATGGGGGAGGGAATGATAGGCCCTACAAGTGATTTGTTGAGAATGAGGCATGCGCATTGGCTTGTGTTCATGATGAAGTAATATTCCCCGATATAAGCAAAGCGCAGATTTGAGGACAAATCTCTTTAAGAGAGGGGGAATGATATGAATCCAAATTCCTCAAGTGATGCGGACACCCAAGCAAGGTCATGAATAGGAGCAACTGTTGAGCTTCTCAACCTTCAGGCGCATTTCAAGTTCCTTCCGGTCCAATAACGCGTGCTAGAGCAAAACAACTCGAGGAGGAGTTAGCCGCATTGGTTCATGATGTTCAAAATCAAGTCAAGCCGCTTAGCATCTAGAGGATCAATCACTACCTTGTGTCACCTTACTAAGTGTTCATGAGGGTTCATTGAAGCTCTTCACCAGTTAGGCGTGCCCACGCCCTTCAGGCACGTCTAAGGAATGCATTTTTAGTCGATGACCAGAAGCATTGACACTAGTTAGACGTGCCCGCGCCGGGTGGTCACGCCTGAGGTGCTGTTGGACAGAAACGTTGATACCAGTTAGGCGTGCCCACGTCCAACGATCATGCCTAAAGAATTTATTTTCATTTGTTTGCTAGTTAGTTAAGTTCTTGTTTGTCCAATAAAGCAATCCTCTAGGTGTGAACAGGGGCCTTGCTGAATGCCTTTTATGCTATTTCCTAATTGTTTAGTATTTAGGATTATTAGTAGTTTTCTAAAACCTAGCTTCCTATTTAGTTGTAATTCGGTTTCCTTAAGCTTCATGGCTGGCCGAATTTCTTAGTCCTTTTTGGTCTAGGTTTTTTTGTTTTGTAGGCTATAAATAGCCAACACTATTTTGTAATAAATCATTCAAGAATTATTCAGCAAAATTGCTTTTGAGTGTTTATCACTTCTCTTGCTTCTTTGAAGCAGTTTGAATGCCGTAGAGTTCTCTTTAGGTGTTCACTTGACTTATCAATTCAAGAAAGCGTTGAATTGTGGTGTCTTCTACCTTATAGCAACATTCGTTGTCCAAGTGCTCAACGGGTGAAGGTCTTCCGCTGTGTGTCTAACTTTGGTTACCACTATCCTAGATCCTACACTTGTCGTGTGCGGGTTGCGTCTTCCTAGGCGTAGTTCGTATTAGTTGGTCTTAGAGCCACCACTTGGTGTAGTCCGTATCAGTTCATATCAGTTGCTTGCCAAATAAACCCGGCTATCAAATGGGTCCTGAAAAGACAAAGGAGCTACAACGACAAGTTTGATTAGGATTTTGTGTCTTGTAGGCTATAAATAAGCCACCCTTATTTCGATCTTAATATACAAGAATATTCAGCAAATTGCTTTTTGAGTGTTTATCACTTCTCTTGCTTCTTTGAAGCGACTCGAATACCTTAGAGTTCTCTTTAGAGGTTCATTGACTTATCAATTCAAGAACGCGTTGAATTGTGGCATCTTCTACCATTATACCAACGTTCGTTGTCCAGGTGCTCAACTGGTGAAGGTCTTCCGCTGTGTGTTCCAACTTTGTCTACCAATAGCCTAGATCCTAAGGGAGAAAACTGAATTTGGAAGGCGAAAACCAAAACAGAAACCAAGTTTCCAAAATTCCAGCTTTCACTTTCCTAATTTTTTCAAATTCGTTTTGTTGCTAAAGCCAAAGAATCGGATTAGGAAACTTATCCAAGATCCCTAAAATAGTTTCCTAAAGTCTAAAGCAACAACCAAACCACCATAAACAATAGGAACCAAAACAAAATCAGTCTTGGAAGTCTTCCCACCGCCTTGAGCAAGGGATTACCAAATCCGAATCTGTTTTGGCAACCTTTTGAAAGCCGATTTGTTGCTCCTTTGATTAATCATAGTCCACATGTTTTATACTTGTTTCCAGCAATAAAGTAGTCCTTTTTATCTAAATTTTGAGCCAGTCAATCATAGCTTCTCTTTTCCAAGTTCCATTAGGAGTCAAGTCTTAGTTTCCTAAATTCTAGTCCTAGTCAAATTCGTTTTCCTATTTCTCATCGAGTCTTGTGTGGTTAGTTTAGGAAGTTCTCTAATTCCTTCTTTTTAGTAATTTCTTGACTGTTTTCGTGTCATTAAAAAAAAAGGAAATTACAGAATTCAGACCAGCTTGAAGAATTTCATAATCTTGTTGCAAGCTTGGTAATAAGCTTTTTTTTTTTTAATAAAACCGCCAATCAATGGCGGGCGGGCCGAGAAACCCCTTTTATTAATTTAATCAATGAGAGTACAAAGCTCGGTGGGGGGACTCCACTAGTACCATTTACAAAACAAAGTGCTTTTTGAATCTAAACGAAGGAATTTGCAATCTATCCAACGAAGCGAGGCCCCTAGCCCTTGCAGGTAACTCTTGGAAAGCCTCATAAATGACCGATCCCCCCCTGCTACCCACTCCTACCAAAACATCGCCACTGCATTTTCCTCCCGAAAACAATGACTAATGGAAGACACGAAATCCGTATACTTAGTACCTCTATCTCTCCTGCCAGCATTTGGAATAACAATTTTGAATCAACCTCAACATGGACGTGCATAAAACCCCATTGTCGACACAACTCCATCCCCGTGACGACCGCTTGCAACTCTGCAAAAAGAACCGAAGCCTCCCCATAAGTCTTCGAAAAGGCGAACATAACTCTCCCCACACTATCTTGGAGAACACCTCCGCCACCACCTCGACCCCTCGGAAGGAAGGATCCATCCGTGTTCAATTTTACCACACCCGAAGCTGGCTTAATCCAGCAAACCGGTCTTCCTAACAGCTTGCATTGTACCTCACTGAGCCGAGAAGAAAAATAAATCCAGCTACAACCCCTCAATTTACTTGCCAAAGAAGGAAATCTAATACCTGTAAGGTCCCTAATTTCCTTTCCAATGTTCTCACAAGTCATGAGCAAATTTGGCCGTACCCCCTCATATATGAACCTATTACGTGCCCTCCATAAATACCAAATGAGCACAATCGGGGTCACCTTCATAAATACCAAGAAGAAACTCAATGTTCCCTTAATAACAACACAGCCGAACTCACCTAAAATCTCCCAGATCCCGAGCTCTTCCAGAACATAACATCCTCTCCGCTTGCCTCCAAAGACAACTTCAAGGACACCACACAACGAGCCAAATCCAGAGGAAGAACTTGCGATAACTTGGGAAAATTCCAATCCCCATAGGAAAACAACAGCCTAACGGGCCAATATCCAACCAATTATCCCACCAAAAAGACGCCTCCCCGGCCGAAACATCCTAACCCGAATTCACTTCCACCACTGACCGAGCTTGGAGCATATTTTTCCAAGACAAAGAGTCCGTGGGAGCTGCCATCACCGTGTTGGGATGAATCCCTCCACAGTAACGACTCTCCATGAATTGCGCCCATAGACAGTGTTGCTATCTAAATAGCCACCAAAGCTTAAACTCAAACGCTTGACGAACCAATTCCAAATTGCGAACCCCCAAACCTCCCACCCCCAAAGGCCTACACACAGTATTCCATGAAACCTACTGATATCAAGCTCCAAACTCCGACGACCCCCGTAGGAACTGGGCAAACAACTTCTTCAGTTGCTCAAATACCCCCCGGGGAGGGCGTATGACAGATAGCGAATATATCGGCATCGACAGGAGGACCGATTTTAGCAGGAACAACCGCCCCCCAAAGGACAACCATTTGGAACTCCAAGCTTGGATACATGAATTAACAACATCCACCAACATCTTAAAATATGCACACTTTGACCGACTTGTAAACAACGGGGCAGCCTAAATATTTGATAGGAAATGACATATTTCGGAATCCCGACAGCATAGCTATCTTCTTTGTGAGCCGCCCAGCAGACTTATCGATGACAGCAAAACAAATTTTCTCAATGTTCACCAATTGCCCTGAGCATGCTTGATAATTCTGTAACACCTCCATAACATTATCATCAGCGTATGCTAAATGCGAAATTCTCAGAGCCGACTTGGACACAAAGTACAGAGAGAAACCTGGATGGGATAACAGCTCATTTAGGGCTCGAGACAAAATCTCAGCAGATATAATGAACAAAGTTGGCGATAGCGGGTCCCCCTGACGGATCCCCCGGGAGGCTTTAAAATACCCACAAGGTTCCCCGTTTATCAATACTGAAAAATAACAGTTGGAAATGAGTCTCCACACCATGTCAATAAACTGCTCTCCGAATCCGAAAGCACGTAGAACTTGAATTAAGAAACCCTAATTTACTCGGTCATAAGCCTTAGCCATGTCCAACTTGAACAGAACATTTGATCCCCGCACCGTTCGTCCAACTTGACGAACCATCTCCTGAGCCAACAAGATATTATTTGCAATGGCTCTCCTTTTCACAAAGGCACTTTGTTGAGGAGAGATGATTCGCTCCAAAAGCTTCTCCATCTGCCCCATTAAAATTTTGGAGATTACTTTATTAAGAAACGTGCACAAGCTGATCGGCCTCAATTGAGAAAATGAAGACGGAGATGCGACCTTTGGGATCAAGGCCAGCAGGGTGGAAGTCACCCCTTGAGGCAAGTCCGCCCCCAAGAAAAAATCCTGAATCGCGTGTACAACATCTAGGCCAACAATGTCCCAGGCAACCATGAAGAATCGTCCCGTGAATCCATCCGATCCTGCAGCTCCCCATCCATAGAAAAAATCACTCTCTTGATCTCCTCCATCTTCGGGGTAGCTTGCAAACCATCATTCTCCTCCCTCGTAACCAGCCTAGGAATTAACCCCAGCATAGCGTTCGGCTGAATCAAAGACTGATCTTCCGAGAGCATGTTCGTGAAAAACCTCTCAGCTTCCATTTTAATATCCTTTTGGTTCAAAATCCATTCCCCCCCTTGATTTTTAATTCGATGAATGAAAATCCGAGATCGCTGAGAGCACACCGAAGCATGAAAGAACCGAGAATTTGTGTCTCCCAATTTAAGCCACTTGAAGCGGGATTTTTGTCGCCAATATTCTTCCTCTCGTCTTAAACACAGCCTCAACCGTGCTTGGGCTTCATGAACTGCTGATATATTTGCCTCCGAAGGATTACTCTCCACACCGAACACATCCCGACTCCACAGTCGAAGGCACACACCTTTAACTCCTTCAACTTACACAGCAGCCGTCTCCATGGTCGACCCTCATATTGCCTGTCCCAAACTTGTCGAACCATGTCCAGAAATTTCGGGTACGAAGCCCACACATTCAAAAAACAAAAGGCACGCCTGCTGCTAACCTCGGATTGCTTGCAAAGAATTAGCAACGAGGGAGTGATCCGAATGAGCTCGCCCAAGGTGTTGAACGGACACATTCACCCCAACCCTCCCCAGCCGTCAATCAAATAGTAAACCGTCTGAACGCCGCCAACCCTGTGACGGACGAGACTACCGGGGATCTAAAAGGTTGAAATGCGTTTGACTCGACGAACACAGCGGAAGATCAAGAACCTGTTGATCACACGGCCAACGATCCCTTGATATGGTAGAGGACGCCACAATCTAGCGTGTTCCTAGATTGATAAGTCTGACCGAATACCCTAGAACAACCTAAGATATTCAAGAATGCTTCAAGAAGCAGGAGAGAGACTCTCAAGAAGGTTTCTGTTATTTCTGAATAATCTCATGAATCGTACATAAGAATTGGCTTAAATACTCACTACTAACCAACCAAATAACTGACTACCAAGCCCAGGGTTCGACCAAAGGGCTCTTTAGAGTGAACCCTGGGCTGATTTAATTAAGTACAAGAAATTAACAAAAATTACAAAAATTCGTGACTGAGATCCGCGATGCTTGGCTCGCAGATTGGTCTGCGGATGTAGAAAATTTTGCTTCTGATCATGATTCGCGAGGCACGAATCCGTGGGGTGCTGGGTCGCGGCTCGGTCCGTGACTCTCTCCTTTTTGCATGTTTCTTAGCTGTCCCACTTGTTGCACTTCTCCACGGTCCAAAGGGCTTAAGGGAACTTGTAAGATTTCCAACGATTTCCTCCATCTTGGGCAGCCATGGATCGTATCACAAACGGTAGACCTTTTCCAAATGCGAGCCTGGCCATGACGATTATTGTACCATGTGAAGGCTGGTCCAGAAAATCTAGCATCTAGCAAATCCGAAGCCAAAATAAATTGGCAGAAATCAGAAGCTTCAGCTACTGTAAAAGCACGACCACCCTTGTTTTCAGAAGCCGACAGAATTATATTAAAATCACCCATAACCATAGTAGGGAGACCTAAACCACAAATCCGAGTAAGACGTGGCCACAAAGATTGACGAACCAATTCATCACATGACGCATGAACAAAAACCAGAATGAATTGGTCTTTCAATAGAACATACGATAGACGAAGAGCCAGGAATTGAGCCTCCTCTTCCTCCACCTGAACAGAATAGTCCCCAGACAAAAGAACCCAAATGGAATCTTGTGAATTAGAAATAGTGATAGGGATCAGCTCACAGACTACACACAAGTTCAAGGGGAAGGGCCGACCTCTCCTCTAGCCCCACTTGTGAGTGTTGAGCCAATGACTCGTGCGCGTGCTCGAAGGATGCGAGAGTCAATTCAAGCATTCATTTGTGCTACTCGGGAAGGCGTTGGGACTTTCCAAGAAGGCCAAGCCATCATCCATATGCTTCAAGTGCACAAACCGAGTCACTATGAGGGCTAGTGTGGATGTTACCTCTAGCTCATAGTTACTTATTCTATGTAATTTTTCATTTTAAATAATTAGCTGCAATATTCGGCTATGGCAGAAGCGTTGCCACCAGTTAGACGTGCCCGCGCCCAGTGGTCACGCCTAAGGAGTATCTTGGCAGAAGCGTTACCACTAGTTAGGCGTGCCCGCGCCTAATGGTCACGCCTAAGAATTTATTTTTTACTTTTAGTTAGTAAGTGACTCCTTATGTCACTAGGTTTCCTTAGTTTAGTAGGATTTTGTTTGTAAGCCTATAAATAGGCCATTCTTCTCAAACGTTTGAGACATTCAATTAGACATCAAATTTCAGCAATTGAAGAGTTTCTCTTGTGCCTTGTGCAAACCTTTGAATACTTTAGATTTAGTTCTAAGTGTTCTTTTGGCTTATCAAGCAAGAATCACACTTGTTTGTGGCGCCTTTCTACCTATACTACAAGTTCCTTTTAACAATTCTTCGAGGGTTAAGAAATTAATCTTAGTTCTTGAATCAAGGGTTTTAAGGGGTTCGTGGTTTACAATCAATCCAAACGTGGGAATTATTGTCTAGATCCGGGAATTGGTTTTACGAGTTCTTCCAATCAAGGTTGGGTTCGTATCATCTGGTATCAGAGCTAATCGACAATTTTCCAGGTTATATCCTTCTTTAATTTTCATTTTTGAGTCTTCCCAAATCTGGTCTTGTTTGTCTTGTTCATCAAGTTTGTTTCTCGAGTTCGTTCTTGCTTGTCAAATCTGTCGAGTCTTTGCTGTCCGCAATTGCTTGCTATTCGTGCATCTTAAAATCTGTCCCGTCGTGATCCTTGTGTTGCTTGCTGTTCAAAAAAAAAAAACAAAACTGGTCGTGTGTCTTGCCTTTTTGTTGATGTTTTTTGTCGTTGCTGACAAACTTGTTCTTGTTGCTGTTTCTGCCCAAAAGCTTTTGCATGCTGTCCGAGTTTTCCTTTGTTGTTTGTGGTGTCAAAACAGTCGCACCATCATCACCTTGAATTGCCAAACCGCTTTAATCCTTTTGGCTTGAAGTCTTGACCAGTTTTGTGAATCAAATTTCGGGAAAAGAACCGAATCTTGAAAGCAAAATCCTGAATCTTGAAGTTCTTGAAATAAAGCTTGAGTAATTCTTCAAAGTTGGACAAACCTTGCATTAATCTTGAAGGGCCTTGGATTCTTGATTAACAAATCTCGAATTCTTGATCCCTAGAGGGGTGAATTGTTGCTGAAATTGCTGCAAAAAAAAAAAAACAAAAAAACAAAAAAAAAACAAAAAGAGCAAAAAAAGGAACAAGCAGCCGAGAGCAACATAAAATTTGTCCAGCTAGTCCAAGTGAGATTCGGATTTCCCCTTGTTTCCAAACCTTGTTTCCAAATCTAAATTAAACTCAATCCTTTTTTGGAAACTAAGTCTAGAATTCCAGATTTCCTAAATCCATCTAGGAAATCAAGTTTCCTAAACACAAAAACTGTTCCAAAAATAGAAATTCCAGCCGCCTTTCTCCAAACCACCAACCGACCTAATAAGTTTCCAAATTGCAACTTGTTGGTTCGAAATTTCCTTCCAAATCTGTTCCACAATTTTCTGGCAATTCTCACCGAATTTATACCTCATTTTCCAGTTATCATCCTTGTGATTTAAGAGTCTAAAATCAGCCCCAATTCAGTTTAGTTAGTTCTCGAAATTCAGTCCAAGTGTCGGATAGACTAGGTTGTTTTTTGAGTCCGTTTTCAAAGTCCTTTTAAGTCGTTTGAGTCTGGAATTTTCCATTCCATTCTCTGTGCTTGTGAGTCTCTCAGAAATCAGTTCGTGAGTAAAAAAAAAAAAAGTACAAAACGCACGCAAACTTGTGTGTCTCTCTGATAGCTGAATTTACATTGTAAACTGATCTAACCTCTTCAAGGGTTAAAATCAAGGCATCTTGGGAAATTTGTGAGCTCATTAGAGTGTAATTGAGTGAAAACACGAGTGCGAGAGTAAACACTAAGGGAGTGTGCGAGGATTATTATTATTTTTGTACTAACTCTTTGTAGGTTTACCTAAGCACGATAAAGGATGTCTGGGGATAACTCTGACTTTGATTTAAGACTGTGGGCTAAATCGTTCAAAGGGGAGCTAAACCGCATCATGGACCAAAAGTTGGAAAGGGTTCAAGAGCGAATGGACAAAATGGAAGCTTCCCAAAGTGCTTCTAAAGGTAGCAAGGGGCGAAGTAAGCAAAGTTACCATGAATCTGAAAGCTCAAATGAATCCAGTGAAGAGGATGAAATAAGGCCAAGGAAGCATAAGCAAGGGTCTAAGTCAAAGGGAGAGACCATCAAGGGATTGAAGGCGCAAATACCACCATTCCAAGGTCGCTCTGACCCTGAAGCTTACCTCGAATGGGAGAAGAGGGTTGACCTCATTTTTTATTGCCATGACTACACAGATGGACAACAAATGAAATTGGCCGTTATGGCGTACACAGACTACGCAATCGTCTGGTGGGACCAAGTTACCACTAGTAGAAAGTGAAGTCGAGCACCTGCCATTTCTACCTGGACTGAGCTTAAGGTAATGATGCACCAACGTTTTGTACCAAGTCACTACCACCGGGACTTGTACCACAAATTGCAAACATTGTCTCAAGAGAGCCGAAGCGTGGAGGATTATTTCAAAGAGATGGAAATGATCATGCTTCGAGCCGATGTTGAAGAAGACCGTGAGGCTACAATGGCACGTTTCTTGAATGGTTTAAAGCCTGAAATCGCGGATGAAGTGGAGATGCACCACTATGTTGAACTCCGTGACATGTATGAAAAAACTCTTAACATAGAGCGCCGACTTAAGAGAAGGTGTTCATCACGAGCACCAGCTATACCGACCTCTTCTTATAGCCGCAACAACACGCCTAGAAGGGAGTTCAAACCCATGAGCACCCCAACACCAGCTCCAAGGCCGCGATTTGAAGCTAAGTCCGAGCCTCCAAAGGGTGACACCAAGTTAGCTCCTAAAGCTGCCAGCGCACCTCCAAAGCCTAGATATCGAGATACCAAGTGTTGGAGATGCCAAGGGCTTGGTCACATTGCAAGCCAATGCCCTAACCAGCGAGCTATGATCATCCTTCCAAACGGTGAAATTATAACCGACGATGAGGAGGAAGAATACAAGGATATGCCACCACTCACTGAAGAGGGAGAAGGTGAAGACGAAGCTGAAATTCAGATTCCAATGGAGGAGTCTGTGGGATTAGGGCTAGTTGCAAGACGTGCACTTGCAACTCATGTCAAAGAGGAAGACGTCCAACGGGAGAACATCTTCTACACTCGATGCCTCATTAATGGCAAAGTTTGTAGCATGGTGATCGACCCAGGAAGTTGTACCAATGTCGCGAGTGCTGTCATGGTGGAAACATTAGGACTACAAGCTCGTGAACATTCCAAGCCCTACCGTCTTCAATGGTTGAACAACTGCGGAGATATCAAGGTCACTCAACAGGTACTTGTTTCCTTTAAAGTTGGCAACTATGAAGATAACGTGTTATGTGATGTTGTACCTATGCAATCTAGCCATATCTTACTTGGTAGACCGTGGCAATTTGATAGAAATACTAGTCATAGTGGTCGTACCAATATGTATACATTCTTGCATAAGGGTAAAAAGATTACCCTTGCACCACTCACACCCAAACAAGTATATGAAGATCAAGTAAAACTTCAACAAGAATTCGAGAAGTGTGAGGAGAAAAAGAAAATTGAAAAATCAGTGAGAAAAGAAAAGAAGAAATCCGTGCAAAATGAGGAAAAAAAGGCAATTATTAAAACGGATTTTGAGGTAAAAGCTGAGGGAAAATCATTATTCTTTGCAAAAGCCCGAGATGTGAGGAAAGGATTTCATCGTGGCCAAAATTTGTTATTGCTTTATAGCAAGGAAGTGTCCAATGATACTAACAATATTGATCTTTCTTTGCCAAGTTCGTTTAAGGCTCTTTTGCAGGATTATACAGATGTGTTTCCTGAAGATGTACCAAGTGGTTTACCACCTATAAGGGGTATTGAGCATCAAATTGATCTCATACCTGGAGCACCGTTGCCAAATCGTCCTGCTTATAGGAGTAACCCTGAAGAGACTAAGGAGCTTCAAAGGCAAGTAGAGGAGCTTCTTAGCAAAGGATGGGCAAGGGAGAGTCCTGAGCCCGTGTGCTGTTCCAGTCATCTTGGTCCCCAAGAAGGATGGGTCGTGGAGGATGTGTACTGACTGTAGAGCTGTCAATTCTATCACGGTTAGGTATCGCCATCCTATACCTCGACTTGATGATATGTTAGATGAACTATATGGAGCAGTTATTTTCACAAAAATTGATCTTAAATCGGGTTATCATCAAATAAGGATAAAGGAAGGTGATGAATGGAAAACTGCCTTTAAGACTAAATATGGTCTTTATGAATGGCTAGTTATGCCTTTTGGGCTTACAAATGCTCCTAGTACTTTTATGCGTTTAATGAATCATGTGCTACGTGAGTACTTAGGGAAATTTGTAGTAGTCTATTTTGATGATATCCTTATCTATAGTAGAAGCCTAGAGGAACATGTGCAACATGTTAAGTTAGTACTTGATGTGCTTCGTAAGGAATGCCTCTATGCAAATCTTAAGAAGTGCACCTTTTGCACTAACGAATTGGTGTTTCTAGGATTTGTAGTAAGCTCGCAGGGTATCAAGGTAGATGAAAGCAAGATCAAAGCTATCCATGAATGGCCTCGGCCAACCACAATGGGAGAAGTCCGAAGCTTTCACGGCCTTGCAAGCTTCTACCGGCGGTTTGTAAGAGATTTTAGCTCTCTTGCTGCACCTCTCACCTCCATAATTAAAAAGGATGTATCATTCCACTGGGGTGAAGAGCAAGAGACTGCCTTTAACTCTCTTAAACACGCCCTCACACATGCACCTATTCTAGCTTTACCTGACTTTTCTAAAATGTTTGAAATTGAATGTGATGCCTCAGGTATTGGAATTGGCGCGGTATTGATTCAAGGAGGATGACCTGTTGCCTACTTCAGTGAGAAGTTGAATGGAGCCGTGTTGAACTATAGCACCTACGACAAGGAGCTATATGCACTAATTCGAGCTCTTCAAGTCTAGCAACATTACCTTCGTCCTAGAGAATTTGTCATCCATACCGACCATGAGTCTTTAAAGTTTCTTAAGGCTCAAAACAAGCTGAGTAAGAGACATGTGAGGTGGATTTCGTTCATTGAAACGTTTCCATATGTCATCAAATACAAGTCTGGTAAGTCCAACATAGTAGCTGATGCATTGTCACGCAGGTATACTCTAATTACTACTCTTGATGCTAAGTTACTTGGATTTGAGCTTATAAAGGATTTATAAGCTACTGATGATGATTTTAAACTTGTGTTTGAGACTTGTAAAAGGGCTGGTCATGACAAGTTCTACCTATCCGAGGGGTTTTTATACTACTTAGACCGTCTGTGTATTCCTAGGTGTTCCATTCGACAATTGCTTGTCAAGGAATCACATAGTGGAGGTCTAATGGGCCATTTTGGTGTTTCTAAAACTTTGTCTACCTTGCAGGAACATCTATATTGGTCAGGGATGCGTAAAGATGTTGAACGTGAAGTATCAAGGTGCATCCAATGTCACCGTGCCAAGTCCAAGGTAAATCCGCATGGCCTTTACATGCCTTTACCTATTCCTCGTGAAACTTGGGTTGATATTTCTATGGATTTTATACTTGGCTTGCCTAGGACCAAAAGGGGTCATGATTCTATCTTTGTGGTAGTGGATAGGTTCTCTAAAATGGCACATTTTATTGCATGCCACAAAACTGACAATGCACCCTACATTGCTGATTTATTCTTTAAAGAAGCCATTCGTCTACATGGTGTACCACGCACAATAGTGTCTGATAGGGATATTAAATTCCTGAGTTACTTTTGGAAAACACTTTGGGCTAAATTAGGCACTAAACTTTTATTTTCCACTTCTAGTCATCCTCAAACGGATGGACAAACTGAAGTAGTGAATCGTACAGTGTCTACTATGTTACGTGCATTAATTAAGAGAAATTTGAAAACTTGGGAAGAATGCTTACCGCACATTGAGTTTGCATATAATAGATCTAAGCATTCCACCACTGAATTTACACCGTTTGAGCTGGTTTATGGATTTAATCCCTTGACTCCGTTGGATTTAATGCCTTTACCTTTAAGTGAAAGAGCTAATCTAGATGGTAAGAAGAAGGCAGACTTGGTTCGCTCATTGCATGAGAAAGAACGTTTGAATATAGAATGTCGAACTGAGCAGTTTGCTCAACAAGCAAACAAGGGTCGACGTAAAATAATGCTTGAGCCTGGTGATTGGGTATGGTTGCACATGAGAAAGGAGCGTTTTTCGGCACAAAGAAGTAGCAAGTTATCTCCTCGTGGTGATGGACCATTCCAGGTTGTGGAAAGAGTCAATGACAACGCCTACAAGCTAGAGCTTCCAGGTGAGTATGGTGTTCATTCCACTTTCAATGTTGCTGATTTGTCTCCTTTTGACGTAGGTGATGACCTCGACTTGAGGACAACTCGACTTCAAGAGGAGGGGAATGATAGGGATGCTCACAGACTACACACAAGTTCAAGGGGAAGGGCCGACCTCTCCTCTAGCCCCACTTGTGAGTGTTGAGCCAATGACTCGCTGGCTGCTGGATGCAAGAGTCAATTCAGGCATTCATTTGTGCTACTCGGGAAGGCGTTGGGACTTTCCAAGAAGGCCAAGCCATCATCCATATGCTTCAAGTGCACAAATCGAGTCACTATGAGGGCTAGTGTGGATGTTACCTCTAGCTCGTAGTTACTTATTCTATGTAATTTTTCATTTTAAATAATTAGCTGCAACATTCGGCTATGGCAGAAGCGTTGCCACCAGTTAGACGTGCCCGCGCCCAGTGGTCACGCCTAAGGAGTATCTTGGCAGAAGCGTTACCGCTAGTTAGGCGTGCCCGCGCCTAAAGGTCATGCCTAAGAATTTATTTTTTACTTTTAGTTAGTAAGTGACTCCTTATGTCACTAGGTTTCCTTAGTTTAGTAGGATTTTGTTTGTAAGCCTATAAATAGGCCATTCTTCTCAAACGTTTGAGACATTCAATTAGACATCAAATTTCAGCAATTGAAGAGTTTCTCTTGTGCCTTGTGCAAACCTTTGAATACTTTAGATTCAGTTCTAAGTGTTCTTTTGGCTTATCAAGCAAGAATCACACTTGTTTGTGGCGCCTTTCTACCTACACTACAAGTTCCTTTTAACAATTCTTCGAGGGTTAAGAAATTAATCTTAGTTCTTGAATCAAGGGTTTTAAGGGGTTCGTGGTTTACCATCAATCCAAACGTGGGAATTATTGTCTAGATCCGGGAATTGGTTTTACGAGTTCTTCCAATCAAGGTTGGGTTCGTATCAAATAGCCTTCTGCATTTTCAGCTGCTGCTGAAGATATTCTAAACGCTCCCGTGCAGCCTTCAGTTCACACAACGCAACAAGCGACAAAGAATGTAAGCGCCTTAATTTTTTTGTCCTTGAAATGGTAGGACCATTAGCTAGCCCCCGGGCATTCCAAAACATGGCTTTGATCATTGAATAATAGCAAAAGAAGTAAATGAAGAAGGAATACCTCCTTTCCCATCATCTGAACGCAACAAAGCAGTATCATCCCAAGGCCGCAGGCCATCCAACCTACGCTTTATCATTTCCAACCCTTCTAGTCTTTGATCCCCTTTACGGGGCGAAAGGTTCAAATTTCTCGCCCAAATTTGTTGCTGAATGGCAACTTCCTCGGCCTCTTCCTCGCTATTTTCTGCATCACTTCGTGATTCAGATGACACATTCTCCACCAGCACTTTCTCTGCTAAGTCATCAATAATTCCATTTGCTTCAGACAAAATCGCCTGCTCTACCAATGGCACCAACCGCCCTTCCTGAAGCTCATCATCTCCGGCCAGACCTACCTCCAAACGTGGAGATGAGGATTGCAACCCCTCCCCCTCTCCTGACGACCACACAACCTGATCTGAACACCCATCTTTTGAAATCCCAACCACAGGCAGCGAGTCAGAATTCCCCCTATCCTGCTGTTCATCTAGCTGAACAGGCCTGGAAGGCATCTGCACCCCCAAATTAATAGCACTTCCTTGCAGTTTCAAGGCTTCCGTAGACAACACCTCATTTACTTTGTCCTCTAAACTAGCTGCTCTACGAACCCGACGCTTTCCAGCATCTTTCTCAACCCAATGCTTCTGCTCTTGATCCGCTTTTCGAAGCTCCGGATGCTTGACAAAGCATTCATCCGGGCTATGATTTTGATGATAACAAAAAGTACAATACTTAGGAAGGTTTTCGGGAATCAAAGCCTACCAAAAACCATCCCTATCCCCCAACCCTACCCAAACCCTAGATGGAGTCTCCTTAAGAAGATCCACCTCCACACAAACCTGAGCCACACTCGGACGTGAAACCTTCGCTGTCGCCGCATCCACAAATAGTGGCTGCCCCAGCACCGAAACAATTTGAAATAAAACCTGCTTATGAAATAAATGAATGGGTAGTTTAGGCAATTGGAACCATACCGGCACCAATGAAGATTCCTTGTCCACATGAAAAGACGTCATCCATTTAAACACCCGCATTGGGCATCCATGCTCGTACCAGATGCTACGGGACCATAATCTCAAGAAATCCGCCTCATTTGACAAACGAATCAAAACATGCCTCGCATCCAGAAGACCAAGATTCGCCGACTCCTTAAGGTCAAGAGTCATGAAAAATTTCCGCAAAGCCTCCATTGACGGCCTGCCTCTTGAAAACTTACCCACAAGGGTAAACTTATATGGTTCCGCAATCGCTGCCAATTCAACTTGTTCGAAAACAATGGCTGGTTCACCTTTGTGTGTAGAGATCAATGCCAGCAGCTCCTGTTTTGTCGTTGCACTCTTAAACAATTCCGAAAACGCCTTCTTTTGGAATGTTGGAGAGGATGAAGAAGAAGGTTGCCCCCCAGCCGGTGGCTGGAGGGCAGCAAAGCTCGTCATAGTTTCAAAAAACCCTAGCCGCGAAAGGTGAGAGAGAGAGAGAGAGAAAAAGGCTTTCTGATTAGAGAACAAGGCTAATCGCTAAAGTCTACTTTGAAAATCTCAAGTTAAGAACTCAAGCTTGGTAATAAGCTCGATTGAACAACTTGAAGAAAATTCTGATTTCTTCAAGAAAGGTGATCAAGTGAATTGAGAAGTGAATTGTGAGATCATTAGAGTGTTCAAACACTTGAGTGATACAAGAGGGTGAGGGAAACACATGAGGGAGCATGTGAGGTCTTTTTCTACTAACTTTTTGTTGAGTTTTGCAGGTTAAGTTCAAAATGTCTCAAAGCCAAGAGACAAATGGTGCTTTTGATCTAAAACTCATCCTTGAATCATTGAAAGGGGAAATCAACTGCATTAACAAACGGTTTGATGCATTAGAGGATAAAATGGAGAAGGCAAGTGCAACTAAAAGCACTTCCAAGAAACAACCACCTTTGGAGGAATTATTTGACTCGAACTATGAGGAAGATTTTGGTGAGAGTGGACATCAAAGCAAAAGCACCAAACAAAACCCTAATCAAGGGAATGATGACACCATCAAAAGGATAAAATTGAACATCCCTTCTTTCCAAGGGAAATCTGATCCGGAAGCTTATTTGGAGTGGGAAAGGAAGATTGAGAAGATCTTTGATAGTCATAACTATTCCGAATTGTAAAAACTAAAGCTAGCAGTCGTAGACTTCATCGACTATGCTGCAATTTGATGGGATCAGTTAAGGATTCGGCAAAGGAGAAATGAGGCACCTTCGATCCAAACTTGGGATGATTTAAAGCTAATCATGAGGAAGAGGTTCATACCAGCCTACTACCATTGGGAATTGCATAACAAATTGCAAACCCTCTCACAAGGTAGTATGACAGTAGAGGACTACTATAAAGAGATGGAGATGGCCATGATGAGCGCTGACATCCATGAAGATTCTGAGGCAACTATGGCGAGATTCTTGAGAGGTCTAAGGGTTGAAATAACTGACGTTATAGAGTTTCATCACTATCTTGACATTGAAGAATTGGTGGACAAAACCAACAAGGTGGAAGAGAGGCTCAAGAGGAGGGGTACACCTCGACCAACCTCCAACTTCCAACCTAAAAATTGGAAGAATCAGCCATTTAAAAGGGAAAATAACCCTTCAATTGCTCAAAATCAAGCCAAAAGAGGTGCTACGACAAGTGGGAGCAACTGACCTTTCCTTCATCAAAGCCGAAACCAAGAGAGGATCTCAGGGGTCATCAAGAGGCAACAAAACCTAGAACACGGGTCACTAAGTGTTTTAAGTGTCAAGGTTTTGGACACATTGCTTCCCAATGCCCAAACCAAAGAACCATGCTCATGCTAGAAAATGGGGAACTCTTGACGGATGATATGAATGAGTATGAGGATATGCCTCCCTTGATTGAAGAAAATGAGGAAGAAGAGGAAAATGGAAGAAGTGGTCAATTCGGTTTAGTGGCAAGAAGAGCACTAGCTATGCAAGCTAGCCAGGATGATCTCCAACGTGAGAATATCTTTTATACAAGATGCCACATAAACAACAAGCTTCTTAGCTTAGTAATTGACCCAGGTAGCTGCACTAACATTGCCAGTGCATTAATGGTGGAGCGGCTCAACTTGCCCACAAGTGAACACCCTAAACCTTACAAACTTCAATGGTTGAACAACAGTGGTGAGGTACGTGTTCATAAACAAGTTTTGATTTCCTTTAGCATTGGTAGGTATATAGATGATGTTTTATGTGATGTTGTACCAATGCAAGCCACACATGTCATTTTAGGTCGCCCTTGGCAATTTGACAAAAGGGTAAATTTTGATGGTTTCTTGAACAAATACTCCTTTGTGCATAATGGTAAAAATATCACACTTGCATCTCTTACACCACAACAAGTGCATGAGGACCAAGTTAAATTGCACAAAGAGTATGAATCGCATGTTGAACATCAAAAGAAAAATGTAAAAGGGAAAAAAGTCCTTAAGGCCGAACCTAACCCTGAACAATCTGAGCATGTGCATTCGGCCATAGTGCCTAAGAAAGAGAAGAAAACATGCATGCTAGCTAGGGTTAAAAATGTGAGAAAAGCTTTGCTTTCCAACCAAAATTTACTCATCTTATTTTGCAAAAAGACTATGCTCACTAATGAACTTGATGCTTTCTTGCCTAGTGTTTGTCTTAAATTTTTTCAGATTCCAAGGCATATTTCCACGCACCAATTTGGCTCTCAAGGTGACTTGATTCAAGCTATTTGTGACATGACTGGACCTCAACTTGAACCGTCCAAGTCGTGGACGTGTAAATCGGATTCGCATGGTGAAGTTGCTCTTCCACGCTCAATGATTGAAAAGGGAAGTTTCATAACTCAACTTTCGTCTTTTGGTGCTAGAAAGTTAACTTTTGCATTCCATTCTAATTTCGTGCTTTTTACTGCTATTTTTCACGAATTTTGTTCAGCTTTGCATTTCCTACAAGTTGTACTTTTACATGTGTTTCAAGAGTCAAATGTATCTTTTGATTGTCATCCGCATGTGTTAGATACGTTAAGTCCATCACCACATGAATTGTTGTTTTCATTTGATAATCTGTCTCTTATATGTCATTGTGATTATGCATTTGCATTTTGTATGCTTTCTTTTGAGCCAAACTCCAGTCTAGGATCTACAAGTAATCAATCTTTTGGGTATTTTGTTTTTGATCGAGGCATTCACATGGGCGCATCTAGTTCACATGGTAGATCTTTTGCTATGGATATGCTCGCACCAACTACGCACAGCACATTGATTCGAGGTCGAATCCTCTCAAGAGGAGGGAATGACACGAGCTCAAGATCACTATATATCAACATTGTGTCGGGTCCCTTGCATTCAATACTTTCCATGCCAATCACGTTGGGGACCAATGAACAAAGTGAAAAACAAGACATTTGAATTCATTTTGCTCGTGGCTTGATACCCAAGTAGAGAGTCAAGTTTTGTCATTTGTTGACATAAGGGCACGATTGTCCAAGTTTTCCTTGTTTTATTAGTCAAATTAGGGTTGAATAAATCGGACTATATTCTTTTGAAATGCTGCCCAAACTTAGCTAGTTATTTAGTTCATGTTAGGTGTTTTAGAAGTTTCATAAAAATAAAAGCCATGTTGGCCGATCATAGTTTACTTAGGTTTTAGTAATTAGAAGTCCAAGTTACATTCGGATTTTGAGTCTTTTGTAAGGCTATAAATAAGCCTTCAAACCATCAAATTTTAATCAAGCAAGTTATATCAAATTTTGTGAGTTTTCACTTTCTCTTTCTAAGAGAGACCTTCTTGAATACTTGAGAGTTTTATTGAGTTATTCAACTTGAACTTATCAATCAAGTAATCACCTTGATTGTAGCATTCTTCTACCTATAACGTTGGTTCGTTAGATCGTTGGTTCGTGGGTCAAGGTTAAGTCCAAGATTCGCAAACCCGGGGTTTAGAGGGGTCAATTGTTCCGCCATCCAACTTAAATTTTAGTCTAGATCCGTCATTGACAAATACGTGCCCAACCGTTGGGAGGGATCGTATCAGTAGTTGGAATTTTGGAAACTTGGTTTCTGTTTTGGTTTTCACCTTCCAAATTCAGTTTTCTCCCTTCAAGAACATGCAATTGCGTTCAGCACTTCTCAAAGATGAAGTTCAGGTGTTTGAACAATGAAATCAATACAAGAAAGTTGGATCAAACACAAGAAACAGCTTTGGTTTTCAATAATTTCCAGGTGGTAACTTCGGCCTCCTGTTCTTTCTTTTTTTTGCTTTTTTTTTTCTTTTTAACTTTGGCCGATTGAATTCTGCCCTAGAACTTCAAGATTCAATTGTGTTTTTCCAGATTTCAAGATTGTTCAATTGGTTTCCCAAGAGCATCAAGAAACAGCCCCCCAAAGTTCAAGATTCGGTTGAGGTGTGTTTCAAGGTTTTAGGGTTGGTTTCAAGAGAATAAAGATGGAACAAAAACAGGTTCAAAATTTAATAATTTCAGCAAGGATGATCCACGGTTATCCAGCAATTGATCAAAACTCACAAGACACAATTTAGACTAGACTCAAGAACAAGAATACGGACAAGACTTCAAGAAAAATAGCTATGGACAGAAAACAACAACTAGAATAACAGCAGCAATTTTTTTTTTTTTTTGACTCTTAAACGACTTGAAGATGCAAGAAACAAGTAGACAAGACTCCAACAAGATTCAAAACTCAAGGAAAGGTGCGGACAGCAATCTAAGAGGACAAAAGACAGATTTGATAAAACAAGAAACAACAAACGAAAAAGACTCAAACAGAATTTTTTTTTAAGAAAAATTATGACACAAGATGATATACTTGAATTCGTCAACTAGATCTGATAACCAACTGATAATCACATGTTGAGTCTACAACATCCAAGTTGTTGAGCTTCCTCCATCTATATGAATCCAAATTCCTCAAGTGATGCGAACATCCAAGCAAGGTCATGAATAGGAGCAACGGTTGAGCTTCTCAACCTTCAGGTGCATTTCAAGTGCCTTCTGGTCCAATAACGCGTGCTAGAGCAAAACGACTAGAAGAGGAGTTAGCCGCATTGGTTCGTGATGTCCAAAATCAAGTCAAGCCGCTTAGCATCTAGAGGATTAATCACTACCTTGTGTCACCTTGCTAAGTGTTCATGAGGGTTCATCAAAGCTCTTCACCAGTTAGGCGTGCCCACGCCTGTCAGGCATGCCTAAGGAATGCAATTTCAGTCGATGACTAGAAGCGTTGACACTAGTTAGACGTGCCCGCGCCGAGTGGTCACGCCTGAGGTGATGTTGGACAGAAGTGTTGATACCAGTTTGGTGTGCCCACGTCCAACGGTCACGCCTAAAGAATTTATTTTCATTTGTTTGCTAGTTAGTTAAGTTCTTGTTTGTCCAATAAAGCAATCGGCTAGGTGTGAACAGGGGCCTTGCTGAATGCCTTTTATGCTATTTCCTAATTGTTCAGTATTTAGGATTATTAGTAGTTTCCTAAAACCTAACTTCCTATTTAGTTGTAATTCGGTTTCCTTAAGCTTCATGACTGGCCGAATTTCTTAGTCCTTTTTGGTCTAGGTTTTTATGTTTTGTAGGTTATAAATAGCCAACATTATTTCGTAATAAATCATTCAAGAATTATTCAGCACAATTGCTTTTGAGTGTTTATCACTTCTCTTGCTTCTTTGAAGCAGCTTGAATGCCTTAGAGTTCTCTTTAGGTGTGCTCTTGACTTATCAATTTAAGAACGCGTTGAATTGTGGTTTTAGCCCGCCCGCCAGATATGATTGGCGGTTTAAAAAAAAAAAAAAAAGAACGCGTTGAATTGTGGCGTCTTCTACCTTATACCAACATTCGTTGTCCAAGTGCTCAACGGGTGAAGGTCTTCCGCTGTGTGTCTAACTTTGGTTACCAATATCCTAGATCCTACGCTTGTCGTGTGCGAGTTGCATCTTCCTAGGCGTAGTTCGTATCAGTTGGCCTCAGAGCTAGTTGGAGGTAACAAAGTATATCTTTTCTTTGTTTTCGAGTCAATTGTTTCGTTTCTTGAGTCCTTTTAAATTAGGTTGTGTCAATCAATCAAAAAAAAAAAAAAGTATTACTGTTCATCAGCACTGTTCACCTGAATTCATCTTGGTTGCATCGTTCAAATTCTATCTTTTTTTCTCCGTGTCCTTGCTATTTTTTGTGATGTGATTCCTACAACCCTAAGAAGGAGAGAAATCGCCCACAAGTCCTGGAAATCTGAAGTATCAACGTTGGGATGGAATTGATTCAATTCTTGGACCGCACAAGAACAAAACCGATGGTAGAAGATGCCACAATCAAGAAGGTGCTTGATTGATAAGTCGACGAACATTAAAGGTGATGAAAGAGCTAAAAGCTGTCCAAGGAAGGATTCATCATTCAAGTGATCTTCAAAAGCTTTTCAATGAGGATCACAAGCTGTACACATTAATCCAAGTAATTGAAGCTAAGGAAGTTGCATTAGAAGAATAAACCCTAAGCTTGGGCCAGATTTAGAGTTGGTTTAATTTCGTTGTTTACTTAGTGTGTTGGGCCGACTTACCTTGTTAATTTAGCTTGGTTAATTAAGTCCAATTACCATTAGCAGGTTAGCTTAATTTCTATTTTGATTACTTAAGCTTTGGCCGAATTACCTACATGGTTTAATGGGCCAGAAGCCTAGTTCAATTAGGATTAGTTTTCAGCTTAAGTGTTAATTGATTCCTAGTAGTATTAGGATTACTTGTACAAGGCTATAAATAAGCCTTCCTAGGGCCGAATTTATTAACAAGTTTATCAATCAACTTTCGGCTTATTCTTGTGAGAATAGCACATCTCTTTTCTAAGAGATTCTTCTTTGAACACTTGAGAGATTTCTAGTGTTCAATCGACTTATCAATCAAGAACCGCACTTGATTGTGGCGTCATCTACCTAAAGCCTTGGTTCGCTAATTCATTGTTCTACGGGTTGAGATTAAATTCAAAGTTCGTAGTTCCGCGGGTTAGAGGGGTCAAGAGTCTTCCGCAACTCCAACTTGATATTCGTCTAGGTCCAAATCAACTCACATCATCTTGGTATCAGAGCTAGTTGACGGTATCAAGTATATCCCTTTTATTTCTTGTTATTGTCGTTTTCTTGCTTTGTGTCAAATCTGTCCAAAAAAAAAAAAAAATTGTTCGTGTCTTGTTTTCTTGTTACTGCTGCCCGTGTCATAATCTTGTTCTTCTTGTGCAATTCCGTGTCTTGTTTCTTGTCTTGTGTCCGTTCTGTGTCTTTGATTTTTCATCCGTAGTTGTCTTGTGTTTTGCGTCTAAATTCTGTTCAAGTTTCTTGTTGCTGTCCGCTTTCTTAAATCTTGATTCTAGGCCTCTTAATCCAAGCTTGAGGAAAAATTCTGTTTAACGTGTTATTGTCATTTTCTTGTTTTGTGTCAAATCTGTCAAAAAAAAAAATTTCTGTTTCGAGTCTTGTTTCTTTTGTCTTGCTGTCCGCATCCCTTCTTGTCTTAATTTCCGTTTGTTTGGTCTTGTGTTGCTGATGCGAATCCGGTGGGCTACCATATATTCAAGTTCAAGCCTTCTCATGGGTTAAGTCCATCATGCAAGGATTCATAGAATTCAAGCAACATCACTCCATGATTTGGTTTATTTTAGTTCATAAAAGTGCAAACCAGAAGACTTGCACCTGTTAGCCGTGGGCACGCCTTACAAGCCAGAGTCTTCTGATCCCTCTCCTGCACGTAGAGCGTGGGCACGCCTTACAAGCTAAAGTCTTCTGGTCGTGGAATTATTGAGCAGTCTTTTTCCATTCTTAGTTAGGTTAAAATAAATTCCTAATTGTTTAGCCTCTAGTATTATTAGTAGTTTCCTAGTTAGTTAAGGTTTCGGTTCTTCAAGCTTCCAAAGCTGGCCGAATTTAGGTTTCCTACTTAGATTAGGATTTCGTGTCTTGTAGGCTATAAATAGCCCTTCTTATTTCGATTTTTAACAACAAGAATTTTCAGAAATAACATTGAGTGTTTTATCACCTCTCTTGCTTCTTTGAAGCGACTTGAATACCTTAGAGTGCTCTTTAAGGGTTCACTGACTTATCAATTCAAGAACACGTTGAATTGTGGCGTCTTCTACCATTATACCAACGTTCGTTGTCCACGTGCTCAACGGGTGAAGGTCTTCCGCTGTGTGTGTTTTCAACTTTGTTTACCAAAACCCTAGATCCTACATCTTTCGTGTGCGGGTTGCGTTATTAATTAACGTAGTTCGTATCAGTTGGTATCATGGCCAGGTTGGAGGTAACAAAGTATAACTTTTTCTTATTTTGAGTCAATTGTTTTCGTTTCTTGAATATTCAAAATTCAAAAAAAAAAAAATTAAAAAAAAAAAAATCGGAGTTACTGTTCATCGGCACTGTAGCGATACTGTTCACCGCTACTGTTCATCCGAATTCCTCTTCATTGCATCATTCAAATTCTGTCTCTTTTTGCTTTGTGTCCTTGTTGTCTTTTTGTGTCTATTGTATGTCAAGAAAATAAAAAAAAATAAAAAAGGATTTGAGTTTACCTATCTTCTTGTCATCTTTCTTGTCTAGTTCTTGTTCTTCTTGTTGAGTCAAATCGTTTCTTGTTGCTTGTGTCCTTTGTTGAGTCGAACCAACCTTGTTGTTTTCCGTCCAGATTTCCTCTAGGTTTGTCTTAAATCTAGTCTTGTGTCTTGAGTCAAAAAAAAAAAAATTCTGTTTAGTGTCAAGTCTATCCGAACTTACTTGCTGGAATATTGAAGTCATCTTGTGTGTTCTTGCAAATCTGAACTTCTTGGCAAATACTTGGTGGAATCTTGAGCCTTCTTGATTATTTAACTTGAGATCTTTATATTTTTTGTGAATCTTGAAGTCTTTGCTTGAGAAAAGATTGAACCTTCCAATCGGATCTTGAGCTTACAAGATTACTGCCCAAAATCCTGTTCGAATATCTTGATTATCGAATCCTTGTTGCTGTTTAAAAAGAAAAAGAAAGAAAAAAAAAGAGAAAAAAAAAAGGCAACGAAAGGAAGAAAGAAAAAGAAAAGGCTGAATCAAGAATCCACAATAGAGGGAGCTACCTAATTCAGTTCATCAAGGTTTCCAAACACCCATTGAATCAAGTTTCCAAAACAGATTTGGAAACAAAGAGGAAACCGCCCCAACTTGTTTCCTTTTCTTGAACGAATCTGAACCCTCTTTGGAAACAAGCTTGTGCCGTTTACTTGCTACCAAAATCCACTTGGGAAGTTGCTAAATTCCTTCACAACCACTGCCCAAATTCCAGAAAATTCAACCAGCAAAATTTGAAGGAAAGAAAAGCTGTCCAAGAATCGAGTTAAGATTTCTTGTTTTGAGATAATTTGAGTTTTGCTTCTAGGGTTGTTTTCAGCTTTTGAGTTAAATTTCCAGCATCCTAAATTGTCTAAATTCTGTATTTTCTTGTCCTTGTTGAGCACGTAATAGGCTTAAGTCTTTGTTTCCTAATCTTTGTTTCCTATTCATTTATGGTCTTTGTCTCCTGGTCTATTACATCTTTTGTTTCCTATTTTTGTGTCTTTATTTCCTAAATCTCTTTTTGTCATTCTTGCCTAATTCACCGTGGTCTAATTTGGTAAGTGGGTTAACACTAGAAGAAACTCTAATTTCTTCAAGTTGTAGAACAAGTTGACTTGAGAAGTGATTGGTGAGAATAATAGAGTGTTTATTGAGTGTAAACACGAGGGTTGAGTATAAACACGTGAGCTTGTGTGGTGAGGAAAATATCTTTTGTTTCACTAACTTTTTGCAGGTCACATCATGGAGGGTGAGAGGCGAAGGAGAGGTAACTTTGACCAACCTCTGCCAAATCCTAAGGGAGTCGAAGATGTGGTGTTACGTAGTGTAGATGATCAATTGAATATCATCAATTCACATCCAAATGGTTGGTTTTATTCTCGAAGCCGTATCAAAGATAAAGTGTACAGCTTGGCCATTGATGTGCATTGTGAAGTTAACCTCGCAAGTGCTATCATGGTTGAGAAACTTCAACTTCCAACCATTGATCATCTTCGTCCATATAAATTGTCGAGTGCTAATGGTGATATTTGGATTACTAAACACACACTTGTTCCTGTTCGTATTGGCAAGTACGTTGATAAGGTGTTGTGTGACGTAGTTCCAATCCAAATTACGCATGTGCTGTTGGGTAAAGCATGGATGCTGAGGCGTGATGTTAAATATGATGGACATACTAACAAGTATTGATGTGAGTTGGATAACGGACCTAGACGAATATCAAGTTGGACTTACGGAAGACTCTTGACCCTTCTAACCCGCGGAACTACGAACCTCGAATTTAATCTAAACCCGTAGAACAATGAATTAGCGAACCAAGGCTGTTGGTAGATGACGCCACAATCAAGTGTGGTAAGTCGAATGAACACTCGAAACCTCTCAAGTATTCAAAGAAGAATCTCTTAGAAAGAGACGTGCTATTCTCACAAGAATAAACTGAAAATTTGATTGATAAAAGTCTTAATAAATTCGTCCATCATAGGCTGTATTTATAGCCTTGGAAAAACTAATCCTACTACTACTATGAATCAATGAAAGACTAATCCTAATTGAACTAGGTTTTGACCTCATTAAGCCCAAGTGTACTTCGGTCATAAGCCCAACTAATTAACCAGAATTTTAACTAGCTAATTATGGCAATTGGACTTAATTACTCAAGCTTATTTAGCAAGGTAATTCGGCCCATTACAACTTAAACAAAACAAAACTCTAGATGGTCGAATTGAGACCCTAAATCCAAATGTGATTTTTAAGCCAAAGCTAGGGTTTCAATCCTTCAAATGCATCTTCTTGAATTTCAATCACTTGGACCCCTTTGAATGATGAATTCTTTCTTGGACAGCTTTCAGCTCTTTCATCAAGTATTCCTTCACATTTAATGGACGTCGTACTATACTTGTATCACTTGATTATGAGAGACTCTGTATTGATTTAGATTTTATGAAAAGTGAGCATGAGTCCCATAGCATGAAAAAAGAGTTACTTGAGGTAAAAATTGAGAAAGGCACTCAAGAAAAAGAAATTGAAAAATCAAGTGAGATGAGTGAGAATGTGAGAACTTATGATTTTTATAATGAACTTACCTTTGCTTTGTGTAGTATTTCTTATTTTGTGCAGGTCAAGCAAGGTCAAGTAGAGTTAGTCATGCAATGTTCCATTCCAAAGTCACTTGTACAATTAATGAGTTTTCATGGAGTTTGCCTTCTTGGTGTTAGATCTATTTGGTGTCAATTCATGGAGCACAATTCTGTCCAAACAAATGGAGCAGCAATTCGTGGTCATCTTGAAGGGAAAATTCCTGATTTTGATTCTCATTCTTTAACCTTGAATTACTCATCATCTTTGCCTTGTTTTGAGCATAATTCTAGTTCTAACTCCAGTCTTTATCATGCAGATTTTGAAGGTCGAAGTAATGAACCAGCAATCGAGTTTTTAGTTGATGGAAAGAATAGTGAAGTTTCTAAGCGAGTTTTTACGTTTAACTCTTGTGCTATACCTTCTTACCATTTAGCTAATGATGTTCCATTCCTTATATTTCCAATTTCTGGTTTGAAACAAGTTGAAAGTTATTTTATTTTTGTAGGTTGTAAGGATGACCATAATTTTTCAATCTTCATTATAGAAGTGCAACCTGATTTTGTACTTGTACCAGCCACATATAAAGTGTCTCAACCAGCAACAAACCACTGTTTTTCTAACTTTCATCAGTCCATGGATTTGAGCAGCATTTCGTTGCCATCGATGTCTTCATCATTTGCTTGTTCGCATGAAGATATTGCTAATTTCTACCATCACTCTATGGCACCATGCATTGCCTTAGCAAACTAGCCACTTGCTGTGAAAGGGAGTTTACTTTCAATTGATTTTGAAACTGTAATTACTCCTTTCCAATCTGATTTTCTTATTTGTGCCAATTGTTTCCATTGTGTTATTAGTCCTAGTGTTGAAATAGGTCATTTTCAGCATTTCAGTTTGAGTTCTTATGTGTCTTTTATTTTCCTTGACTTGTGTGCCCATTGTGTTGGTCATTATGATGCATGTTTGTGTAGTGAGTCTAATGTGTCCTTAGAGTCTGTGAACATTATTCCCATGACGCATGGAAATCATGTCTTTCCTTCGTGTTATACATTGGGTGAAATTAGTGTTCTTACTTCTTTCCTTCCTACTAATGCCTCATGTTTTGTGTTTGATCCAGGCATAGATTTGAAGGATGATTGTGACCATAGTGAGGCTACATGTGATACGTATTCGTGGTTCATGGAACGTGAGCATCCTTGTTGGCCTTGGTTCGTGCATACGTTGAGATCGTGGTTGAAGCGTGCTCATTGGTTCCACTTCAAGCTAAGTAGAAGGCATGCTTCATGGCTTGCATTTATCCACTTGTTACCTACAATTCTTCTCCTCAAGCAATCATTCGATTTGGGACAAATCGCCTTTAAGAGGAGGGGAATGATGCGAATCCGGTGGGCTACCATATATTCAAGTTCAAGCCTTCTCATAGGTTAAGTCCATCATGCAAGGATTCATAGAATTCAAGCAACATCACTCCACGATTTGGTTTATTTTAGTTCATAAAAGTGCAAACCAGAAGACTTGCACCTATTAGCCGTGGGCACGCCTTACAAGCCAGAGTCTTCTGATCCCTCTCCTGCACGTAGAGCGTGGGCACGCCTTACAAGCTAAAGTCTTCTGGTCGTGGAATTATTGAGCAGTCTTTTTCCATTCTTAGTTAGGTTAAAATAAATTCCTAATTGTTTAGCCTCTAGTATTATTAGTAGTTTCCTAAAAAGTAGTTTCCTAGTTAGTTAAGGTTTCGGTTCTTCAAGCTTCCAAAGCTGGCCGAATTTAGGTTTCCTACTTAGATTAGGATTTCGTGTCTTGTAGGCTATAAATAGCCCTTCTTATTTCGATTTTAACAACAAGAATTTTCAGAAATAACATTGAGTGTTTTATCACCTCTCTTGCTTTGAAGTTTGAGCGACTTGAATACCTTAGAGTGCTTTAAGGTTCACGACTTATCAATTCAAGAACACGTTGAATTGTGGCTTCTACCATTATACCAACGCGTTCGCTGTCCGCGTGCTCAGCGGGTGAAGGTCTTCCGTGTGTGTTTTCAACTTTGTTTACCAAAACCCTAGATCCTACATCTTTCATGTGCGGGTTGCGTTATTAATTAACGTAGTTCATGAAGACTACGGCTTGTAATTGGTGCCCACGACTAATGTGCATTCACAAAGAAATGAAGAAACATGAGTATATCGTGGGATAGTTGTCCGATAGACTGGCTGCACTCGAGATGCGGAGTGTCGGAGATACACCCAACAGGGCATCAAACAACCGTGATGATGATCATGATGCCGATGATGTGGGGTACCAATCAAACGCATCTAGGAGAAGTCAAAGGGGAGCAAGGGATGGTCGAATTAGACCTAGGAGGCCTGATGACAACCTTGGTTCAATCAAAACCAAAATACCTACATTTCATGGAAAGAATGACCCTGAAGCCTACTTGGATTGGGTCAGGAGGATTGAACAAGTGTTTGAAATTCACAGCTACTCTGAGGAAAAGAAGGTAAAACTAGCAGTTGTTAAATTTCAGGACTATGCGTCTATATGGTGGGAACAAGTATGTGCCACGAGAAAGAGAAATCGGGATCCACCGATAGACACTTGGACCGAAATGAAACAAGTGATGAGGAAATGATTTGTACCTTTCCATTATACCACGGATTTGTACAATCATCTCCAACGACTCACTCAAGGATCAAAATCGGTCGATGAGTATTACAAGCAAATGGAGGTGGCAATGATCCGGGCTAATCTACAAGAAGATCCAGAAGCGACCACGGCACGGTTCCTCAGTGGACTAAATCCTGAGATAAGGAAGAAAGATAAGCTCCAAGATCATTATGAGTTTCAACAAATGGTGTCTTATGCAGAAAAGGTGGAAAGACAACTTGTGTCCACCAAAGCACCTAGTGGACGAACCACTACAACCCCTACCCCTCCGTGGAGAAGAACTCAATTTCCAGCATCTAGTACTTGGCCAAGGCAAGGTAATAGAGAAAGGGAGAGTAAGCAATCATCCAGCTTGGTTGCCACATCTTCAAAAACATTTCCAAGGCCAAATGTACCAAAGCCAAGTGCATCCTCAAATGCCTTGACTAACCCACCAAAGCAATGCTTCAAATGCAAGGGAATTGGCCACCTAATGGCTCAATGCCCTAATCAGAGCATTATGTATATGAACAAGGAAGGAGTATGGCTAAGTGAAGATGAGGAGGAGTATGCGGATATGCCACCACTGGTTGAGGAGGACACCAAAGAGGAGGAACTAGTCGAAGTGGAGGAAGAACCAGTCGCACGAACCATGGTGACCATGAGAATGCTTAACGCACAAGCTCAAGAAGATGACCTCCAACGCACCAACATCTTCCACACAAGATGCAAAATTGGAGATGAGGTATGCCTTATGATCATTGATAGTGGTTCATGCACAAATTGCGTATCTGCTGACTTTGTTGAACAAAGGAATATCCCATGGACTTACCACCCTAAACCCTATATAGACTATCTTGGTTGAATGATGGGAGGGAAGTCAAGGTGAATAAACAAACTTTGATCACCTTTTCTATTGGTAGATACAAGAACCAAGTCCTATGTGATGTAATTCCTATGCATGCTAGTCATATATTGCTAGGGCGTCCCTGGGAGTATGATAGGCAAGCTGACCATATTGGACTAACTAACAAGTATACGTTCACCATGGATAAGTTCAAATTCACGCTTTCACCATTGACCCCTACACAAGTGTATGAAGAACAATTGCACTTGAGAAAAGAAAGAGAGAAAAGGCAACAGAGTGAGGGAAAGAAAAAGCCAAAAGATGGGAAAAATGAGAGAAAAGAAAAGAGGGAAGAAATCGTGCAAAGAGGGAAGGAAAAATGGGAAAGAAAAGTTGAGTGGAAAGAAAGTTAGTGAGGTAGAGAAGAAAAAGAGCTTTTATGCAAGCGTGCGTGAGGTAGATAAGGTTTTAAATGCACAAAGTCTTCTCATAGTACTCATGTACAGAGAAGCTTATTATTACTCTTTTTACACACTTGGCATAACAGATTCTCTCCCTAGTGCGATCTACTCTCTTTCGTAGGAATTTCAATATGTGTTTCCGGAGGAACTACCCAAGGAATTGCCTCCCATTCGAGGCATTGAACATCAAATCGACTTTGTTCCCGGAGAAATCTTACCAAATTGACTAGCCTATAGAGCCAATCTGAGGAGACAAAGGAGATACAAAGGCAAGTCGATTCCCTCCTTGAGAAAGATCAGGTGCGTGAGTCTCTTAGTCCCTGTACTGTACCAGTTATTCTTGTACCCAAGAAAGAGGGAATTTGGAGAATGTGTATTGATTGCCGTGCAATTAATAAAATAACTGTTAAATATCATCATCCTATTCCTAGGTTAGATGATATGTTAGAAGAATTGTATGGGGCAATCATCTTTACAAAGATTGATCTTAGGTCAGGTTATCATCAAATAAGAATAAAAGAGGGAGACGAATGGAAAATAGTCTTTAAAACAAAGTATGGTCTCTATGAGTGGCTTGTGATGCCTTTTGGCTTTGACAAACTCTCCTAGTACTTTTATGCGATTGATAAATCATGTTTTAAGGCATTTTCTTGGAAAATTCATTCTTGTCTATTTTGATGATATTTTAATCTACAGCAAGTCCTTAGAGGAGCATGTTGAACATCTGAGATTAGTTCTAAGTGCCTTGCGTGAAAATCGACTTTTTGCTAATGTTGACAAATGTATCTTTTGCACTAATGAAGTTAATTTTCTTGGTTATATTGTGAGTCCTGATGTAAGTGTTGATCCAGCAAAAGTCAAGGCCATCTTAGATTGGCCAACCCCAACAAACATCTCTCAGGTAAGGTCTTTTCATGATCTTGCAAGTTTCTATAGGAGATTTGTTAAAGACTTTAGTTCTATTGTTGCACCTTTGAATGGGATTGTTAAAAAGAATGTTGGTTTTCAATGGGGAAAAGAGCAAGCAAAATCGTTTTCTAAGCTTAGGGAGTTGTTGACCTCTGCACCTATTCCTGTTAATGAGTGTTTATGTGCAGATGGAGTCAAAAAGACTGAGGCTGTAAGAAATTTGCATGAGCGAGTCCGCACACAAATTGAGAAAAAGAATATGCAATATGCACAACATGCCAATAAAGGAAGGAAGCATGTGCTGAAGGAGCGGTTTCCCGCATTTCGGAGAACCAAATTACATTCTCGAGGAGATGGACCGTTTCGTGTGTTACAAAGAATCAATGACAATGCCTACAAGCTGGAGCATCCAAGTGAGTATGGCATTAGTGCATTTTTTAATGTCTCTGACCTTTCTCCTTTTGATTTTGATACAGACCTTAACGATTCAAGGACGAATCCTTTCGAGGAGAGAGGGAATGATGAGGATAATGGGACGCGTCAGCGTCAACGTGATCCATTAGCCGGTATTGATGGTCCAATGACATGCTCAAGAGTTAAGCATGTGAAGGATGCTTTACGATCCCTAATAATCCACCAAGCCAACAAAGAGCAAGCCAAGATTGACGAGTTAGAGGAGTATGATGTCAATCTGCTCACTTGTACGTTTGAAGCGAAGGAATGATCTTGACTGACGTGGGCACGCCTTACAACTGTAAGTCTTCTGCTCACATATTTACTGTATCAGATTTAAGGTGTGGGCACGCCTTAAAACAGGAAGTCTTCTGGTCGCATAATTACTATGTCAGATTTAAGGCGTGGGCATGCCTTACGACCACAAGTCTTCTGGTCACATTCTTAGTTTCATTAGGATTTTTAGTTTTTTTAGGAAGTCCAAGTAGTATTAGGGTTTGTCTTGTAAGGCTTATAAATAGCCACTCTTATAACTATTTTTGGAGGATGATCTTTGACATAATACAAGTGAGGAATTTTCCTTCAAGTTCCTTAACTTTAGCGATTAGTCTTGTTCTCTATTCCATTCATATTTGCTTGAGGTTGCTAAATTCCTTTGTGGGTTAGAGGTCTTGGGTTCATAAGAACAAAACTGGTTCAGTTTACATTGAAGAGAAAAGATCCACTCTGATATTCTTTGTGTTGGGAGGTTCTAGGAGGGTGTGCCCCTAAGATTGCTCATCAACATAACTCATGAGACTCGTTACATCAGGTTTACATGATTGACTGTTTACATGACCCCGTTATATGGGGTTTTCATGACTCACTGTTTACATGCCCTTATTTGGGAAATACTCCATGTTTATTTGCTGTTTATCAGGACACTCACTAAGTATTAAGCTTACCCCTTTAATTGTTTCCCTTCCCAGGTTGAAACTTGACGGTAATCGAGTTTTGTGGATAAACCTCTATAGTCGGACTTTTGATACTAGGTATTTGTAAATTGTTGTATAGCTCTAGGGTTTGAACTTAGTTTTGGGTTTGTAAAATGGATATGTATAAGTTTGAATTTTTCCTAAGCATGAATTACTAGTTATTCTGTGGTATTTACTTGTACAACTTGTTAAGTGATTGATTGAGTCCCGACGAGAGCCGAGCAGGCAGTCCACTGACCCACTGGTTCGCCTTTGGGGAAAGTGGGGCCACCACACTAACGCCTTGGCCTGTATAGGAAGCTCTGGAACACACGCTAGGTATACTTCATTTAATCAGCTCCCAAAAGAAGTGCGGGGACTTTGTAATATGGATAGATTTTAGATTCCAGCTTTCCGATTTAGGAAAACTGTTGTATTTTCGGAGGTCAGCTCATGGCCCCCTCCTTGAATTTTAATAAAATGGGCAGACAGGCTCACCCGCCAGAGATGATTGGCATTTTTTTTAAAAAAAAACTATCAGATATTCATGGAATTTCATAGCCAGTCCTTCTAAGAAATCGATCTTCTACCTTGTGATTTCAGGAAAATGCTTTTATGGTTCAAACCTAGTATGAATCCAAATTCCCCAAGTGATGTGGACATCCAAGTAAGGTCATGAATAGGAGCAAGGTGTGAAGTCTATCTCTCTCTCTTTCTTCCTATAGTACGGCTAGTTAGGGTTTCGCCTTGTGTGCAATGGCAGTGGCTGCAGCCCTCCATCCTTCGGATGGTGGAGGGCAGATCGGAGCTTTCTCTCTGTTGTTTTCCAAAAAGTCTTTCTCCAAACTTTTCCAGGACTCCTCTCAGGGATGTTCAAGTTGTGAAATCAACTCATCGCGGGGAACCAGCTATGGTATTCCATCTAGTGGATATTCAGCGCATATCGTCTCCATTTAAATTTTCGTTAGTGGGAAAGTTCTCTAAAGGCCGACCGAAGCTTCAGGATATCAGAAAATTTTTTGTTTCGTTAGATCTAAAAGATGAGGTTTCCATTGGTTTATTAGATTTTCATCATGTTCTGATTCGTATGAAGAATGAGGCAGATTTTTTACGTGTTTGGGCAAGAAATATTTGGTACATTGATGGCTCTCCGATAAGGGTTTTCAAATGGATGACGAACATATCGATCGTGAATCTTCCCTCATTTCTATACGGTTTAGTTTACCCAAACTTCTGATTCATTTATTCAATAAACAATGCCTCTTCCATATTGTTTCCTATTTGGGCACTCCACTCTTCATCGATGCTGCTACGTCGTCGATGTCAAGGCCAAATGTGGCTCGTGTTTGTGTTGAAATCGATCTTCTGCAATCACTGCCTACTAGGGTGTGGGTCAACATGGGGGATGGGGACGGTTTTTGGCAAGCCCTCAATGCGGATGATGAAGAACAAGTTGGCAAGCCAAGTGAAGAAGATCAAGTCTTGCTACCCTTCTCAAAATTGAAGACACATTGAAGGAATGAAACCCTAGTTGAATGAAAATTCAAATTGAGT
Source organism: Gardenia jasminoides (assembly GCA_013103745.1). Classification (NCBI taxonomy): domain Eukaryota; kingdom Viridiplantae; phylum Streptophyta; class Magnoliopsida; order Gentianales; family Rubiaceae; genus Gardenia; species Gardenia jasminoides. Next base: position 9,207,676 of record CM023104.1, on the reverse strand, counting down.
ACAAATTCAATTTCAGATTCCTAGGGTTTCTATGGGAGCCGATTTTGATGAATTGATTAGTTAGTTCAATTAAGTTAGCTTTTCAATTAGTTGAAATAAGCTAGGTTGACCAACGGTCAAAACTTAGGCCGATTAGGGTTAGGGTTTCCTAGTCCTATGAGGAATTACCTAAACGATTTACTTTATTGTTTTCCTAGTAGTAGTAGGTTTTGTTTTGTAAGGCTATAAATAAGCCTATGGTTGGCCGAATTTATTCATTAAATTATTCATTTAAAATTTCAGCTCTTCTTGTGAGAATAGCACGTCTTTTTTCTAAGAGATTTCTTCTTGAATATTTGAGAGGTTTCGAGTGTTCAATCGACTTATCAGTCAAGAACTGCACTTGATTGTGGCGTCCTCTACCAACAGTCTTGGTTCGCTAATTCATTGTGTTATGGGTTGAGATTAAATTCAAGGTTCGTAACTTCGCGAATTAGAAGGGTCGAGTGTCTTCCGCAACTTCAACTTGATATTCATCTAGATCCAAATCAACTCACATCATCTTGGTATCAGAGCCAGGTTGATGATATCAAGTATATCCCTTTGTTCTTGTTTATTTTCATTTTCTTGGTGTCAAAATTTTGTCCAGAAAAAAAAAACATACTGTTCATCATTACTATAGCATTACTGTTCATCCAAATTTAATCTCTAGTTTCTTGATTGTTGGTCTTGTCTTTCTTGTGTTCTTTGTGTCTTGAGTCTTAAATACAAAAAACAAAAACAAAAAAAAAAATTCGTGCCTTGTTTCTTGTTCTTGCTGTCCGCCTTGTTCTTGTCTTGGCTGTCCAAATTTGTTGGTTATCTTGCAATCTTGTTGTGTCATTTTGAAGTCTTGAAATCTAGTCATCTTGAGTCATCTTTATTGTTAATTGCTAGTTCAAGTTGCTTTGCAATTCTTGTGGTAATTCTTGTGCTCAAATCTGCTATAGAGTCGGGTCTTAGTTTGTTCTTGTTCCTGTCCATTTAGTTCTTGTTGCCGATCAGAACTTGCCTTGCTATTGTGAGTTGTTTCTTGCGCCAATTGCTGGAAAATTGGTGGCTATTCTAAACCAGAAATTTCGTGACTTTCCTTGTTGAAATTAGGGAGCCTTGAACGTACCTTGAATTCTTGAAACAATTCCAAGTTCTTGAACAAAGTTCACACCAAATCTTGAACCTTGGGGCTGTTTTCTTGAATCTTTTGAAACTGATTAAACCATTCTTGAATTCTAGAAAAGTGCACAACTGGTTCTTGAAGTTTAAAAGCAAATTCAAGTCGGCTGAAAGTTGAAAAAAAACAAAGAAAGAAACGAAAGAAAGAAAGAAAGAAAGAAAGGCCGGACTGTTTTTCTTGAATCCTTGATTGAATCAAATCTGACCTTGCTTGTTTTTTTATCCAAATCCTTGTGCTGGAATTGTTGTTCCAAGCTTGAACTACTCCTTGTTGATTGCTGGAACATAATTGCATGTGTTGGGAAGGTAAATCTGAAATTGGAAGTTGAACACATAAACCAGAAAATTTATTTCCAAATTCCAGTTTTACTTTCCCAAGTTGAAAAGGTTTCTTGTTGCGTGAACAAGTTGAATCCGAATAGGAAACCTTCTTCCAATCCTACAGAATAGCTTTCCTAATCCCTAAACAGCAGCAAAGCCACATCTAGAAGGGATTAAAATCGCCATAAACCAATCCAAAAATAGCTCGGAAACTACTTGCACTGCCTTGATCAAATTTAACCTAAACCAACTTGATTAGGAAAAAAAATGCTCTCTTCTCTCTCTTAGCACGGCTACGGTTTGATGTTGTTTTTCTGCATGGAGGCTTCGACTGCCCTTCAGCCGTCGGCTGGAGGGCATCCTCTGCCTTTGGGGCGTCCATCTCAGCCTTCTTTCCAGAGCAAGTCGTTTTCTTCTCTGTTTTCAACATCGTCTGCCAATGCTACACCGATGGAGGTGGAGTGTACGACACGCCGTGGGGAACCAGCTGTGGTCTTCTCGGTGTCAGATTTAGCCAATGCAGTAGCGCCATTCCAACTGGCTTTGGTTGGAAAATTCTTAAGAGGCAGGCCGGCAATGGATGACATTCGGAAGTTCTTCACTACCCTGGACCTAAAGGAGACATTTTCAGTAGGGTTGCTAGATGCTCGTCATGTTCTGATTCAGTTATCATTAGAGCATGATTTTCATCGGCTATGGGGTTGTAGCGTTTGGCATGTATTAGGCTGTCCTATGCGTGTCTTTCGTTGGATGGCTACTTTTCACGTGGACAAGGAGCCCTCACTGGTGCCAGTGTGGGGTTTCGCTACCCAAATTGCCGATTCATCTTTTTAAGAAAGAATGTCTGCACCATATTGTCGCTTGTCTAGGGCGCCCATTATTCATGGATGCAGCAACGATTACTCTCTCTAGGCCAAGTGTGGCTCGTGTGAGGGTTGAGGTTGATCTGTTGAAGCCTCTTCCGAAACGGGTTTGGATTGGCACTGGGGCATCTGATAAGGACAGATTCTAGCAAACGTTGGAAGTGGAGGATTTACCGAAGTATTGTGGCCACTGCTACCGGCAAGGACATGCGGAGGAGGAATGTCACCTCTTTCATCCAGAATTGACGGTTCAGAAGGGAGATGAGGCTGGCAAAAAATCTTAGTTGATGGGGTTGGGGACATTTCAGATGGGAAGAATGCATGAACGGAAGACAAGTTCTTTGGGGTTGTCAAATCCGTTAGTTAATGCTGAGGCAGGTGGGGCTTTGTAGGGAGTGCTGAATGTTGAGGCTCCAGTTCGGGAATCAGATATTCCTCGGGATGATGAGAAGAAGCTGCTGGAGTTGGGGGTGGGGTCTGGAGAAGGTGAGAATTTGATGGAGGGTGCAGACAGCCCGTCACAGCCATCACGGGACGAGGCGGGTGATGGCACCGGTAATCCAGCGGCTTCGGCTGTACCACCATAGCCTGGACTAACGGATCATGGTCTGATCTCTGTGGGCGAGATGCCTGGGGGACGTCAACAGTGGTGCTTGCGGAATTCCCGAGCTTTGATGCTTTTGTAGCGGCGGCTCCGGCCATGGGTTCGGAGGGAGCACAGCGTGATACAATTGCAGTAGTGGAGGTGGTGGTGGAGGAGGCAATTCAGGCAGCAGCATCAAAGGAAATAGAAACGCTAGCAGAACGGGTGGTTCAGGAGGATGATGATTAGGAGGAAGATGATCACGGAGGACGACAAATTACTGCATTGAATCTTTTGCCGAGGAAAATCCAGCAGGAATCATTGGATGATCTTCGACGGAGGATGGATGGCCTACGTAAGATTGATGGGCTGCATGGGGGGACGTCGTTGCGGGTATGCAGGTAGGTTTCTGCTCCCCTCCATAGTTTTGTAGTACTAGTTTTTTGATTTCATGATTAAGTCACTTTTCTGGAATGCTTGGGGTGTTCAAAAATCGATCACCCTAGCTAGATTGAGGAAATTGCATAGACTTCATTCATTTTCATGTTTAGCATTGTGTGAGCCTTTAATTGATATTGCAAATTTGGAGGATTTTCGTATTAGATTAAATTTTCATCATGCATTTTCTAATGAGGAGGGCCGATTGTGGGTCTTTTTTGAGTCAGGTTTTCAGTTAGCAGTGGTGGCTCAATCAAGCCAGTTTATTGCGGTTCGCGTGGAGACCTCTTTGTTTGATAGTCCGGTGGTAGTTGTTTTTGTCCATGCCTCCTGTGATCGTGGTGAGCGGGGGGTTTTATGGAATGATTTGGCTTTGCTTGATTGGTCTTCTCCATCAATGCTTGTGGGTGATTTTAACGTTGTGTTGTCGCCTAAGGAGAAGAAAGGGGGGCGCCCATTTCGGGATAGTGAAGCAGTGGAGTTTCAGAGTTTTATTAATGCAATGCAGTTAGAGGATGTTGGTTTCACGGGCCTGCGATTTACATAGTGTAACAGCCAACAAGGTCGGGCAAGAATATGGAAAAGGCTGGACTGTACATTGATAAGCCGCCATTGGCTTACGACAAAAATTCTATGCTCGGTGTTTCATCTAGGTCGGCTTGGTTCGGATCATTCTCCATTGCTTATATCACTTCGGTTGGAGGCGAATTCAGGGCTGAAGCGGTTTTCCTTCATCAATGCATGGGTCTCTCACACGGGGTTCTTAGATGTTGTTTAGGAGGCGTGGGGAACTCCAATCCAAGGACGTCCGATGCGGAGGTTATTATCCAAGCTCAAGCTGGTGAAGGCTGCTCTATGCCAATGGAACGTGAGGGTCTTTGGGAATGAGTTTGATCAGGTGAGGAGCGCAGAGGATGATGTGATGGCAAAAGAGAGGGCCGTAGAAATGGAGGACTCCCCTCATACTCGAGCTGTCCTTTCTGAGTCTCAGGAGTTACTTCGGTATGCGCACATGCGAGAGGCTGCCTTCTGGCAGCAAAAATCCCACTTGAAATGGATTAAGGAAGGGGATGCAAACACAGTGTTCTTTCATTCCATAGTGAGGGCTCGGAGAATGAAAATGGCGATCCACCAGATTCGATCGTCTGAGGGACGGTGGATTGAGGATCCGAAAGGTATCCAGCAGGAGGCAGTGAGCTTTTTCTCTAGGGCTCTGTCTCATGAAGGAGGTCTGACGTGCCAACTTCTTGCATCAGCTCTGTTATTCCAAGGTTGATTACAGTGGAGGATAATAGGAGACTGGTGAGGATGCTGGAATATGCTGAAATTAAGGAGGTTGTGTTTTAATTAGACGGAAACTCGGCTCCTGGGCCGGATGGTTTTACGGCATCTTTCTTTATCTCGGCGTGGGATGTTGTGTCTTCAGATGTGGTGGCAGCCGTGAGGGAGTTTTTTTGCGGGGCAGAGCTGCCAATGGGATTCTCTTCAACATTGATTGCCCTTATCCTGAAAGTGGTAAACCCGTCGTCCTTTGCAGAATTCAGGCCTATTAGCCTATGCAACGTGGTGAATAAGGTCATTTCAAAGCTGTTGGTAAAACGGTTGGAGCTAGTCTTGCAGAAAATCATCCCTCCCTAACAAAGTGCGTTTGCGAAAGGACGGTTAATTTCAGATAATATTCTGCTGGCCTTGGAGCACTTTTCGGCAATTAACAAAAAGCTTACACAGAGTAATGTAGCGATAAAGTTGGATATGGCAAAAGCGTATGACCGGGTATCCTGGCCTTTTCTGCTCCAGGTTTTGAGAGCGTTCGGATTTTCAGAAGAATGGGTGGATATGATCTGGCGTGGGATATCGACATGTAATTTTTCTGTATTAGTGAATGGGAGGGTATCTGGGTTCTTCTCAGCATCGAGAGGGCTTCGGCAAGGGGATCCATTATCCACGGCCTTATTTGTCATCTCTGCTGAGGTCCTGTCTAGAGGGTTAAATGCGCTGCTCCGTGATCACCATTTCCATCCATTTTATGTGGCTCGTGGGTGCCCTCCGTGACCCATTTAGCGTATGTGGATGACATTTTGATTCTATCTAAGGGGTCTAGGAAGTCAATATGGAGTGTGATGTGGGTGCTGGATCAATACCAGCAGGTCTCTGGCCAGCTCATTAGTACATCAAAAAGCTGCTTTGTTGCTGGTTCGAGGATGTTGGGGCGGGTCACTACGTCCATTGCGTCGATAACAGGCTTTTCCTACAAGCCTTTGCCTATCAAGTATCTGGGGTGCCCACTTTTTGGGGGACGACAGCTCAAACGATATTACTCAGGCATGGTTGATGCTGTGAATGCCAGGGTTCATGGATGGAGTGGAAAGCTGCTCTCGATGGGTGTGCATATTGTGCTCCTGAAGTCGGTGCTTTCATCTATGCCAATCTTTCTTTTGTCTGTCTCGTGTCCACCTAAAGGTGTGCTTGTTCAGGTGGAGACGGCTTTCTCAAATTTCTTGTGGGGATCGTCTGAGTATGGCGACGCCGTCATTATCTTCTATGGCTTTGTGGCCTTCGGGAGGAAGAGGGGAGGATTAGGATTCCATTCATTGAATTGTGTTGCGGATGCTTTGGCTGGGAAATTGTGGTGGAGGTTTCGACAAGGGGGTTCCCTTTGGGCAGATTTTGGCGTGCGAGGTATTGCAGGGATAATCACCCTCTTAATAAGGTGGTCTCCTGTCCAGCATCAAGGTCATGGAGGCATATTGATGAGGACACAAGCGGGGATGTACATCTTCAACCTCGGGATCCTTTAGCCAACATTGCTGGTCCGATGACAAGGGTGAGATCCAAGAGGGTGAAGGAAGCTTTACAAGCTTTGATCATTCATCATGGCAACAAGGAGCAAGCTAAGTTTGAAGGTTTGGTGAACCATGAAGTCACCTTACTCACTTGTACGTTTGAAGTGAAGGAATGATCTTGACCCGCGGGCACGCCTTTACAACCGCAGTCTTCTAATCGCATATTTACCGTGATGATTTAAGACGTGGAACGCCTTACTTCACGGCCCCGCAAGTCTTACCGCATTCCTAGTTTCATTAGGGTTTTAGTCTTTTTAACAATTTCAAGTAGTATTAGGGTTTGTCTTGTAAGGCTTATAAATAGCCACTCTTGTGACTATTTTTGGGGACTTTTGACAAATAAAAAACGTGAGGTTTTTCCTTCAAGTTCTCGAATGAACTTCTCTTGAATTCTTGAGCTCTTTAACTTGAGTTTTCTTTTAGACTTTATCGATTAGATTTGTTCCCTAATCGTGGTGCCTAATCTTCCATCTATATTTGCTTGAGGTTGCTGATTGCCGTCATGTATCAGAGGAGATCCAAACTCTGATAAAACGTTGTTGAGAGATTCTAGGAGGGTCTACCCCTAGGGTTGTTCATCAGTTGGTACCAGAGCATCAGGTTGATTCTCTTTCAATTGAATTGTTCATATCCTTTTTATTTGTTGAATTTTCTTCCGTATTATCCAAGTTAAAAAAAAAATTCTGTAGCGTTACTGTTTAAATTACTATAGCATACTGTTCATCATACTATTCACGCTACTGTTCGTCATTACTATTCACGCTACTGTTCATCAAAAAAAAATCTTTTTTCTTTTTTCTATTCTTGCTAGGGTTTTCTAGTTTCTGATTTGTTCGTGTGTTTCGTACCTTTATTTCTTGATTCTTGATTCTTGATTCTTGTTTGCAATACCTTTCATGGTTCTTGATCCTCTTGAAAATCAAAACTGTGATTCTTGAAGTTCTTGAGTATCCGTGGATTGGGTTCAAAATTTCTTGTGTTTGATCTTAAATTTGTTACACAAGAAATCTGAAATCTTGTTATTGGGAAGTTGCCAAAATCAAAATCAAAGAAAATATTCCCAAATCTTGATTGGAAAAGATTTCCCAAATCTGTTTTGATTGGGTCTTTCCCAAATCTTGATTGGAAAAGCTTTCCCAAATCTATTTTGTTGATTGGGTCTTTCCCTAAATCTTGCTTGGAAAAGATTTCCCAAATCTGTTTTGATTGGGTCTTTCCATATTTGAAAAAAAAAAAATGGACCGAGTGTGAACACACCTGTTCACATCTAAAACCTTCCATTTTACATCTTTGTTCAAAAATTGCATCCAAGAAAGAGGTACAATTTTAGGGTTTTCTAAGATTTATAAATTTCTGCATTGTGTCTTGTTTGTTTGTCAATTTTTATTCAATTCTTGAATTCGAGTATATAGGAATAAGCAAACTCTTTGGAGACCAGTGAATTAAGTAACCATTGTACATCCAGAGCCACTACTCCAGTGCTCCAAAATTGTGTCTTTTATTCTTTGGGTCTTTTGAATATTCGGGTTATAAATTTTTGAATTTCAAGAGTTAAGTTCCTTTAAGAACTTTACGAAGGAAATTTTAGAGTGAGTGTTCCTTTAAATTGTGAGAAATCTGAGAGCTGGTGGAGGTAGACTAGGATATTACCTAACTTTCTTTGAGGATTTTCAAAAAATGTCGAAGAGGAGCAAACACACTTTCAGGAGGTTTCTAATAAACTATTTCTCCAAGCTTTGCGCCAACAAGTAGAAAGACATGAGTTTGTCATAACACAATTGACAGATAGGTTGGTTGCACTTGAAATGAGGAGTACCTAAAACACACAGACCCGAGATGATAATGACGCAGATGATGAGGATTATCATTCCAACACATCCGTGCGTCAAAGGGGAGCAAGAGAAGGTCGTAACAGATCTAAGAAAATGGATGACAACCTCGGTTCCATTAAGACCAAAATGACTTCTTTTCATGGGAAGAATGACCCCGAGGCTTATTTGGATTGGGTATGAAAAGTGGAGCAAGTTTTTGAAATTCACAACTATTTAGAGGAGAAGAAGGTAAAATTGGTCGCTGTAGAATTTCAAGACTATGTGTCTATATGGTGGGAACAAGTATGTGCTACAAGAAGGAGAAACAGGGATCCACCAATAGACACCTGGGCCGAGATGAAACAAGTGATGAGGAAACAATTTGTGCCATTCCACTACACTACGAAATTCTACAACCGTCTCCAACGACTCACTCAGGGGTCCAATACTGTGGATGAGTACCACAAATAGATGGAGATAGCCATGATGAAGGCTAACCTCCGGAAGGAAGTACCATGGCGATTCTTAAATGGATTGAACTGAGATAAGGAAGAAGGTTGAGCTCCAAGACCACTACGAAGCTTTAACACATGGTATCATATGCTGAAAAGGTGGAAAGACAACTGGCGACCAAAAGCATCTAGTGGACGAGCCACTACAACCCCTACACCTCCTTGGAAAAAGCCAAAGTCAGACGCCGAATACTTGGCCAAGGCAAGGTAATAGGGAAAGGGACAGCAGACAAGCCTCCCATTCTAGTGCCATAACTTCCAAACCAGCACCAAGGTAGAAATTCACCAAACCAAACACACCTCCTAGTGCATCGCCGAACATCCCAAATCAATGCTTCAAATGTAAGGGAGTTGGCCACCTAATGGCTCAATGCCCTAATAGGAGCATTATGTACATGACTGAGGATAGTGTATTGCTAAGTGAGAATGAGGAGAAGTACGCGGACATGCCGCCATTGATGGAGGACAACCCAAAGGAGGATGAAGAGGTCGTGGAAGTTGAAGAAGAGCCAGTTGCATGAGCCATAGTAACCATGAGGGTGCTAAACGCACAGGCACAGGATGATGATCTCCAACGCACCAACATCTTCCATACACAATGCAAAATTGGAGATGAGGTATGCCTTATGATCATTCATAGTGGATCTTGTACAAACTGTGTGGCTGCTGATTTTGTTGAGGAAAAGCATATTTCATGGGCTTACCACCCTAAGCCATATCGACTATCTTGGTAGAATGATGATGGGAAAGTTAAGGTCACAAAGCAAGCATTGATCTCTTTTTCCATTGGTAGATACAAGGACCAGGTATTATGTGATGTAATACCTATGCAAGCAAGTCTCATGTCTGGGGCGTCCCTTAGGAGTATGATCGACAAGCGGACCATATTGGACTTACTAATAAGTACATATTCACTATGGATAAGTTTAAAATCACATTTTCACCCTTAACACCTACGCAGGTGTATGAGGAGCAACTTCACTTAAAAAGAGAAAGAGAAAGAAAAGGCAACCGAAAGTGATCAAAGGAAAAAGCCTAATGAGAGAGAGATGACTTCGAAAAGAAGAAGAAAGTGAGTCAAAAGAAAATTTTGAGAGAAACAAAAGAGAGGGTCAATTCAGAGAGAGAAAGGCAAAAAAAAAATTGAGGTGGAGGCTAGAAAAAAAAGTTTCTATGCAAGTATACGTGAAGTAGATAGGGTTTTAAATGCACAAAGTCTTCTCATAGTACTCATGTACAGAGAAGCTGATTATTACTCTTTTTACACACTTGGCATAATAGATTCTCTCCCTAGTGCAATCTACTCTCTTTTGTAGGAATTTCAAAATGTGTTTAGGAACTACCCAAGGGATTGCCTCCCATTCGAGGTATTGAACATCAAATCAACTTTGTTCCCGGAGCAATCTTACCAATCGACCAGCCTATAGAGCCAATCTTGAGGAGACAAAGGAAATACAAAGGCAAGTCGATTCCCTCCTTGAGAAAGATCAGGTGCGTGAGTCTCTTAGTCCCTGTGCTGTACCAGTTATTCTTGAACCCAAGAAAGAGGAAACTTGGAGAATGTGTACTGATTGTCATGCAATTAATAAAATAACTGTTAAATATCATCATCCTATCCCGAGGTTAGATGATATGTTAGAAGAATTGCATGGGGCAATCATCTTTACAAAGATTGATCTTAGGTCAGGTTATCATCAAATAAGAATAAAAGAGGGAGACGAATGGAAAATAGCCTTTAAAACAAAGTATGGTCTCTATGAGTGGCTTGTGATTCCTTTTGGCTTAACAAACGCTCCTAGTACTTTTATGCGATTGATGAATCATGTTTTAAGGCATTTTCTTGGAAAATTCATTATTATCTATTTTGATGATATTTTAATCTACAACAAGTCCTTAGAAGAGCATGTTGAACATCTAAGATTAGTTCTAAGTGCCTTGCGTGAAAATTGACTTTTTGCTAATGTTGACAAATGTATCTTTTGCACTAATGAAGTTAATTTTCTTGGTTATATTGTGAGTACTAATGGTATAAGTGTTGATCCAGCAAAAGTCAAGACCATTCTAGAGTGGCCTACCCAAACAAATGTATCTCAGGTAAGGTCCTTTCATGGTCTTGCAAGTTTCTATAGGAGATTTGTTAAAGACTTTAGTACAATTGCTGCACCTTTGAATGAGATTGTTAAAAAGAATGTTGGTTTTCAATGGGGAAAAGAGAAGAAAAATCGTTTTCTAAGCTTAAGGAGTTGTTGACCTCTGCACCTATTCTTGCTTTACCTAACTTTGACTTAACTACCCTTAGAATGTGATGCAAGTGGTATAGGGATTGGGGCTGTTTTGACCCAAAATAACCGACCCTTAGCCTACTTTAGTGAAAAGTTAAGTGGGGGAGCTCTTAACTACCCTACCTATGACAAAGAGCTCTATGCAGTAGTGCGTGCTCTTGAGGTATGGCAGCATTACCTCATGCCTAAGGAATTTGTAATTCATACTGACCATAAGTCTATTAAATTCCTTATGGGTCAAGGTAAGTTGCATAAGAGACATGTTAAGTGGATTGCTTTTATTGATTCTTTTCCTTATATTATGAAGTATAAGAAAGGGAAGGATAATGTGGTAGCTGATGCATTGTCTAGGAGATACATCTTGATCACACACATGAGCACCAAATTACTTGGTTTTGAGCACATTAAGGATTTGTATGAAAATGATGCTGACTTTTCTAATGTGTTTAAAGCTTGTGAGCATGCTGCATTTCATAAGTTTTATCAGCATGATGGGTTCTTATTCAAGGAAAATCGCCTATGTATTCCAAACTGTTCACTTAGAGAATTGCTTGTGAGGGAAGCTCATGGGGGCGATTTAATGGGACAATTTGGCATTAATAAGACACTTGACATCTTGCATGAACATTTTTATTGGCCTAAGATGAGGCATGATGTTGCTACTATCTGTGACAAGTGTTTGAAGTGCAAACAGGCCAAGTCAAGGAGTCTTCCACATGGACTGTACACGCCACTACCTGTACCGCATGCACGTTGGATAGATTTGTCAATGGACTTTGTCCTTGGTCTTCCAAGATCATCACGAGGTATGGATCGTATATTTGTTGTAGTAGACAGGTTTTCTAAGATGGCGGATTTCATACCTTGCAGGAAAGCCAGCGATGCGCGCCATATTGCTGACCTATTCTTTCTTGAAGTTGTTCGACTTCATGGAGTGCCGTGCACAATCGTGGGTGACAGGGATGTCAAATTCCTAAGTTACTTTTGGAAGTCACTCTGGGATAAGTTGGGTACTAAGTTGCTATTCTCAACCTCTAGTCATCCTCAAACGGAGGTAATGAATCGTACCGTTGGTTCTTTACTTAGAGCAATAATTCGTCGTAATTTGAGAAAGTGGGAAGAGTGTTTACCTATCACAGAATTTGCTTTTAATTGCATTACTAACTCCACTACTGGACATTCACCCTTTGAGATTGTGTATGGGTTTCAACCGCTAACACCTTCAGATCTTTCACCTATTCCTGTTAATGAATATTTGAGTGGGATGGTGTTAGAGCAAGTTGTTAGGGTATGCATGAACGCATCCGCGCACAAATCGAGAAGTAGAATGAGCAACATGCTAAGCATGCCAATAAGGGACGGAAGCCCGTTGTATTTGAACCCGGTGATTGGGTTTAGGTGCACATGCTCAAGGAAAGGTTTCCATTCTAGGAGAACTAAACTACACCGTGAGGAGATGGCCCATTTAGGTGTGCTTCAGCATCAGCGACAATGCCTACAAGTGGAACTTCCAAGTGAGTATGGCATTAGTACTTCTTTTAATGTGTCGACCTTTCTCCTTTTGATTTTGATCTGATTTTGAAGATTCGAGACGAATCCTTTTCGAGGAGAGAGGGAATGATGAGGACACAAGCAGGGATGTCGATCTTCAACCTTGGGATCCTTTAGCCAACATTGCTGGTCGATGACAAGGCGAGATCAAGAGGTGAAGAAAGCTTTACAAGCTTTGATCATTCACCATGGCAACAAGGAGCAAGCTAAGTTTGAAGGTTTGGTGAACCATGAAGTCACCTTGCTTACTTGTGCGTTTGAAGTGAAGGAATGATCTTGACTCGCCGCTGGCAGCGCTTACAACCGCAAGTCTTGATCGCATATTCTTGTGATGATTTAAGGCGGGGGCATGCCTTCACTTTGACCGCAAAGTCTTCTGGTCGCATTCCTAGTTTCATTAGGGTTTTTAGTCTTTTTAACGATTTCAAGTAGTATTAGGGTTTGTCTTTCAAGGCTTCTAAATAGCCACTCTTATGACTATTTTTGGGGACTTTTGACAAATACAAAACGTGAGGTTTTTCCTTCAAGTTCTCGATTGAACTTCTCTTGAATTCTTGAGTTCTTTAACTTGAGTTTTCTTTTACACTTTATCGATTAGATTTGTTCCCTAACCATGGTGTCTAATCTTCCATCTATATTTGCTTGAGGTTGCTGATTGCCGTCGTGTATCAGAGGTCTTGAGTCCACGTGAACGAACCTAGATCAATTTTTGTTGAAGAGAAAAGGTCCAAACTCTGATAAAACGTTGTTGAGAGGTTCTAGGAGGGTCTACCCCTATGGTTGCTCATCACATATGCTAGCGCAAAGGGCTGTAGTGGAGGCGAACTCGCTATGGGCTGTTTCTGATGGGTCCTGTTCTTTTTGTTGGGACAATTGGTTAGGGTTAGGCCCTTTGGGGTGGAAGTTTGATGATTTGCAGTTTGATGGCCTAGTTTCAGATTTTTGGGTGGGCCGTAGCTGGAACATGCTGAAGCTCGCATCAATGGTGCCTGGCGAGTTGCGGCAAAGGGTACATGATGTGTTTCTGGTGGTAGGGGAGAACCGGGATGTCATGCTTTGGGCCCCAAGCTCTTCAGGGCAGTTTGAGGTTCGCTCTTTGGTCCACATCCTGCGAGAAAAATCGGTAGGCTCAAGGGTGTATTCTCAGATATGGCAGTCGAGGCTTCTGATTAAAATTTCTTTCTTTATGTGGAGACTCTTGGAGTCCAAATTGCCAGTTGATCAGGTACTTCGTCGGTTTTGTGTACATGGTCCATCACGGTGCGAGTGCTGCTCTTCCCCTGACGTTGAGATAGTTGAGCATCTCTTTTCGCTCAGTGAGCTCTCGTCTGATATTTGGCGATATTTTGAGGCCCCGCTTGGAATCTTTCGGTCTGCTTAATCGGTGAGGTGCTGGATACTTTCCTGGTGGTCTCTCAAGGCCTCCAGCAAGCAGATGAGATGGCTTCAAATGATTGGGCCCTCGGTGATTTTTTGGTTCATTTGGAGGTTCCGCAACAAGAAGAGGTATGAAGGGCAGGTGATAAGTCAATATTTTGCATGTTTTTAGTAAGATTAATTATGTAGTTTTTGTGTGTTTTTGTGGTTTAAATAGAAAAGTACATTTTTAGGGATTAATGTGGTGAAATCTTCATGTTTTTGTAGGATTGCTTGTTCAGTTATCAAATGAGATGAAAATGTGGATAATTGCCAAGAAGCAGGGAAGAAAAATTGGAAAATGTAAATTGTAATTCAATCAATGAGTAATCAAAGGGATAAAAGTCGGAGCAATTAACGAGCCAATTTCACAACAAAAAGCTCGAAATTTGCAAGTTTCAAGTGGAGTCGCGAGGCAAAACGCGAACCAACGAGTGAAAAACAAATAGTTCGCGAATCCCTCTCACAGGAGCCAGGGGACCGGATCCGTGACGTGATCCGCGATCCTCTGCCTCGCGGATCGTCAGAAAATGACAGCTGCAAGTTGTAGCCGAATTCCAGTTTTTGAGCTCACTTCCAGCTCAATTTTCAGAAGAATTTCAATAAAAACTGCGTGAAGAATCTTGTGAAGTTGAAGAAACAACTCATTGCTAATTCAAAACACAATTTGCTTCAACATTACAACTCATTTGGGATGGAAATTCAAAGGATTCAAATGCACGAAGACAAAGAGATTTAAGAAGCCATTTTCCTTGACTTTTGAAGGCCAATTTGTCTTGTATTCACATGACATAATTTTGGATGCATATGGGTGTAATCTTCTATAAATAGGGCCTTTTGTAGACAATTCAAGCATTCCATTCCATTTCATAAAAATTCAAAAAGAAAAAAAGACTAGAGAATAACTCTAGTTCATTAGATTAGTTCTAGTTCTTAGTTTGTAGTTTCTAAAGAGAGTAAAAGTGAAAGTTGTGAGGAATCTTGCACTTTGTATTTGGGAGATCAACTTGTGAAGAAATTTATGCATTCAACTTCAAGAAATTGAATAAGATTCCTTCTTCCTTACTTATCTCTTGTGCTTTAAATTCATGGCTTTGTGCAAGTTTGTTTATGCTTAAATGTTCTTAATATGATGTCTAGCTAAGCCTCTTTAATCCTAGAGTTAGGATGAACTTGTTTTAGTTGTGATTATGAAGTAGTTAAGTGATTTATGTCCTCCATGATTTTCTTAGTTTAAGACTTGTGCTTATGCTTTATGGTTGATTAGCTACCAACTATAATTGATTTGATGTTGATGAGTAATGAAAAACTTGCCTTCAACAAGATCTAAGTTCTTAAACACTAACTTATATTCTCACGAAAGTAGTGAATATAGTTGGTTGGTTTTGATTTTATACTATAACTTCATTGAGCTTATTTAACTTGTTTCTCTCTTTTCTCTATGAAAATAGGTCAAGGAAGATTCAAAGGAGTTAAGGAATTAGCGAAAGCAATTCCGAGTGACTAGTTCATCTTAAACGAGAACTTGCACTACACATGACCATTAACGAAAGTGGTGGCATACAAAAGGAAGTTATACCTTAGCGAATCATTGGAGAAAGGACATAATAAACTTGACTAACTTCTAATCTTAACTTAACAAGGGATTCTAAAGCTCTAGGATTCCTCCAATTTGATCTTAAAAACTCTCTCTAACCTAACTCTCTAATTCCTTTACTTGCTTTCTTATTTCTTGTCTTCCACCAATTAGATGTCTTTGACACCTAACGGTTGGTTTTAATTGCTTTAACCCTCTTCCTTATGTCGGTTTACCGCCTTCTCCCTTTTATCTAGCTTTCCTTACTTTATTTGCCTTCCTTTAGTTGTTTTCTAGATAATAAAGCAAGTAATTAAACTTTAGTGTTTGCAAAACCATAGTTCCTTGTGGGATCGACACCTATATTTCCTTATACTCAATAAACATCCGTATACTTGCGGTAATATAGGGTTATAAAGGTTATTTAAAATTTGAGGAGTAAAGAAAATCCCTACCAAGTTTTTGGCACCGTTGCCGGGGAACTAACGGTTTTCCTAGACTAGTTTCTCAAACTAGGCCTAGGTGCAACATTAAAGTTAAAACAAGTTTTATTAGTCTAGATTTTATTTTTGTAGTACTTTTCCTTGTTTCTTGTAGGTACACCAATCTCTTCATTTAAGAGATCAACTTCCAGAGACGGCGAGAAGAGGAAGGAGACGTGTCCAACAACAAGAAGAAAATATTGTGGTGGAAAGTGAAGGTGAACAATCCATAGCAATGGAGGAATCAAGGCCAAGAGCATTAAGAGATTATGCCTTGCCGGATGAATCCGGTGCTCAAACTAGTGTAGCAAGGCCGACTATTAATGCTAATAACTTTGAAATTTCACCAGCACTCATTCAAATGATCCAAAGAAGCCAATTTGGAGGAAACGCAACCGAGGACCCCAACACTCATCTAACTAACTTCACGGATTTATGTGGTACTGTTAAGTACAATGGAGTAAGTGATGATGCTATTAAATGAAGGTTGTTTCCTTTTTCACTTTGTGACAAAGCAAAGGTATGGCTTAACTCTCATCCACCCAATACTTTTACTTCATGGAGTGATTTGGTAAAAGCATTTTTAAATAAGTATTTTCCTCCTGCCAAAACTAATAAGTTTTGTATGGATATTACAGGTTTTCACCAACAAGATGGTGAATCATTGTATGAAGCTTGGGAGAGGTTCAAAGATTTCCAAAGAAGATGCCCCCACCATGGTCTTCCGGAATGGTTGGTAGTACAAACGTTCTATCAAGGTCTTTCTCTACCAACCAAAAACATCATAGATGCAGTGGCCGGTGGATCGTTAATGGCAAAATCTACCGAAAAAGCTCAAGGTTTGATTGAAGAAATGGCCTCTAACAATTACCAATGGGCTAATGAAAGAGGTAACCAAAGAAGATCGGCCGGTATGTATGAACTCGACACTATTAACATGTTATGTGCTCAAATGCAAAATCTTACTAGCATGTTTAATAAACAAGGAGGAAATGGTTTAAATTCTTGTGTAAGTAATGCTTATTGTTCAAATTGTGGTGGAAATCATGATACTTGCATGTGTAAGAATGTTGAGCAAGTTAACTTTGCCAACAACTTCAACCAAACCACCTCAAAACAATCCTTATTCAAGTACTTATAATCCCGGATGGAAGAATCATCCTAATTTTGGATGGAGGGATCAACCTCATAACCAAAGATCTTCTAATCCACCCGGATTTCCTCCTAAACCACTTGAACATCAACCAACTTGGGAAAAAGCTCTAGAAAAGCATGCTCAAAGTACAAATGAAAGGTTTGAACAAATGGATAAGAAAATTGACCATATGTATAGAAGTCTAGAATTTCAAATAGGTCAATTAGCTAATGCCTTTTAATGGAAGAAAACCGGGAGAGCTTCCAAGTAAAACTGAGGTTAATCCAAAAGAACATGTTAATGCAATCACTCTTAGGAGTGGTAGAACATTAGAGAATAATAACCTTAGTAAAAGTGGTAAAAGTGATGAAAATAAGAAAAATGAGGAAAAGGAAGAAGTAGATAACCATGTTGATATTGATATTCCTTCTTCTCATATTCCTATTAAGAATGCTTCTAACTCTATTCCTTTTCCTGATAGGTTGAAGAAGAACAATAAGGAGAAGGAATTTGAAAAAATCGCTCAAATGTTTAAGCAAATAAGAATTAACATTCCTTTTATTGATGCTATTTCAAAAATTCCCTATTATGCTAAGTTTTTGAAGGATATCATGTCCAAAAAGAGGAAGATTGAAGATTATGAGACCATAGCATTAGCGGAGGAATGTTCGGCTAGAATTCAAAATAAACTCCCACAAAAACTCAAGGATCCGGGAAGCTTTACTATATCTTGTACCATTGGTCATCTCCAATTTTCTAATGCTTTGTGTGATTTAGGTGCAAGTGTATCATTGATGCCACTTTCCATAGCTCGGAGACTTGATTTAAGGGAGATGAAGGACACAAACATCACTCTTCAATTGGCGGATAGGTCATTAAAGCGCCCAGTTGGTATTATTGAACATGTCCTTATAAAGGTTAAGGATTTCTTTATTCCGGTCGACTTTATTGTGCTTGATATGAAAGAAGATTGTCATTTACCTATTATATTAGGTAGACCATTTCTAGCCACTGCCGGCACTCTAATTGATGTTCAAGAAGGCATAATTAAGTTTAGAGTGAATGAAGAAGAATTGGTGTTTAACCTCCATGAAAATAAGATCTTGAATTATGGCATGGAAAAGCTTTTAAGCCAAAAGAGGTAGATATTGTTCAAGAATTGCATAATGATGGCTTATTTGTTAATGACTCGTTCCATGTGAAGAACAAAGGAAAAGAGATCTTTATAGAGCATGAAATCCCTAAAGTTAATGAAGAGAAAAAAGGAAAAACCAAGTAAACTTTGGGATTGTTTTAAATGTTTCTAAAAATTCCTCATTTAATATGTGATAATTCTAATCCTTCTTTGTTTGATAATGAGGATGATTTGAGAAAGGGGGGAAGCTTCATGTAATGAAAGAATGGAACCAAAAGCTTTTAGCCTTGGGAAGGAACAAGTTCCTTTTCACCTCCGAAGTGATTTTAAAGAGGAACACTTTTGAGTCGAGCCAACGACTTTAAACAAAAGTGCTTCTTGGGAGGCAACCCAATTTTGTTTAAAATTGTGTTAGTTTGTTTGGTTTTTATGTTTAAAGCATGTGTGTTTTATGTGTTTAAGTGTGTTTGTTTTGTTTGTCTTGTCGGAATATCAAAGCATGCAAAATTGACCTTTTTGGTGCACGATGAATAGTGATAATGCAAACATCTTCATACCTCAATTTGTGTTTTATTTGTTTATGATTCAAGAATTGAGGTTAATTATGTTGTTTTGATCACATTACATGTGTTAGAGAAGGTGCATTGCATAATTAACATGCAGGATTTTTGTTCTGGAAATAGTAGAAATTGATTGTCCAATGAAATAGTTGCAGAAAAGTTGCAGAATCCAATTTCCAGAAGGATCCGCGAGTTGATACGCGATGTATTCCTCATGGATCAAGCTTCAGCGGATCGATCGAGAAGTTTTCTGAGCATCCAAGGGACCAATACATATGTACGCCATCGCGGATCCATGGGTCATGGATCAACTTAGAGCTACCTAACCAAAACCAGCGCCTTGACCGCTTTGTGCCTCATGGATCAAAGAGTTTAACCTTTTCCTGCAGTTTCTTGTCAAATTTTTCAGGCATTAAAGGTTATTCAATGGCAAATGGCAAAAGTGGACCAATTCAATCAACAAGGGGAGTATTACTTTCTTATCTTTCTTATCTTTTATTCCTTCTTACACATTGAGGACAATGTGTATTTTAGATGTGGGAGGAATTATGTGATTAAATTGTTATATGTTAAAAATTTGCCAAAATTTTTCAAAAAAATCCTGGACCAATATGTTTCAAATTCTCAATTAACTTGGAGATACCTATTTTGTGATTAAAATTTTTACAATTTCAGGAAAGTATATCTTGTAAAATGGAGGAAATTATGGCTAATTTTGATGTTGTATGATATTTCTTTTCTTTATTTGATTTTTGCATAGTAGAGTGATAAATGTGGTTGATAAATGTAGTACTTTTCTCATGATTATTCTTTTGAGGGAATATTTATTTATAGTTAAAAAAAAAGAAAAAGAAAAATGAAAGCTCTACTCCAATGTGCTTAGTAACCGGGAGTATTCATCTAAAAATGTCGACTTTCGCGTCAAACGGTACTTGAATAAAAAGTAGACAAATAAGTGAAATGTTGAGTAACAGAGGATCTTCATCTACAAATGTCGAGCTTCTCGTCAAAAGGCATTTTCACAATTTAAGTATATGTTTGATATGAATTGTGAATAAATCCCTCTTTTAAAGATGATCATGGGTTTAAGAAGCATTATTGACTATATGATTCACTTTGCATGTGAAATTGGGGAAGGAATGAGAAATTGAATTGAGCTACTTGAATTTATGGTATGATTACTCTCTTTTACTTGATATTATAAGTACTTGTGGTATAATGGATGATTGCAAAATGGTTATCTATTTTGTTTTGAGAAAATGAAATTAAGGTGCACAAACACTTAAATCATTGTTGGTTTGTAATTCTTGATTGCTTGAGGACAAGCAATGGTTCAAGTGTGGGGGAGTTTGATAAGTCAATATTTAGCATGTTTTTAGTAAGATTAATTATGTAATTTTTGAGTGTTTTTGTCAGTTTAATGGCTAATGAACTAGGGTTTCTATAAGACAATTTTGATGAAACTAAATTGAGAGTTTTCTCTTTCTTGTTCCTTGGGAACAACCCTTGATACAAAGTGAATGAGTTCCTTTGATAAAGCTTTGACCGAATTGATAGAGATCTTCTTTTAGGGATTCCGGATTTCAGGACTCTCTCTTCTCTCTCTTAGTGTGCTAGGGTTTCTTTCTTTTTTACGGCATGGCTGCCTCCGATGCCCCCCTCTTGGGGGCGGGGGGGCACCAGATTGCTATCTCTTCTCCTACATTTCAAAAGAAAACGTTTTCTGATCTTTTCAAGGGTGCGAGCTTGCAGCAGGAGGTTAGGGCGTCTGTGTCAACGCATAGGGTGAGCCGTGAGTTCTTTTGCCAGCCAGTTGATTTGGGCATTGCCACGCCCCACAAGTTCTCGTTGGTGGGTAAATTCTCAAGGGGAAGGCCTTCTATGGAGGATATCCGAAAGTTTTTCAGGACTTTGGACCTGAAGGACGCGGCTAATGTGGGTTTGCTTGATGCTCGCCATGTTTTAATTCGTTTAACCAATGAAGCGGACTTTCTTAGGCTTTGGTCACGTAGCATTTGGTACGCGTATGGTTTCCCTCTGCGGATCTTCAAATGGACGACATCTTTTCATGTTGATAAGGTGTCATTAGCTCTGTGTGGTTCCAACTCCAAGCTCGGTTCATTTATTTCATAAGCGAACAAAGGCCGCTTTGATTGTTTCCATTTTAGGGCAGCCGCTTTTCATCGATTCTGCTACATCCAATCTGACTCGGCCGAGTGTGGCTCGGGTGTGTGTCGAGGTGGATTTGTTGAAAGAGTTGCCATCTCGGGTTTGGATTGGGATTGGGGAGAGAGACGGGTTTTGGCAATCGCTGATACCTGAAAATCTGCCGAAGTATTGTGACTTCTGTTTCCATCAAAATCATTCCACGGAGGAATGCTTGTTACAACCCGAGTTACCAATGGGGCGGAGAGGGACGTCGGGTTGGGAAGGTTTTGGAGAAACCGAGGGAATGGGTGAGACAAGGTGAGGTAGTGCACAATGAAAGGCATGGAGGAAGCAGGCAACGCTGGCTTTCATATGTCGGAATTGGCAGAGAACGATAGGGAGGTGGTATTGGGTGACCATGCGGAGGAAGGTGAGGTGATGCTGAGTCCTAAGCAGTCTGATGGAGGAAGGACAGATGTTAGCCTCCCAGTGGATGAAGGTAATGCAGCTGCAGCGAGGGATTAATAGAAATTAGGGGCTTGAGGTTGTTTTGGAGGGATCCGATGATGGTGAGGATGTGTGTCCAGAGGAGCGCCACTGGTTTGTGTGGTAAGTCTGAACCTTTCTCCACGGAAGAGTGGTCCGACACGGAGGCGTTGAGCGACTCAAAAGAAGGTTGATAACTTACGGACTCATGATGATTCGCTTTCTAGTTCGAATACACCGTGGAAGCGAGGTAATTCATTTGCTTGTTTACGATTCTTGAATGATGATTAGTGCTCTTTACGGAATGCGAGGGCAAATAAACCCACGTTGTTACGATTAAGGAAATTAAAGCGGTTGTATTCTTTGTCTTTGATTGCTGTTTGTGAACCTAAGTCGGATTCCGATAGATTAGAAGTGGTTAGGAAGAAATTGAGCTTGCAGCAGGCGGTTAGAAATGCTGCTGGGTCATTGTGGGTTTTTCTTTCGGATCAGTTTTCCGTGCATGTTGAGGGAGAGGGCGATCAGTTTTTAGCTCTGCGTTTAGCTCATGTACATTTTCATAAGCCTTTTTTGGTTGTTATCGTGCATGCTTCTTGTGATGGATCAATGAGGCAAGGGTTGTGGTCACGCCTCTTGCAATTACGTGGGGTTGGGTTGCCGCTTATGATAATGGGTGATTTTAATGTTAGTGTAACGCCTGAGGAGAAGAAAGGGGGCAGACCTTTGTCGGTAGCGGAGGCTGGGGAATTCTCGGCATTTATTCAGGCTGCGGAATTGGTGGACGCGGGTTTTAGTGGGTCAACGTTCACGTGGTGTAATAACCGAAGGGGACGAGCAAGGGTTTGGAAGAGGTTGGACAGGTTGCTAATTGATCCTTCATGGGAGGAGCTGAACCATCGGTTTGCTGTCCGCCATTTGGGAAGAGTTCAATCGGACCATTCTCCTTTGCTGATCTCTTGTAAGTCTGATGTTGTTGGCTGCTCGAAGGCTTTTCGGTTTTTGCACTGTTGGTGTTCACATCCTTCGCTTTTGAAGGAGATTAGTGCAGCCTGGGAAATTCGGTGTGAGGGGAGGCCGTGGAGAAAATTATTGTGTAAGCTGGGAGAGGTGAAGGCGCGTTTAAAGAAATGGAGTGTTGAGGTTTTTGGGAATTCCTCGGATCTTTTAAAACAGGCAGAGGCGCAATTGGTGCGACTGGAGGTTGCAGCTGAACGTGATCCGTCGGATGGGAACGATAGCATTACTGAAACACGGCATCGGTGAAGCTCTATCTCCATCGAGAAGAGGAATTTTGACGTCAGAAGTCACGGTTGAAGTGGTTAAAGATGGGTGATGCGACACCATTTTCATCGCGTCAGTTGACAGCAGCTTCGGTTATATATTCATCGTATCGAGACTCGGCGGTCGTGGTTGGAGGAACCGATACAAATAAGGAGCTGCTGAAGTCTATTTTAGGAATGTGTTTGGGGCGGAGCAAGAGGTTTTGCCTAATGATATGATAGAGGTGATTCCTAGGATGGTTTCGGTGGAGGAGAATGTAAGACTCAAGAGGTGCGGAGGAGGTCTGAGGGTGATATTCGGGATGGATGAAACTTCAGCTGCGGGTCCAGATGGGTTTTCGAAAATTTTTAGGATTGCCTGGGAGATTATTGGTGAAGATGTTGTGGCTGCGATTGAGAATTCTTTACAGGAGGTGAGCTGCCTGAGGGTGGCGTCGACTCTTACGCTTTGATTGAAGGTTCATTAAGCCATCGATTTCTCTGGCGGCCAATCAGCCTATGTACTTTCCTTAACAAGGTGGTATCTAAGATTCTTGCTTGTCGCCTGGAGGGGTGTTTAGAGCGTATAATTTCTCCTCAACAATGTGCGTTTGTTAAAGGTAGGGTAATTGCTGACAACATTCTTTTAGCACAGGAGATGGTTCGAGGTTTAGGTAAGAAGGTGAGAGGTTCCAACCTCTTGGTTAAGTTGGATATGGCGAAGGCTTACGATCGAGTGAATTGGGTTTTTTTGATTCGTGTGTTACGAGCTTTCGGTTTTGGGGAGTCTTTTATTGATATGGTGTGGAGGCTCATCTCCAATTGTTACTTTTCTGTGTTGGTAAATGGGCAGTCTTGTGGATATTTTAAGGCAAGGTGTGGGATTCGGCAGGGTGATCCGTTATCGCCAGCATTGTTTATCATTCAAGCGGAAGTGCTTTCTCGGGGTTTGAATGGTCTCTTGGCCAATCCCAGATTCTCCCACTATCATGTTTCGGCAAAGGCAATGAAGGTCACACACTTAGCCTATGCTGATGATGTGATTGTTTTTCTCCGTGGGGACATGCGTTCGGTTAGAAGTGTTATGGCGGTTCTACACAGGTATCAGGAGTGCTCGGGCCAATTAGTGAATATTGCTAAGTGTTGTTTTGCGTTGGGGAGAGAGGCGGATTAGCCCTCTGACGGAAAAGATCAGTCTTTTGGCGGGTTTTTTCGAGTACATTAAGCTTCGCCTAGGTATCTTGGTTGTCCTTTATATTGTGGTCGAATTAAGGGTGAGTTTTTTAAGCCGCTGGTACAAGCTTTACGTCGAATCCAGTCACAGAGTTGAATTATTGTCGTATGGGGCGGTTAACATTGCTAAAATCGGTTTTAATGCTTTGCGGTGTATTTGCGACGGTACGCCCTTATCTCCGGGGAGTTTTCGACCAGATTATGGGAGGTTGTTTACTCAATTCCTTTGGGGGACAACTGAGTATGGTGCATGATGTCATTGGGTGTCATGGGATGTGATATATGTCGGTGAGGGAGGGGGGGGTTGGGAGTTCGGGACTTGGAGTTATCTGTACG
Source organism: Gardenia jasminoides (assembly GCA_013103745.1). Taxonomy (NCBI): domain Eukaryota; kingdom Viridiplantae; phylum Streptophyta; class Magnoliopsida; order Gentianales; family Rubiaceae; genus Gardenia; species Gardenia jasminoides. The sequence continues at coordinate 9,183,515 of CM023104.1, read as the reverse complement.
TGCTTTGGAGTGTAAACTGTGGTGGCATTTTAAATCATGAAGTGTCTTTGAAGCGTTTTATGAGTGCTCGATACTGCGGGGATTTGCATCCTAATGAAGTGGTGGTTCGACCTACTCATTCTTTAGTTTGGAAGCGTATATTGAGTGCGAGTTCTTGTTGAGTTAAATAGTGGTTGGGATGTGGTGGAAGGCGATGCATGGTTTTGGTGGGACAACTGGTTGGGGTGGGGCGTTAGCTTGGCAGTTCCCTCCTCAAGGCTAACGGCCAGGATTTATGCATTCTGGGATCAGGATGGGTGGAAGATGGAAAGATTACTGCAAATTTTGCCAGCTGATATGGTTGGCCGGATTCGAGCCTGTGGATTCAAAGCTCTGGAATCGGGTAGGGACGAGATGTATTGGATAGGGTCGGGTGCAGGTGTTTTCCAGGTGAAACAGGTGGTGGGTCTTTTGGCTCAGAATCGGGGGAGGTCATGGGTTTTCAATAATATTTGGGTGAAGGGTGTGCCGTTGAAAATATCTTTTCACCTTTGGAGGGTAATCTTGGGTAGGGTTCCAGTTGCGGAGACGTTAACTAAGTTTAAGGTACATGGCCCTTCGTGGTGTTATTGTTGTACCTGCAAGAAACTAGAGACGTTGCAGCATGTTTTTGCTTTTGGGGTTTTCCCATCTCAAGTTTGGAATTTTTTTGAACGACATTTTGGCTTCTCTTCTGCGGATCGGATGGTTAGGGAGAAGTGTATTGTGTGGTGGTTGCGGGCGGATCCGTCTCCGATTGTGCGCTGGGTGTGTAAGGTTCTCCCTTTGTTAATTATTTGGCATATTTGGAAAGTTCGGAACAAGTTTGTATTTGAAGGTGCCCGGCCTAATTTTCAGAGGACGGTAGAGATAATTTGTAGAGAGGTAAGGGATTTGACAGGGATTCGTTTCCCTGTTTTGGCGCGCCGGGTGGATGGGTTGAAATGGCGGGAGTTTTTGGATTGGATTGAAGGAGCAAAATGGAGGTTGAAGGGGAGGCTGATCATATGGAGGAAGCCTCCAATTGCCACTTTTAAGTTGAATCTTGATGTTCAGCCGGATGGAAGGGGGGTGGTATTCTTGAGTAGTAGTAGTAGGGATGGTTTTCGCATTTTCTCAGTCTTACTTGGAAACTTCGGTGCTGCGGGCTGAATTCCAGGCTGTGGTGTCGGGATTGGAGTTATGTGGGGAAAGGGGCTATGTTCCGGTACATGTGGAGTCGGACTCTAAAATGCTAGTGGAAATTCTAACAGGGAAGATGGTGGTTCCTTGCAGTCTACGGTTTCTGTTAAGACGGTTTTTTCGGATCCGGGATTGTGTTATTTCGGTGCAGCATTGTTTCCGGCGAGGAATCTTGTGGCGGATGCTAGCAAATGGGCGGAGTGATGGACGGTCATTTGTTTACAATTCTTTTGGTCAGTTACCGGCTCGAGTTCGTGGGCTATGTTTTGTGGATAGGGTGCAAATTCCTGCGTTTAGATTCTCAAAGGTTTTGGTGTTACCAGGAGACGGGTATATTGGTGTAAGGGGGTAGTTGTCAGTTGGGTTGGTTTCTTTTTGTATAGGGGGTCGGGTGTTAGGTCGTTGTAATTTTTGTGTTTAATAAAATTTGGGGTTGGCATCCCTCCCCCTCTTGGGGGTTTTTGCCGGAAAAAAAAAAAAAAAAAAAAAAAAAACTAGGGTTTCTATTGAAATTCTGCATTTTGTGGTTTAAATAGAAAAGTGCATTTTTGAGGATTAATGTGGTGAAATCTTCATGTTTTTGTAGGATTGCTTGTTCAGTTATCAAATGAGATGAAAATGTGGATAATTGCCAAGAAGCATGGAAGAAAAATTGGAAAATGCAAATTGCAATTCAATCAACGAGTAATCAAAGGGATAAAAGTCGGAGCAATTAACGTGCCAATTTCACGACAAAAAGTTCGGAATTTGCAAGTTTCAAATGGAGTCGCGAGGTAAAACGTGAACCAACAAGTGGAAAATTTCAAATAGCTCGCGAATCCCTCTCACAGGAGCCAGGGGACCGGATCCGCGACGTGATCCGCGATCCTCTGCCTCGCGGATCGTCAGAAAATGACAGCTGCACGTTGCAGCCGAATTCCAGTTTTTCAACTCACTTCCAGCTCAATTTTCAGAAGAATTTCAATGAAAGCTGCGTGAAGAATCTTGTGAAGTTGAAGAAACAACTCATTGCTAATTCAAAACACAATTTGCTTCAACATTACAACTCATTTGGGATGGAAATTCAAAGGATTCAAATGCATGAACACAAAGAGATTTAAGAAGCCATTTTCCTTGACTTTTGAAGGCCAATTTGTCTTGTATTCACTTGACATAATTTTGGATGCATATGGGTGTAATCTTCTATAAATAGGGCCTTTTGTAGACAATTCAAGCATTCAATTCCATTCCATAAAAATTCCAAAAAGGAGAAAAAAGACTAGCGAATAGCTCTAGTTCATTAGATTAGTTCTAGTTCTTAGTTTGTAGTTTCTAAAGAGAGTAAAAGTGAAAGTTGTGAGGAATCTTGCACTTTGTATTTGGTAGATCAACTTGTGAAGAAGTTTATGGATTCAACTTCAAGAAATTGAATAAGATTCCTTCTTCCTTACTTATCTCTTGTGCTTTAAATTCATGGCTTTGTGCAAGTATGTTTATGCTTAAATGTTCTTAATATAATGTCTAGCTAAGCCTCTTTAATCCTAAAGTTAGAATGAACTTGTTTTAGTTGTGATTATGAAGTAGTTAAGTGATTTATGTCCTCCATGATTTTGTTAGTTTAAGACTTGTGCTTATGCTTTATGGTTGATTAGCTACCAACTATAATTGATTTGATGTTGATGAGTAATGAAAAACTTGCCTTCAACAAGATCTAAGTTCTTAAACACTAACTTATATTCTCACGAAAGTAGTGAATATAGTTGGTTGGTTTTAGTTTTATACTATAACTTCATTTAGCTTATATAACTTGTTTCTCTCTTTTCTCTGTGAAAATAGGTCAAGGAAGATTCAAAGGAGTTAAGGAATTAGCGAAAGCAATTCCGAGTGACTAGTTCATCTTAAACGAGAACTTGCACTATGCATGACCATTAACGAAAGTGGTGGCATACAAAAGGAAGTTATACCTTAGCGAATCATTGGAGAAAGGACATAATAAACTTGACTAACTTCTAATCTTAACTTAACAAGGGATTCTAAAGCTCTAGGATTCCTCCAATTTGATCTTAAAAACTCTCTCTAACCTAACTCTCTAATTCCTTTACTTGCTTTCTTATTTCTTGTCTTCCACCAATTGGATGTCTTTGACACCTAACGGTTGGTTTTAATTGCTTTATCCCTCTTCCTTTGGTCGGTTTACCGCCTTCTCCCCTTTATCTAGCTTTCCTTACTTTATTTGCCTTCCTTTAGTTGTTTTCTAGATAATAAAGCAAGTGATTAAAATTTAGTGTTTGCAAAACCATAGTTCCTCGTGGGATCGACACCTATATTTCCCTATACTCAATAAACGATCCGTATACTTGCGGTAATATAGGGTTATAAAGGTTATTTGAAATTTGAGGAGTAAAGAAAATCCCTAACAAGTTTTTGAAGTAAATATTTTGCATGTTTTTAATAAGATTAATTATGTAGTTTTTGTGTGTTTTTGTCCGTTTAATGGCTAATGAACTAGGGTTTCTAATGAAATTCTGCATTTTGTGGTTTAAATAGAAAAGTGCATTTTTGAGGATTAATGTGGTGAAATCTTCATGTTTTTGTAGGATTGCTTGTTCAGTTATCAAATGAGATGAAAATGTGGATAATTGCCAAGAAGCGTGGAAGAAAAATTGGAAAATGCAAATTGCAATTCAATCAACGAGTAATCAAAGGGATAAAAGTCGGAGCAATTAACGTGCCAATTTCACGACAAAAAGTTCGGAATTTGCAAGTTTCAAATGGAGTCGCGAAGTAAAACGTGAACCAACAAGTGGAAAATTTCAAATAGCTCGCGAATCCCTCTCACAGGAGCCAGGGGACCGGATCCGCGACGTGATCCGCGATCCTCTGCCTCGCGGATCGTCAGAAAATGACAGCTGCAAGTTGCAGCCGAATTCCAGTTTTTGAGCTCACTTCCAGCTCAATTTTCAGAAGAATTTCAATAAAAACTGCGTGAAGAATCTTGTGAAGTTGAAGAAACAACTCATTGCTAATTCAAAACACAATTTGCTTCAACATTACAACTCATTTGGGATGGAAATTCAAAGGATTCAAATGCACGAAGACAAAGAGATTTAAGAAGCCATTTTCCTTGACTTTTGAAGGCCAATTTGTCTTGTATTCACATGACATAATTTTGGATGCATATGGGTGTAATCTTCTATAAATAGGGCCTTTTGTAGACAATTCAAGCATTCCATTCCATTTCATAAAAATTCCAAAAAGGAGAAAAAAGACTAGAGAATAACTCTAGTTCATTAGATTAGTTCTAGTTCTTAGTTTGTAGTTTCTAAAGAGAGTAAAAGTGAAAGTTGTGAGGAATCTTGCACTTTGTATTTGGGAGATCAACTTGTGAAGAAATTTATGCATTCAACTTCAAGAAATTGAATAAGATTCCTTCTTCCTTACTTATCTCTTGTGCTTTAAATTCATGGCTTTGTGCAAGTTTGTTTATGCTTAAATGTTCTTAATATGATGTCTAGCTAAGCCTCTTTAATCCTAGAGTTAGGATGAACTTGTTTTAGTTGTGATTATGAAGTAGTTAAGTGATTTATGTCCTCCATGATTTTCTTAGTTTAAGACTTGTGCTTATGCTTTATGGTTGATTAGCTACCAACTATAATTGATTTGATGTTGATGAGTAATGAAAAACTTGCCTTCAACAAGATCTAAGTTCTTAAACACTAACTTATATTCTCACGAAAGTAGTGAATATAGTTGGTTGGTTTTAGTTTTATACTATAACTTCATTTAGCTTATATAACTTGTTTCTCTCTTTTCTCTGTGAAAATAGGTCAAGGAAGATTCAAAGGAGTTAAGGAATTAGCGAAAGCAATTCCGAGTGACTAGTTCATCTTAAACGAGAACTTGCACTACACATGACCATTAACGAAAGTGGTGGCATACATAATAAACTTGACTAACTTCTAATCTTAACTTAACAAGGGATTCTAAAGCTCTAGGATTCCTCCAATTTGATCTTAAAAAACTCTCTCTAACCTAACTCTCTAATTCCTTTACTTGCTTTCTTATTTCTTGTCTTCCACCAATTGGATGTCTTTGACACCTAACGGTTGATTTTAATTGCTTTATCCCTCTTCCCAGGTCGGTTTACCGCCTTCTCCCTTTATCTAGCTTTCCTTACTTTTATTTGCCTTCCTTTAGTTGTTTTCTAGATAATAAAGCAAGTGATTAAAATTTAGGATTAGCAAAACCATAGTTCCTCGTGGGATCGACACCTATATTTTCCTATACTCAATAAACGATCCGTATACTTGCGGTAATATAGGGTTATAAATGTTATTTAAAATTTGAGAAGTAAAGAAAATCCCTAACAAGTTTTTGAAGTCAATATTTTGCATGTTTTAAGTAAGATTAATTATGTAGTTTTTGAGTGTTTTTGTCAGTTTAATGGCTAATGAACTAGGGTTTCTATTGAAATTCTGCATTTTGTGGTTCAAATAGAAAAATGCATTTTTGAGGATTAATGTGGTGAAATCTTCATGTTTTTGTAGGATTGCTTGTTCAGTTATCAAATGAGATGAAAATGTGGATAATTGCCAAGAAGTATGGAAGAAAAATTGGAAAATGCAAATTGTAATTCAATCATTGAGTAATCAAAGGGATAAAATTCGAGGCAATTAACGAGCCAATTTCACAACAAAAAGCTCAAAATTTGCATGTTTCAAGTGGAGTCGCGAGGCAAAAGGCGAACCAACAAGTGGAAAATTTCAAATAGCTCGCGAATCCCTCTCACAGGAGCCAGGGGACCGGATCCGTGACGTGATCCGCGATCCTCTGCCTCGCGGATCGTCAGAAAATGACAGCTGCAAGTTGCAGCTGAATTCCAGTTTTTCAGCTCACTTCCAGCTCAATTTTCAGAAGAATTTCAATTAAAGCTGCGTGAAGAATCTTGTAAAGTTGAAGAAACAACTCATTGCTAATTCAAAACACAATTTGCTTCAACATTACAACTCATTTGGGTTGGAAATTCAAAGGATTCAAATGCATGAAGACAAAAAGATTTAAGAAGCCATTTTCCTTGACTTTTGAAGGCCAATTTGTCTTGTATTCACATGACATAATTTTGGATGCATATGGGTGTAATCTTCTATAAATAGGGCCTTTTGTAGACAATTCAAGCATTCCATTCCATTTCATAAAAATTCCAAAAAGGAGAAAAAAGACTAGAGAATAACTCTAGTTCATTAGATTAGTTCTAGTTCTTAGTTTGTAGTTTCTAAAGAGAGTAAAAGTGAAAGTTGTGAGGAATCTTGCACTTTGTATTTGGGAGATCAACTTGTGAAGAAATTTATGCATTCAACTTCAAGAAATTGAATAAGATTCCTTCTTCCTTACTTATCTCTTGTGCTTTAAATTCATGGCTTTGTGCAAGTTTGTTTATGCTTAAATGTTCTTAATATGATGTCTAGCTAAGCCTCTTTAATCCTAGAGTTAGGATGAACTTGTTTTAGTTGTGATTATGAAGTAGTTAAGTGATTTATGTCCTCCATGATTTTCTTAGTTTAAGACTTGTGCTTATGCTTTATGGTTGATTAGCTACCAACTATAATTGATTTGATGTTGATAAGTAATGAAAAACTTGTCTTCAACAAGATCTAGGTTCTTAAACACTAACTTATATTCTCACGAAAGTAGTGAATGTAGTTGGTTGGTTTTTGTTTTATACTATAACTTCATTGAACTTATTTAACTTGTTTCTCTCTTTTCTCTATGAAAATAGGTCAAGGAAGATTCAAAGGAGTTAAGGAATTAGCGAAAGCAATTCCGAGTGACTAGTTCATCTTAAATGAGAACTTGCACTACGCATGACCATTAACGAAAGTGGTGGCATACAAAAGGAAGTTATACCTTAGCGAATCATTGGAGAAAGGACATAATAAACTTGACTAACTTCTAATCTTAACTTAACAAGGGATTCTTAAGCTCTAGGATTCCTCCAATTTGATCTTAAAAACTCTCTCTAACCTAACTCTCTAATTCCTTTACTTGCTTTCTTATTTCTTGTCTTCCACCAATTGGATGTCTTTGACACCTAACGGTTGGTTTTAATTGCTTTATCCCTCTTCCTTAGGTCGGTTTACCGCCTTCTCCCCTTTATCTAGCTTTCCTTACTTTATTTGCCTTCCTTTAGTTGTTTTCAAGATAATAAAGCAAGTGATTAAACTTTAGTATTAGCAAAACCATAGTTCCTCGTGGGATCGACACCTATATTTTCCTATACTCAATAAACGATTCGTATACTTGCGGTAATATAGGGTTATAAAGGTTATTTAAAATTTGAGGAGTAAAGAAAATCCCTAAGAAGTTTTTGAAGTCAATATTTCGCATGTTTTCAGTAAGATTAATTATGTAGTTTTTGTGTGTTTTTGTCAGTTTAATGGCTAATGAACTAGGGTTTCTATTGAAATTCTGCATTTTGTGGTTTAAATAGAAAAGTGCATTTTTGAGGATTAATGTGGTGAAATCTTCATGTTTTTGTAGGATTGCTTGTTCAGTTATCAAATGAGATGAAAATGTGGATAATTGCCAAGAAGTATGGAAGAAAAATTGGAAAATGCAAATTGTAATTCAATCATTGAGTAATCAAAGGGATAAAATTCGGAGCAATTAACGAGCCAATTTCACAATAAAAAGCTCAAAATTTGCATGTTTCAAGTGGAGTCGCGAGGCAAAAGGCGAACCAACAAGTGGAAAATTTCAAATAGCTCGCGAATCCCTCTCACAGGAGCCAGGGGACCGGATCCGCGACGTGATCCGCGATCCTCTGCCTCGCGGATCGTCAGAAAATGACAGCTGCAAGTTGCAGCTGAATTCCAGTTTTTCAGCTCACTTCCAGCTCAATTTTCAGAAGAATTTCAATTAAAGCTGCGTGAAGAATCTTGTAAAGTTGAAGAAACAACTCATTGCTAATTCAAAACACAATTTGCTTCAACATTACAACTCATTTGGGTTGGAAATTCAAAGGATTCAAATGCATGAAGACAAAAAGATTTAAGAAGCCACTTTCCTTGACTTTTGAAGGCCAATTTGTCTTGTATTCACATGACATAATTTTGGATGCATATGGGTGTAATCTTCTATAAATAGGGCCTTTTGTAGACAATTCAAGCATTCCATTCCATTCCATAAAAATTCCAAAAAGGAGAAAAAATACTAGAGAATAGCTCTAGTTCATTAGATTAGTTCTAGTTCTTAGTTTGTAGTTTCTAAAGAGAGTAAAAGTGAAAGTTGTGAGGAATCTTGCACTTTGTATTTGGGAGATCAACTTGTGAAGAAGTTTATGGATTCAACTTCAAGAAATTGAATAAGATTCCTTCTTCCTTACTTATCTCTTGTGCTTTAAATTCATGGCTTTGTGCAAGTTTGTTTATGCTTAAATGTTCTTAATATGATGTCTAACTAAGCCTCTTTAATCCTAGAGTTAGGATGAACTTGTTTTAGTTGTGATTATGAAGTAGTTAAGTGATTTATGTCCTCCATGATTTTCTTAGTTTAAGACTTGTGCTTATGCTTTATGGTTGATTAGCTACCAACTATAATTGATTTGATGTTGATGAGTAATGAAAAACTTGCCTTCAACAAGATCTAAGTTCTTAAACACTAACTTATATTCTCACGAAAGTAGTGAATATAGTTGGTTGGTTTTGATTTTATACTATAACTTCATTGAGCTTATTTAACTTGTTTCTCTCTTTTCTCTATGAAAATAGGTCAAGGAAGATTCAAAGGAGTTAAGGAATTAGCGAAAGCAATTCCGAGTGACTAGTTCATCTTAAACGAGAACTTGCACTACACATGACCATTAACGAAAGTGGTGGCATACATAATAAACTTGACTAACTTCTAATCTTAACTTAACAAGGGATTCTAAAGCTCTAGGATTCCTCCAATTTGATCTTAAAAACTCTCTCTAACCTAACTCTCTAATTCCTTTACTTGCTTTCTTATTTCTTGTCTTCCACCAATTGGATGTCTTTGACACCTAACGGTTGATTTTAATTGCTTTATCCCTCTTCCTTAGGTCGGTTTACCGCCTTCTCCCCTTTATCTAGCTTTCCTTACTTTATTTGCCTTCCTTTAGTTGTTTTCAAGATAATAAAGCAAGTGATTAAACTTTAGTATTAGCAAAACCATAGTTCCTCGTGGGATCGACACCTATATTTTCCTATACTCAATAAACGATTCGTATACTTGCGGTAATATAGGGTTATAAAGGTTATTTAAAATTTGAGGAGTAAAGAAAATCCCTAAGAAGTTTTTGAAGTCAATATTTCGCATGTTTTCAGTAAGATTAATTATGTAGTTTTTGTGTGTTTTTGTCAGTTTAATGGCTAATGAACTAGGGTTTCTATTGAAATTCTGCATTTTGTGGTTTAAATAGAAAAGTGCATTTTTGAGGATTAATGTGGTGAAATCTTCATGTTTTTGTAGGATTGCTTGTTCAGTTATCAAATGAGATGAAAATGTGGATAATTGCCAAGAAGTATGGAAGAAAAATTGGAAAATGCAAATTGTAATTCAATCATTGAGTAATCAAAGGGATAAAATTCGGAGCAATTAACGAGCCAATTTCACAATAAAAAGCTCAAAATTTGCATGTTTCAAGTGGAGTCGCGAGGCAAAAGGCGAACCAACAAGTGGAAAATTTCAAATAGCTCGCGAATCCCTCTCACAGGAGCCAGGGGACCGGATCCGCGACGTGATCCGCGATCCTCTGCCTCGCGGATCGTCAGAAAATGACAGCTGCAAGTTGCAGCTGAATTCATTTTCAGCTCACTTCCAGCTCAATTTTCAGAAGAATTTCAATTAAAGCTGCGTGAAGAATCTTGTAAAGTTGAAGAAACAACTCATTGCTAATTCAAAACACAATTTGCTTCAACATTACAACTCATTTGGGTTGGAAATTCAAAGGATTCAAATGCATGAAGACAAAAAGATTTAAGAAGCCACTTTCCTTGACTTTTGAAGGCCAATTTGTCTTGTATTCACATGACATAATTTTGGATGCATATGGGTGTAATCTTCTATAAATAGGGCCTTTTGTAGACAATTCAAGCATTCCATTCCATTCCATAAAAATTCCAAAAAGGAGAAAAAATACTAGAGAATAGCTCTAGTTCATTAGATTAGTTCTAGTTCTTAGTTTGTAGTTTCTAAAGAGAGTAAAAGTGAAAGTTGTGAGGAATCTTGCACTTTGTATTTGGGAGATCAACTTGTGAAGAAGTTTATGGATTCAACTTCAAGAAATTGAATAAGATTCCTTCTTCCTTACTTATCTCTTGTGCTTTAAATTCATGGCTTTGTGCAAGTATGTTTATGCTTAAATGTTCTTAATATGATGTCTAGCTAAGCCTCTTTAATCCTAGAGTTAGGATGAACTTGTTTTAGTTGTGATTATGAAGTAGTTAAGTGATTTATGTCCTCCATGATTTTCTTAGTTTAAGACTTGTGCTTATGCTTTATGGTTGATTAGCTACCAACTATAATTGATTTGATGTTGATAAGTAATGAAAAACTTGTCTTCAACAAGATCTAGGTTCTTAAACACTAACTTATATTCTCACGAAAGTAGTGAATGTAGTTGGTTGGTTTTTGTTTTATACTATAACTTCATTGAACTTATTTAACTTGTTTCTCTCTTTTCTCTATGAAAATAGGTCAAGGAAGATTCAAAGGAGTTAAGGAATTAGCGAAAGCAATTCCGAGTGACTAGTTCATCTTAAATGAGAACTTGCACTACGCATGACCATTAACGAAAGTGGTGGCATACAAAAGGAAGTTATACCTTAGCGAATCATTGGAGAAAGGACATAATAAACTTGACTAACTTCTAATCTTAACTTAACAAGGGATTCTAAAGCTCTAGGATTCCTCCAATTTGATCTTAAAAACTCTCTCTAACCTAACTCTCTAATTCCTTTACTTGCTTTCTTATTTCTTGTCTTCCACCAATTGGATGTCTTTGACACCTAACGGTTGATTTTAATTGCTTTATCCCTCTTCCTTAGGTCGGTTTACCGCCTTCTCCCCTTTATCTAGCTTTCCTTACTTTATTTGCCTTCCTTTAGTTGTTTTCTAGATAATAAAGCAAGTGATTAAAATTTAGGATTAGCAAAACCATAGTTCCTCGTGGGATCGACACCTATATTTTCCTATACTCAATAAACGATCCGTATACTTGCGGTAATATAGGGTTATAAATGTTATTTAAAATTTGAGAAGTAAAGAAAATCCCTAACAAGTTTTTGAAGTCAATATTTTGCATGTTTTAAGTAAGATTAATTATGTAGTTTTTGAGTGTTTTTGTCAGTTTAATGGCTAATGAACTAGGGTTTCTATTGAAATTCTGCATTTTGTGGTTTAAATAGAAAAGTGCATTTTTGAGGATTAATGTGGTGAAATCTTCATGTTTTTGTAGGATTGCTTGTTCAGTTATCAAATGAGATGAAAATGTGGATAATTGCCAAGAAGTATGGAAGAAAAATTGGAAAATGCAAATTGTAATTCAATCATTGAGTAATCAAAGGGATAAAATTCGGAGCAATTAACGAGCCAATTTCACAACAAAAAGCTCAAAATTTGCATGTTTCAAGTGGAGTCGCGAGGCAAAAGGCGAACCAACAAGTGGAAAATTTCAAATAGCTCGCGAATCCCTCTCACAGGAGCCAGGGGACCGGATCCGCGACGTGATCCGCGATCCTCTGCCTCGCGGATCGTCAGAAAATGACAGCTGCAAGTTGCAGCTGAATTCCAGTTTTTCAGCTCACTTCCAGCTCAATTTTCAGAAGAATTTCAATTAAAGCTGCGTGAAGAATCTTGTAAAGTTGAAGAAACAACTCATTGCTAATTCAAAACACAATTTGCTTCAACATTACAACTCATTTGGGTTGGAAATTCAAAGGATTCAAATGCATGAAGACAAAAAGATTTAAGAAGCCACTTTCCTTGACTTTTGAAGGCCAATTTGTCTTGTATTCACATGACATAATTTTGGATGCATATGGGTGTAATCTTCTATAAATAGGGCCTTTTGTAGACAATTCAAGCATTCCATTCCATTCCATAAAAATTCCAAAAAGGAGAAAAAATACTAGAGAATAGCTCTAGTTCATTAGATTAGTTCTAGTTCTTAGTTTGTAGTTTCTAAAGAGAGTAAAAGTGAAAGTTGTGAGGAATCTTGCACTTTGTATTTGGGAGATCAACTTGTGAAGAAGTTTATGGATTCAACTTCAAGAAATTGAATAAGATTCCTTCTTCCTTACTTATCTCTTGTGCTTTAAATTCATGGCTTTGTGCAAGTATGTTTATGCTTAAATGTTCTTAATATGATGTCTAGCTAAGCCTCTTTAATCCTAGAGTTAGGATGAACTTGTTTTAGTTGTGATTATGAAGTAGTTAAGTGATTTATGTCCTCCATGATTTTCTTAGTTTAAGACTTGTGCTTATGCTTTATGGTTGATTAGCTACCAACTATAATTGATTTGATGTTGATAAGTAATGAAAAACTTGTCTTCAACAAGATCTAGGTTCTTAAACACTAACTTATATTCTCACGAAAGTAGTGAATGTAGTTGGTTGGTTTTTGTTTTATACTATAACTTCATTGAACTTATTTAACTTGTTTCTCTCTTTTCTCTATGAAAATAGGTCAAGGAAGATTCAAAGGAGTTAAGGAATTAGCGAAAGCAATTCCGAGTGACTAGTTCATCTTAAACGAGAACTTGCACTACACATGACCATTAACGAAAGTGGTGGCATACAAAAGGAAGTTATACCTTAGCGAATCATTGGAGAAAGGACATAATAAACTTGACTAACTTCTAATCTTAACTTAACAAGGGATTCTAAAGCTCTAGGATTCCTCCAATTTGATCTTAAAAACTCTCTCTAACCTAACTCTCTAATTCCTTTACTTGCTTTCTTATTTCTTGTCTTCCACCAATTGGATGTCTTTGACACCTAACGGTTGGTTTTAATTGCTTTATCCCTCTTCCTTAGGTCGGTTTACCGCCTTCTCCCCTTTATCTAGCTTTCCTTACTTTATTTGCCTTCCTTTAGTTGTTTTCTAGATAATAAAGCAAGTGATTAAAATTTAGGATTAGCAAAACCATAGTTCCTCGTGGGATCGACACCTATATTTTCCTATACTCAATAAACGATCCGTATACTTGCGGTAATATAGGGTTATAAATGTTATTTAAAATTTGAGAAGTAAAGAAAATCCCTAACAAGTTTTTGAAGTCAATATTTTGCATGTTTTAAGTAAGATTAATTATGTAGTTTTTGAGTGTTTTTGTCAGTTTAATGGCTAATGAACTAGGGTTTCTATTGAAATTCTGCATTTTGTGGTTTAAATAGAAAAGTGCATTTTTGAGGATTAATGTGGTGAAATCTTCATGTTTTTGTAGGATTGCTTGTTCAGTTATCAAATGAGATGAAAATGTGGATAATTGCCAAGAAGTATGGAAGAAAAATTGGAAAATGCAAATTGTAATTCAATCATTGAGTAATCAAAGGGATAAAATTCGGAGCAATTAACGAGCCAATTTCACAATAAAAAGCTCAAAATTTGCATGTTTCAAGTGGAGTCGCGAGGCAAAAGGCGAACCAACAAGTGGAAAATTTCAAATAGCTCGCGAATCCCTCTCACAGGAGCCAGGGGACCGGATCCGCGACGTGATCCGCGATCCTCTGCCTCGCGGATCGTCAGAAAATGACAGCTGCAAGTTGCAGCTGAATTCCAGTTTTTCAGCTCACTTCCAGCTCAATTTTCAGAAGAATTTCAATGAAAGCTGCGTGAAGAATCTTGTAAAGTTGAAGAAACAACTCATTGCTAATTCAAAACACAATTTGCTTCAACATTACAACTCATTTGGGTTGGAAATTCAAAGGATTCAAATGCATGAAGACAAAAAGATTTAAGAAGCCACTTTCCTTGACTTTTGAAGGCCAATTTGTCTTGTATTCACATGACATAATTTTGGATGCATATGGGTGTAATCTTCTATAAATAGGGCCTTTTGTAGACAATTCAAGCATTCCATTCCATTCCATAAAAATTCCAAAAAGGAGAAAAAATACTAGAGAATAGCTCTAGTTCATTAGATTAGTTCTAGTTCTTAGTTTGTAGTTTCTAAAGAGAGTAAAAGTGAAAGTTGTGAGGAATCTTGCACTTTGTATTTGGGAGATCAACTTGTGAAGAAGTTTATGGATTCAACTTCAAGAAATTGAATAAGATTCCTTCTTCCTTACTTATCTCTTGTGCTTTAAATTCATGGCTTTGTGCAAGTATGTTTATGCTTAAATGTTCTTAATATGATGTCTAGCTAAGCCTCTTTAATCCTAGAGTTAGGATGAACTTGTTTTAGTTGTGATTATGAAGTAGTTAAGTGATTTATGTCCTCCATGATTTTCTTAGTTTAAGACTTGTGCCTATGCTTTATGGTTGATTAGCTACCAACTATAATTGATTTGATGTTGATGTGTAATGAAAAACTTGCCTTCAACAAGATCTAAGTTCTTAAACACTAACTTATATTCTCACGAAAGTAGTGAATATAGTTGGTTGGTTTTGGTTTTATACTATAACTTCATTGAGCTTATTTAACTTGTTTCTCTCTTTTCTCTATGAAAATAGGTCAAGGAAGATTCAAAGGAGTTAAGGAATTAGCGAAAGCAATTCCGAGTGACTAGTTCATCTTAAACGAGAACTTGCACTACACATGACCATTAACGAAAGTGGTGGCATACAAAAGGAAGTTATACCTTAGCGAATCATTGGAGAAAGGACATAATAAACTTGACTAACTTCTAATCTTAACTTAACAAGGGATTCTAAAGCTCTAGGATTCCTCCAATTTGATCTTAAAAACTCTCTCTAACCTAACTCTCTAATTCCTTTACTTGCTTTCTTATTTCTTGTCTTCCACCAATTGGATGTCTTTGACACCTAACGGTTGGTTTTAATTGCTTTATCCCTCTTCCTTAGGTCGGTTTACCGCCTTCTCCCTTTTATCTAGCTTTCCTTACTTTATTTGCCTTCCTTTAGTTGTTTTCTAGATAATAAAGCAAGTGATTAAACTTTAGTATTTGCAAAATCATAGTTCCTCGTGGGATCGACACCTATATTTTCTTATACTCAATAAACGATCCGTATACTTGCGGTAATATAGGGTTATAAATGTTATTTAAAATTTGAGAAGTAAAGAAAATCCCTAACAAGTTTTTGAAGTCAATATTTTGCATGTTTTAAGTAAGATTAATTATGTAGTTTTTGAGTGTTTTTGTCAGTTTAATGGCTAATGAACTAGGGTTTCTATTGAAATTCTGCATTTTGTGGTTTAAATAGAAAAGTGCATTTTTTGAGGATTAATGTGGTGAAATCTTCATGTTTTTGTAGGATTGCTTGTTCAGTTATCAAATGAGATGAAAATGTGGATAATTGCCAAGAAGTATGGAAGAAAAATTGGAAAATGCAAATTGTAATTCAATCATTGAGTAATCAAAGGGATAAAATTCGGAGCAATTAACGAGCCAATTTCACAATAAAAAGCTCAAAATTTGCATGTTTCAAGTGGAGTCGCGAGGCAAAAGGCGAACCAACAAGTGGAAAATTTCAAATAGCTCATGAATCCCTCTCACAGAGCTGGGACCGGATCCATGACGTGATCCCATGATCCTTCCATGGATCGTCAGAAATGACAGCTGCAAGTTGCAAATTCCATTTTCAGCTCACTTCCAGCTCAATTTTCAGAAGAATTTCAATGAAAGCTGCGTGAAGAATCTTGTAAAGTTGAAGAAACAACTCATTGCTAATTCAAAACACAATTTGCTTCAACATTACAACTCATTTGGGTTGGAAATTCAAAGGATTCAAATGCATGAAGACAAAAAGATTTAAGAAGCCACTTTCCTTGACTTTTGAAGGCCAATTTGTCTTGTATTCACATGACATAATTTTGGATGCATATGGGTGTAATCTTCTATAAATAGGGCCTTTTGTAGACAATTCAAGCATTCCATTCCATTCCATAAAAATTCCAAAAAGGAGAAAAAATACTAGAGAATAGCTCTAGTTCATTAGATTAGTTCTAGTTCTTAGTTTGTAGTTTCTAAAGAGAGTAAAAGTGAAAGTTGTGAGGAATCTTGCACTTTGTATTTGGGAGATCAACTTGTGAAGAAGTTTATGGATTCAACTTCAAGAAATTGAATAAGATTCCTTCTTCCTTACTTATCTCTTGTGCTTTAAATTCATGGCTTTGTGCAAGTTTGTTTATGCTTAAATGTTCTTAATATGATGTCTAACTAAGCCTCTTTAATCCTAGAGTTAGGATGAACTTGTTTTAGTTGTGATTATGAAGTAGTTAAGTGATTTATGTCCTCCATGATTTTCTTAGTTTAAGACTTGTGCCTATGCTTTATGGTTGATTAGCTACCAACTATAATTGATTTGATGTTGATGTGTAATGAAAAACTTGCCTTCAACAAGATCTAAGTTCTTAAACACTAACTTATATTCTCACGAAAGTAGTGAATATAGTTGGTTGGTTTTGGTTTTATACTATAACTTCATTGAGCTTATTTAACTTGTTTCTCTCTTTTCTCTATGAAAATAGGTCAAGGAAGATTCAAAGGAGTTAAGGAATTAGCGAAAGCAATTCCGAGTGACTAGTTCATCTTAAACGAGAACTTGCACTACACATGACCATTAACGAAAGTGGTGGCATACAAAAGGAAGTTATACCTTAGCGAATCATTGGAGAAAGGACATAATAAACTTGACTAACTTCTAATCTTAACTTAACAAGGGATTCTAAAGCTCTAGGATTCCTCCAATTTGATCTTAAAAACTCTCTCTAACCTAACTCTCTAATTCCTTTACTTGCTTTCTTATTTCTTGTCTTCCACCAATTGGATGTCTTTGACACCTAACGGTTGGTTTTAATTGCTTTATCCCTCTTCCTTAGGTCGGTTTACCGCCTTCTCCCTTTTATCTAGCTTTCCTTACTTTATTTGCCTTCCTTTAGTTGTTTTCTAGATAATAAAGCAAGTGATTAAACTTTAGTATTTGCAAAATCATAGTTCCTCGTGGGATCGACACCTATATTTTCTTATACTCAATAAACGATCCGTATACTTGCGGTAATATAGGGTTATAAAGGTTATTTAAAATTTGAGGAGTATTGAAAATCCCTACCAAGTTTTTGGCGCCGTTGCCGGGGAACTAACGGTTTTCCTAGACTAGTTTCTCAAACTAGGCCTAGGTGCAACATTAAAGTTAAAACAAGCTTTATTAGTCTAGATTTTATTTTTGTAGTACTTTTCCTTGTTTCTTGTAGGTACACCAATCTCTTCATTTAAGAGATCAACTTCCAGAGACGGCGAGAAGAGGAAGGAGACGTGTCTAACAACAAGAAGAAAATATTGTGGTGGAAAGTGAAGGTGAACAATCCATAGCAATGGAGGAATCAAGGCCAAGGGCATTAAGAGATTATGCCTTGCCGGATGAATCCGGTGCTCAAACTAGTGTAGCAAGGCCGACTATTAATGCTAATGTTTTTGTAACATCCCGTATTTTTACCAATGGTATTTCAAGTGTTACAAGTTTTGGTTTACTCGAAAACCCTAATTTTGGATTATATTTTGCGACCTTGATTGGTTAAGGTAGCGAGAGTTGTGCGAAGGTAATTAAGATCCGTGGGTAATTAGTGACCCTAGTGACCTAACTAGGTGTCATTAAGTATTAATGGACTAAGTTGGATTCTCAACTTACGGACTTAATTGCTAGGAAATGAAATCATTTGGGGCAAGAGTGAAACATCACCTAAATTGCTAGGTTGCATTTGGCATGACATCTTTGACTTGGATTTGGACTAAATTTTGATTAAGCTAAATAAATATCTAAGACTAAAACCCAGCCAAGAGGATCGGGTGGAAGGCTGGAAAAGAAGAAGGAAAAAACCGTGGGGAAGAGAAGGAAAAGAAAGAGAGAAAGAAAGGAAAGAAAAGAGAGGAAAGAACTTGGAGGTTTCTTGGGTGGAGTTTGCGTTGGTTTGGAGGTTCACAAGAGGTACTCAACTCACTTGATTCTTACTCTTTCTTTATGGTTTTATTGGATTTATATCTGATTGAAGTTGTAAATGCTGGTTACATGATGATTAGTGAAGGTTTGCTTGATATGGCATGGAAGACTGCTGGCCGGCTGACAAGCTGAAATTTTCAGCTTTGCTTCTTGAAGGTTTTAGAGGTAACCTAGCTTGTTCAACCCTTGAATCTTGTAGCATAGCTTGTGGTTGATGTTTAGAATGGGTTAGGATAGCTGAGGACAGATTTTGGATGGTTGAAATCACTTGGTAAATTCGTTTGATAAAGTAGGGTAAATAGCACACCAACTGTTTGAACTTTGGTTTCAGATTTTTGTGTTCAGTTCCCCTACGAATTTGACCATGTTAGAGTCCAAACCAGCTCTTTCTCAAAACATAAACATTGTAGGGAATTGAGTTATCTATCTACTGATAAAATTTCAGATCAATCGGAGCACTGTAGCCTGAGAAATGTCCAAAATATTCCTGACTGTTCTGCTCCACTGTTTTACCCGACAGTCTCCAGTTTCAGCCAACTTGTCGGATTTTCTGGTATCAATTGGAAACGAACTAGAGTCTGATTTTTATACCATTTAAATACCCATGAATATAGTTTTAAACGCCGCTGACAGCACTCGATTTTGATATTTCTACATTGAGTTATGGATTTCCTCCCGAAACTGCTCCTGCTTTCCTGACGTAACCCGACAGTTTTCTTAAGTCTCTGTAATTGCTATTTTTGACTACAAAAATGCATGAAGTGAATTTCAATGGCTTCATAAAAATTGGAGAGCTATGTCTTAGATTCGAAACGGTATAAAATTAAACTCAATCTGATAAGTGTAGCTCTGGTTTTGATCAAAACACCGGGAGGTGTCAAATCTGCCAAAGTTGATGTTTCTCTTTTATACTCATTCCTTCATTTTGGTTTGGTTCAAATACTTTTCTTGGTTCAAAATAATATTTTCACTCCATTTTATACCTGGACTCTTGCTCTAAATGTTTGAAGTTCTTCCCTTGATTTGAGCGAAAGGTTTAGTAAGTTTGGACACTAATTTTGGGGGATTAAGTTGGACTATTAATGTGAGTTGCTTAAGGGTTTAAAATGAAAGTATTTCACTTGTTATGAATTAGAAGTGGTAAATTCTTGTTATATTATGTTGATCTCAGGATTCAATTATGCCATGAAGGTTAAATGGTGGTTTGTGATTTATGTGGACGAGTGTGAAACTTGGTGAGTGTTCCAACTCGTTTCAATTAAAATGTTTTACTAGAATTCAATTGTGAAATGACTTACTACCTTACTTTGATCTTGCTATCTCAAACTTGCTACTCATTTTATTACTTGTGAAATGGTTCACTAACCTACTACTTCACTTGTTTCACATTTGCTCTCATCTTGTCTCTAAACTAGTTTTAACTTGTTTTTCAAACATGTCCTAATTTGTTTTCCCCACTTATTTACACATGAAACATTTTAGTACTAATCTTTTAAATGACACATTTTCCAATTATTTGTAAGTATTTCAAAATGTGTTTTAAACTCTTTACAAACTTCTTTTGGTGTTTAATGTAGTTTGTCGTTTGAAATAACTTGGTTCGTTAAGTTGTTAATATCTAGATGATTGTTCGATCTTATTTCCAAAAGTGTTTTCACACTTGCCGTCCAACCTGTTTTCGAACTTATTCCACTTGTTTGTCAAACTTGTTCTACTTGATTTTAGACTAGCTTTTCAATTGGTTTTCACATGAAATATTCCGTTACTACTTTTCTGAATGAAATATTTTTCTGGTATTTCGAGTGTTCAAACTATATGTTAACTTATTTGTAAATATTTCGCTACTACTATATTTCTAGTTTAAAATTTATTTCAACTATGTTTCCACACATATTGGTCAATGACCTAATTTACTCGTGGTTTCAAAAGAAATTGATTCCAAAGGAATTGTGTTTCAAATTAATGTATGCAGGTAAAATAATTTATTGTTGAAGTGATTGTTACTTGATTTTACATGTTACTTTTGAGTGTCCTTGAATATTAATTAAATGTTCAAGTGTTGAGTGTTATTTGTTTAAGTGTTATTATTTATTAGTTGAAATAATTACTTGTTTCCTTGATTGTTTGTTGATAACTTGATTGTTTGATAGTGGTATACCAAGGAGCATTTTACCCCTTGTAGTCCGATGTGTATTTTATCACATCGTTTACTACTGTAGGTCGATGTGTACTTTATCGCATCGACGAACCGGTCTTAAGACCCTTTGCTAGAAAGCCTATCTAAGACCAACTTCTTGAGCGATCGGTGGGTCAAAAGCCTACTTGAGTAATGCGCCATTAGTGTGGCCGGATAGGTTGGAAAGCTTTATCTTAAAACAAAACTCCTTGGTCTTGACCGATCATTATTTACGATGTTGTACGCCTTTAGAACTGGGCCCTACCCTTGGTTGCTAACCTATTCGAGCCAGAAGCGGATTGGTCGGGTAGGTTGGAACCCTGGGCACTGATTCGGTATACTCGAGTATTACCACTGGAGGGATAAGGTGATGGCCAGATGAACTGAGGGGATTGTTTAGGAGTTATAAGGTGAAGTGGATTAGTGAAATAGCTCCAAGTGAGCACTGTATCCTTTTATAACTAATTTAATGTTTATTAAGCACTGTTCTCCTAGTTGAGACAATCCGAGCAAGTCTCCTCGTGAGTACTGATCTCCGAGTCGAAGCGGCCCGTATTGTTCTCTCCTGGTTGAAAAGTGTCCTGTGGGTGTGCTTGATTATTTGTCAAAGTGCTTGTGTGATGAATTGAATTATTTCATGAATTGTTTTCGTCTTGCAAATTTCTAGTGAAAAGTACTTTCTCACGTGATTTCAAAGATTTGAATATTCCAATGTTTTCATGCTCTGATAAACAGTTAAATTCTAAAATACTTGTTTTCTCGGAACCTCACTGAGTTTTAGCTCACCCCAAAAATATTTATTTTCCCTCCACAGGAATCGAGGTGATCGGAAGCATGTGTAGTGGCCTTATTAGTAATTTTGGAGTATTTCTTGTACAATTGTAATTTTGGTTGAGTTGTAATTTATATTTTGGAGAACTTGGGTTGTATTTACTCACTGGACGCTTGTGGCTTTTAGCATTTTGTACTTTGAAGTTTTAGAATTGTAATTATTATTTCTTGGAGTTGTAATTTGTAATGAATTGAGGACTGTAGTGAGTCCCAGAGTTAGGCCCAACCCTTTGGTTCGCCTTAGGGGGAGGTGGGACTGTCACAGTTTTGGTTGGAAAAACTGGAAGCAATCTTCCTGGAATTTTGAAGATGGGAAGAAACGCAGGAGGTTACGCGGCTTGATCCGCGTTTCCAATCCACGTTTCCCTTCTGAATCTCTTTTTTGCATGAAACGCGACCTTGGTTGCGCGTACTGGTCCGTGTAACCATCCACGTAACCTTTCTGCTTTGCTATTTTCCGCCCTTTTGATTCAGAAACTTACTTTAGTATTCATGTTTTCCAGTCTTATCCATGTTGCTTGCATAGTTTGTTTTAATATCTCATCTTTGAATTCTCGATTGATTTTCCTTTAAATTGGTGCTTTGATCCCCTTTTGTTGACATTGAGTCTTAGATAGCCATTCCCCTCATTTAGGCATTCAGTTGAGACATCACATCAAGGGATGGTAACTTCTCTCCCCTTATTATGTGCCCTTATGTGCTCCTATAGATTTTTGCACGATTTTGCATGTTTAAATTAAGTTTTCCTTTGTTTTTATTCATATTTTAGTCTTTATTTATTTTATTTAAATTTTGGGTAAATTATTTGGAGGCCTTGAATGCCAAGTTGTAATAGATAGGTTATTATTTTGATTTCCCCCTCTAGAATTGTATATAGGTTTCCCCAATGTAATAATTAGGTTTTATATATGCTTTTATTTGTTTGTTTGCATGCTTATGTGTTTATCGCTTTCCTAGGTTTTGCATTTAGATATTATGCCTATGTGTTATGTGTTTATGTGTTTTTATGTGTTTACTTGCTTTATTATCATGTCTACATATTTTATTATGTAAATATATTGATGTCACCACACTAGTCCAATGCTAGTTGTGGTTCGTTCCCTTTGACGTCACCACTCTAGTCCAACGCTAGTTGTGGTTTTTCCTTTCGATTTCTCACTAATCCAATGTTAGTGAGAACTTTTAGACGAGGGCTAGTCCAATGATCTTAAGGCCGTTCATGCATTAGATACAAATTTCACACACTTTTCACTTTTAGAGTTTCTTTTCCATTTTGCATGTTATTTTTCTCCCATCCCGTATGCGAAACATCTCATTTAGTTTTCTTTTTCGTCAAAAAATAGATTAGTGCATTTAGAGCATTACCTTTTGAATTAGGGAAAAGAGCGAGTATGGCTTCCTAGCCTTAGCACGCTTTTATTTCCTTCTATGAAAAGGAAGATTTAAAGTCACGAACTTAGTTCCCCGCACCCATTATGTTGCATTATCCTTCTTTAGGACGTACATGTGCATTATTTAAATTCTATCAAAAATCATTCTTTAAAAATCAAGTTTCTTCTTCCCGTTTAGCAATTCAAAGTCAAAAATCCATTTTTCTTAAAAATTCATCTGTTGAAAATTCAAGTTCCTCTTTGAACTTAAAATTCATCTTTCAAAATCTAATTTCTTTTCCTTGAAATTTTATAAAATTGTATTTCTTTTGAAAACCCTAATTTCCGCTCTTTTGAGTCTCATCATTTGCATTTTCGTGACCTCCTCAAGGATCAAATTTGGATGACACAACTAATGTGATCAATTCCAATCAAACCTCAAGGAGACATTTTGCCCCTCTCGATCCAACATTAGATTTAGGTTTTGCATCCATATAGATAACATCCAAATGTGATAAATTTTAAAGTTAGAATTAGGAAATTTTTAACTGAATCACGCAACTAGCTTTGGCTAGGTTAGAAGGTGCCTTAGAGACGAGTAACATCAATCTTTGCCTTCCTTCTTTCAACCTGTGGACCTAACCTTTTCTCTAGTTTTTCAAAGATCTGGAGTTGTATAAAAAAGGGTTTTCTTCCTTTATTTTCATTAATTAAAATTTTTGGGTGAATTGGTACACCTAAACTCCATACCAAGTGGCGACTCCAAATTTTTCTAAAAATCCTTTTCTAAATTTTTGTTTTTGGGTCCAAATCGTCGCATTTTTGTATTCCCATGACCCATTTCTTTTTTCAAAAATCAAAAATCAATTTTTTTTAACTAAAGAATCTTTTTTCCAACTAAAAAGTTGAAACGACGAGGGTTTCATTCCTTCCCTCCTTTCAAAAAATGGGGCGCGACAGCTTGGCGACTCCACTGGGGATTTTCCTAAGAGGGTCCGACCACTTGATTTAGTTGATTATTTTGTTTTTTTATATATCACATTTGGATGTTTTACGTTGCATTCCTTTTTCTTTTCCTTTTCTTTTTTAGGATTTTTTCCCGTGCAATCACTCCTTACACATCGTGTACATGATGAATGAATTGTTGTTTATTTATTTGTATTGATATTTACTTGTACCGTGCCTTGCATTTGGGGTGGGTGTGCATCTACCCTAGAGCCTCGAGAATGTTTGGTATTTGAATCCCTCCTCTCAAAGGGAATCACTTTCATACGTGCATATGTATTTTACTTTGACCCTATTTTTTTTTACTTTAGTGGCTTGTCACGCCAGTCTTCCCTATTAGGATTAGGATTGATCCACTTGGACATGTGGCCGTGGCACGACGTGCACGTAGCAATGTCCAGGGGATCACTCGAAGCACCGACTTGAGGCATTTGGATTGATGACCTTTTGCCTTTTGGTCTGAAGGTTTGGGAGCCTGTAACCTTTGTCAAGTCTAGATGCATTAGTGAGCCCAACCTCATGCATCCATGTTAGAATTACCTAGGGGAGAGTCTACCTTACCCTATTAAGGATCACTAGATACGAGAGAAGGGATTCCACCCCTCTTTATTTTTGTGCAATTTGTTGTTCCAACGTGTTATGTGATATCATTAAACTAACCTTTGTTGTCTTCCCTTTCTTGCATTTCACAAACTCTAGAAAATAAGAGTCTTGGCACTCTTTTAAGACAAGCCATCCTTCTAGATAGGCTATTGTACGTTTGAATTTATATCTATTGCATTTAAGTTGTAATTGCATATCACTTTTAGGCTTACCCCGGCATTCAAATGGGGCTCCTATAGGCCATGTTTCATTTTGCACCCTTACTTGCGTTAATAAACTGGCATCATGCATAAGCCATAGAGGGAATGCCGCATAGGGAATCCCATATTAGGAATAAACCACCCTTGTATCTCGGATATATAATCCAATGAGACTTGCATGTTTATGTTTTCAGTAACATCCAAAGGGGTAGTGCACAAGGTAAGGTAGGGTCCGATCCCTTCTATGATGGCATCCAAAGATATGGAGTGACTTTCGCATACTGGAATATAAACCTCTAGTAATCATTTTTTGGTCATTTTATCAAAGTTGGTAAAATCCCATGCATAAGTACACTAAATTGAAAAAAAAAATGCACAAATAATTTCTCATTGTTGAGATAATGATTTTATCAACGCCAAATCTTGATTCCAGAAGGCTTATGAGCTAGTGTGTTGCAAATAAAATTGAGATGTGGAGTTACAGGTAAGCAATGAACCCAAATTTTGGGTAAACCATCAATCCCGGCCCAATCCATTTGAACTAGATCCATATTTCCCTCAAGACCAGTCAAGGCACTACGATTCTTTCAAGAATAGTCCTTTTCATGCTAAATTAACCTTTAACCTCTCTTCACATATCAATTAAAGTAATAAATCCATTCGGACTTTGTCCTCGTGATGCATCAAGTATCACATTTTCTTTTGGTCAATCCTCTAGATTGTTTTACTAATCGCATATCAGTGAAGTGATCGGATCCATCAGGTATTGTATGGTGCATACCCCAGAGGATTGCATTTTTCATGCTAGGCCGACCCTTGACATAAAAGGGCTCCCCTATAGGACATGCATACCAGTTTTACAATTCTGCTTACTAACTCTAAGTTTTTTTTCTTTTCCTTTCCCCCCTCCCTTGCATTCATAAAAATGTGTGCGTTGATAAGGAAGAAACATTTTCTTGATCTAATAGAGTTTTGAAGATTAAAAGTGTTATTTGATTCTTGGGTAGATCCTGCAATGCAAGCTATGGAGAATTCATTTGGGGAAATACAAACTCAGAGTATCTATGAGATTTATGGCATAGAGGTTTAACGACTTGTCTATGAAAATCAATGTTTTGACATGTTTTGTAAATAAAAGAGAGGGAAGAATGAAAAGTAGGTGTATTTTAGATGTTTTCATTTTTCTTAGTTAAAAAAATTTTTACTCCAGATTTTTACACAGATAAAGCTATTCATTTGGGCTTTCCTTATTTTTGTAGTTGTGTACATATTTATGTGAATTTCATCTTCTCTTGCTTACAAGGAGACCTCATGATGGATTTTAAGAAAACAAGACCGAGTTGAATCTTGTCATTTGTTGAATAAAATTCACAAAATTTTTGCATACCGTAAAATTGTGGCCTCAATAATGTAGTGAGAGAGCCTGAATTCAAAATCTCAAATGAGTCACTCGAACTTGTTATCTTTCAGTGACCAAGCAAGATGGTGTTTTCCTTTCGTTTTACTTTTCTGATCCTATCAAGTCTTCAGAATGAATAAATCAACTACATTGGTTAGCACACCCCAAGTCAGGACAGTTTTATTTTGTAAAGGTTCACTACAGCTAGATTGATTCAACTCATATTCAGTTGAAAGCAAAATGTTCATTACTTTTGATTGTTTTGAAAATTTGGGATGATACTTTAGGCATTCGTTTTGTCTCCACACAAATTTTGTCGTTTACTCTCCCATTTGAATCATCAGAAGTACAATTTCGTTTCAAATAAAAGCCTTGATGATCATACCCCTATTAGAGTGATTTTCAAATGCTAGAAAGGAAATTTTCACAATGACTTGTTCTTTACTTTGGTTGTCATGGGACTTGGGAATGATGCTTTGGCCATCTCTTCTACTATCTAAACACTCTTTACCCTTTGCATCCCAAGATTGAGCCTAAATTGGTGGTTCGTTTCAACAGCACTTATGATCGCATCCCCACATTGGGGTAGGAGACATAAGCATTTTCAATGACGTCAAGGATGCTAAAATTTTTGAGAAAAAAAAAAGAGGAAAAAAAATTGAAAAAAAGGGAGAATAAAAGAAAAAAGAAGGAGTGAAGTCAAGAAAAAGAAAAAAAAAGGTGAAAAAAGAGGGGACAGAAAAATATGAAAAAAAAGAAAAATTGAGAAAAGCAAAGAGAAAATTCAATGCCGAAATTCCTTCAAGAAGGATGATAGAAGTCATGATGAGATGTAAGATCTTTAAGGTCAAACCTTAGACTGGGGCAATTTTTTGAAAGAAATGCGATGATGGGTGCAAATGTCCTTAACAATCCTCTTTCTTTTAGCTGTCGTCTTCAAGCCACATTACAAGTTCACAAAGTCCATCGCTGACTTATGTTTCATGACAGCTTGAAGTGTAGATCAATCTCTAAGAGGCTCATGAATCACTCACGATCGCAAGGTTATGACCTATTGTGTTTGGCTATCTCTTCTTCTTAAGTATTACAAGCCCCTGGATTTTATATGCGGACTAAATCTTCATACAAATTAAGGGTGAGTAACTTTTGGCTTTCATCAAAATTAGGGTGTTGAATCAGTTTAATGCAATTTAGATATAATACCAAGAAGAACCTCAATGTGCAGTGTTTTCTCGTACCTTCTTTTTTATTTGAATCGACACCTACCTGAGTGGTCTTGAAGCATGAGCTAGCAAGAAAGAGTAGCCTTTTTCCCCAAAATATTGACCCTAAGTGAGGGAGAGACCTATTGCAATTTGATCTAGTTTCAAGAGGTTCATCATGAGTTCTCCTATATGAGCAAGCATGACATTTTGGCTTGCTTTTTATTTGAGTAATGTAATTTATTTTGTCTTGGATGTCTTTAATAACAGGCTAATGCATTTTTTGATATTGCCATTTGATTGCTTTAAAAAAAAAAAAAAGAGCCATGGAGCATTTCTATGATGTATTTGTGGGTATACCCAAGGGTCAAATACCACATCTTTAAATTTGTCACTCAAAATTTGGCTTTTGATAAGTTAGCATTTTTTCTTGAGCAGTAATTATTGCATAATAATAAAGAAGGCAAATTGTTTGAGAATTCAAGTGCACATCATATTTTGCAAGTCCTCTCTTGTATGCAAGTATTCATGGCTGAGATCCGCAAGAAGCAGAAGACAAATTTTGCAGATCCAAAGATCAATCATGAATAAAAATCAATAACACTACATTTCAAGATGATGGCATAGCCTATCAATTTCAAGGAGCCTAACTCTAATTAGTTTTGATTTACCTTTCAAAAAAAAAGTGAAAAGAAGGAAAGAAAAGTTTTCCTTTAATGCTAATATAGTTCCTTTTGACTTTGAAGCATTTTACCTTGATTGCATTTCTAACGGGCAATTTTGTTGGAAAAAAAATTTTGAAGGAAAATTAAGAAAAATTTTTTCAAGGAAAATTTTCAATAAACAAAGAAAATTTGAAAAAAAAGAGGAGAAAAGAAAAAAAGAAGAGAGAAAATTTTAATGGCCTGAAACAATGTTTTATTTGATTAAATCAAGTAAATATTTTGATTGGTTACATTAGAGCCAATTTTATTGAATAAAATTGAGCAAATTCTCCATTAACTAAACTGGGCATTCTTTTATTAAAGTGAAGCAAATTTTATTTGACCAAAATAGGCAAATGCTTAAAGGAAAATTAAAAAAATTTGCAAGAAAGAATTTCAATAAAAGGTGAAAATTGGGGCAAGTTTGCAACATTCAATCAATGATTTTGTCAATACATGCATGAGCACATTAATCCGCCCGATGGAAGCTGGAGACACAGAGCTTTGAGCACCACTAGGTCGATAGAGAGGCGCTACATTCCTCAGCCTCGAGCCTTATCTCAGAGGCCACCGAGGCTTATAATGGAGTTGAGGGGACTATGCACCATCCCCGATTTGCGCTTATCCCATCCTTACTTTATTTCACCTTTATGTTTGATCCGCTCGATATTTAGACATAGGTTTAACTCTAGAAATATTTTGGTTAAATTGTCGATCAAAATGTATATATTTATTTAAATTTGGCTCTTATGTGTTTATATGTGTTGAATGTGTTTGAAAATTTGTTGTCATGTGGAGTTTCATCCGCCATAGGGAAACTCGCCAAATTTTACAAAAAAAAAAAAAACTTTGTCTAAATTGCGCATTTGCCCCACAAATTGATTTGTTTTTGAAATTTGATTCAAAAAGGGTGCAAATGTCCAATTTTGGTTATAATTGCTTTCATCCTTCTGAAATAAAGCCCGTGCGATTTGAAAGATCCATTTTTCATTTTACTCAGAAAATAATCATTATGTGATTAAGATATTGGCATTTTAGAAAATATGTTTTGTAAACTAGGGAAAATTATGCCTCAGTTTTTTTCCTATTAAATGAGATTTCTTCTTTTATTGGATTTTGTAAGAAAATGATTGATATAGTTGGTAAATGATCCTTTTCAATTGATATGCTAAAAAAAAAGGAAAAGAAAAAAAAAAAAAAAAAAGAGAAAAGAAAAAGAAAAGTGAGAACTAAAGTTCTACCCAATGATTCTAGTACTAAGTAACCGGAGGTTTAGCATCTACAAATGTTAACTTTCGCGTAAAACGGTATTTGAATTACGAGTATGCAAAGCAGTTCGAACAAGTAAAATGTTGAGTAATCGGGAATTTTCACCTAAAAGTGTTGATTTTCGCATCAAAAGACATTTTTACTATTTGAGCAAGAAGGCATATGTCGAAAACCGGAGTCTTCACCCAAAAGTGTTGATTTTCAAAAAAGGCATTATTGCAATTTGAGTAAGAAGATGTGTTTCAAGAACCTTTTAGCAAGAAAACTGAGAAACTGTGGAAAAGCAAGTTTGAATTGACTATATGAGTCGCTTGATTGCAAAATTTGGTGAAAGTGAGAAATCAAGCTTGAATTGTTAAAATTGAGGTATAATTGTCTCTCTTTACTTGATATTATGAGTACTTGATGCAAATTGAATAATTGCATAATAATGTTTTGCCCGGTTTATGAGGATTTGATTTCCAAGATCGCATGGTTTATTTCAATCCCATAGCTTGTTTTGATGAATACTTCCTACCATTTGAGAACAAGCAATGTTTCATGAACACAAATATCTCATGAATGTATTTTATCGCATGATTCTGAGCACGCTTTAGTCATTTTAGTGGCTAGCCAGGATTCCAAGAGAATTTGCACTTTATGATTTTAAAAAAAAAAAGAGAAGAGAAATTGAATTTCCATAGACTAATTGGTTAATATTTCATGACTTCTGCAGGATTAACGATTCATTTGACACTGGGGCAATTTTGTTTTGAGAGAAGTCATCTCCAATTTTGGATAATGCATTCAAAATTAATTTTTGCCGGAAAAGGTTTGCAGATCAAGAGGATGGCAATATATGTGTATTTGTTTCAACCCTGGAGAGGAAAGGTTTCAGTTATACTCTTCAAATTTTCAAAATCCATCAATTCTTGAAAAAAAAAAAAAGGAGAGAAGTCACTGTTCCTATCAATCACTTCCTTTCAAGATAAGAAAATCAAAAATCAGAAATGCAACATTTCACTTAGTGCATCATTACTTGCATTTTACATTTACCATGTTTGAATAGCTTGTGTTCTATTTTTTCAAAATCTAGCAATCCAGAATTTATGTTTCCATCTCTCCCACTAGTGTCTAGATTTGGTTCCAATCCCACCAGCAATTTAGACCTAAGACATATTTGCATTTTCCCATCTAGTCATTCAGGTTTGGGTCTAGTCCCACTGAATAGTCTAAATTTGGAAAGAATTTTAAATTTCTGTTGTCTCAGCCTCCCTGTGCACCCTTCTATCTCCCCCGCCACTTAAATTTCTGGCATTTGCCTCTCCACTGCACCCTTCTATCCCTTCTTGATATTTTAAATTCACCTCATTCTGGAGTTCTCAACCTCCACTGCACCCTTCTATCCCCTTCTTGATATTTTAAATTCTCATAGTTCCCAGCTCACTCCTTCTATCCCCGCTTTCACTTTAAATTTCTTGTTACTGCTCTCAGCCGTTTGCACCCTTCTATCTCCTCAAGTTTACTTAATTTCAGGAGTTCAGCCTCACGCACCCCCGCTATCTCCCCTTCTTGATATTTTAAATTCCTGCATATGTTCTAACCTTCAGCTGCACCCTCTATCCTCTTGATATTTTAAATTTCTATTGTTGTTGTCTTAGCTCTCCTCACAGGCACTTTCTATCTCCTTCTTGATAAGTTTTAGATTCCTATTATGAGTTCAACTCCACTGGTAATTCCTCCTATCACCCTTCTTGATATTTTAAATTCTTGCTGAAGTTCTCAACCTCACGGCACTATTCTATCCTCTTCTTGATATTTTAAATTCATTGGTGGAGTTCTCAACCCTCCACGGCACCCTCCTATTCTTCTTGATATTTTAAATTCTCAGGAGTTCTCAACTCTCCGCGGACACCTCCTCCTATCCTTTTGATATTTAAATTCTCATGTTGAGTTCTTCTATTTCCCTTTCTTGATATTTTAAATTCCCATATGAAGTTCTAACCTCTCACTGCACCTTCTATCCTTTCTTGATATTTTAAATTCTTTTGAGTCTCACCTCCACGGTAATTCTATCCCTCTTGATATTTTAAATTCTCATATAGTCTCACTCCGCACCTTCTATCTCCTCCTTCTTGATATTTTAAATTCTCTATGAAGTCTTGGCACCCTCCTATCTTCCCTTCTTGAATATTTAAATTCATGAGTCTCAACGCCCACACAAGACCTTTCTACCCCACTTGGCATTTAATTTTATTCTTGGTTTAATATTTAAATTCCTCAAGGTGAGTTTTAGCTGCCCACCAAGACCCTTCTATCTCCGCTCGAATTTTACAAGATTCAAGACTCATTTCATCGCATTTGCATTTGAATCCACGCTTGACCCGATTCTCATGGTAAGATATTTAGGCAACTCTATAATGAGTACGGTCACATTATGCATTTTAGATTGAAAATTGGCAATCTAACATTCCTCGTTGTTTACAATGGTTCGATACAACCAAATGTAAGCATTTATGTTTTACGTTTGTCTAGAGTTTCTTCAAACTCGTTACAAGAGGGGCAAGTCAGACACCAAATTTTGACTTTTTCAATTTTACTTCATGCTTTTTATCTATTAGTATTAATTTTTTTTATTATAACATATTTTCTTATTTTTGTAGGTTTAAAAAAAGGGCTTATGAACTGAACGCACCGTTACGCTGGAGTGGTCCATGTAATGCCAGAACTGACGTAGCTAAAAAAATACGCAAAGATTTTGCCAGACATTTTTCTCCTCATTTCCAGCTGTATTTTCTGCGCCTTGAGCATCAAGGAACCTATTTAGTTAATCCTTAACTCACCCTTAATCCATAACACCCCATCTAATGATCAAAAATCAACCAACAAAAAAAATGCATCCAAGCCTTTGGTTCTAGGGTAAATGGGTTATAAATAGCTCCTTAGGTTTTCTGAAAAAAAAGGAGAAAAAAAAAAGGGCTAAGGAAGGCGAATTGGAGTGAGGAAAGTGAAGAAAGAGAGAGAGAAACAGTTGAATCAAAAGAAAGAAAAGGAGAGAAAAGAAAGCTAGGGCTTTTTTCTTTTGAGAGTGAAGATCATTTTGTTTGAGTTTTGTCCATTTTGTAAAGCTTCGACTCGTAGTTTCCTTACCTTATCTTATTTTGATCAAAAATCACTGAAAGTTGGGCTTTTGTGGAACCAAGGCCATGGTTGTGTTCTTGAGTTTTTATGATAATGATGATGATTATGTGTTATAGTATGAGTATGGTTGTGTTTATATAGTCTTGGTAAAACTCATAGACTTGTTTTACGCTTAAAAATCAGATGTCGATGTTTCGTGTTGATTTTGTTGTTTTCGCAAAAATTTCTGAAAACGTCTTCACGCTTTGAAGATGTGAAGAAACGCTGGGCTTTACGCTGATCCGATCCAAGCAACACTCCGCTTCTTTGAATGTTTGAAGATGTGAAGAAACGCGGAGTACTTACGCTGATTCCACAGAACGCCTGCTTATTCCTCATAGTTTCTTTTCTCCTTTTCTTCCTACTTGACGCATGTTAATGCTTAAGATTCACCTGGGTTTAACTCGCCTTATGTGATCCTGAATGATAATATTTATGCCTTGAAATTGATCTTGCTGCTCGGTGTTGTATAGGTTTTGGTTGGAAAACTGGAAGCAATCTTCCTGAATTTTGAAGATGGAAGAACGCTGAGGTTACGCTCGATCCTCGTTTCCAGTCCGCGTTTCCCTTCTGAATCCCTTTTTTACATGAAACGTGACCTTGGTTGCGCATACTGGTCCGCGTAACCTTTCTGCTTTGCTATTTTATTGCTATTTTCCGCCCTTTTGATTCAGAAACTTACTTTAGTATTCATGTTTTTCAGTTTTATCCATGTTGCTTGCATAGTTTGTTTTAATATCTCATCTTTAAATTCTCGATTGATTTTCCTTTAAATTGGTGCCTTGATCCCCTTTTGTTGACATTGAGTTTTAGATAGCTATTCCCCTCATTTGGGCATTCAGTTGAGACATCACATCAAGGGATGGTAACTTCTCTCCCCTTATTATGTGCCCTTATGTGCTCCTATGGGTTTTTGCATGATTTTGCATGTTTAAATTAAGTTTTCCTTTGTTTTTATTCATATTTTAGTCTTTATTTATTTTATTTAAATTTTGGGTAAATTATTTGGAGGCCTTGAATGCCAAGTTGTAATAGATAGGTTATTATTTTGATTTCCCCCTCTAGAATTGTATATAGGTTTCCCCAATGTAATAATTAGGTTTTATATATGCTTTTATTTGTGTGTTTGCATGCTTATGTGTTTATCGCTTTCCTAGGTTTTGCATTTAGATATTTTGCCTATGTGTTATGTGTTTTTATGTGTTTACTTGCTTTATTATCATGTCTACATGTTTTATTATGTAAATATATTGACATCACCACACTAGTCCAATGCTAGTTGTGGTTCGTTCCCTTTGACGTCACCACTCTAGTTGAACGCTAGTTGTGGCTTTTCCTTTCGATTTCTCACTAATCCAATGTTAGTGAGAACTTTTAGACGAGGGCTAGTCCAATGATCTTAAGGCCGTTCATGCATTAGATACAAATTTCACACACTTTTCACTTTTAGAGTTTCTTTTCCATTTTGCATGTTATTTTTCTCCCATCCCGTATGCGAAACATCTCATTTAGTTTTCTTTTTCGTCAAAAAATAGATTAGTGCATTTAGAGCATTACCCCTTTGAATTAGAAAAGAGCAAGTATGGCTTCCTAGCCTTAGCACGCTTTACCTTCTATGAAAAGAAAGATTTAAAGTCACGAACTTAGTTCCCTCAGACCCATTATGTTGCATTATCCCTCTTAGGACTACATGTGCATTATTTAAATTCTATCAAAAATCATTCTTTAAAAATCAAGTTTCTTCTTCTCGTTTAGCAATTCAAAGTCAAAAATCCATTTTTCTTAAAAATTCATCTGTTGAAAATTCAAGTTCCTCTTTGAACTTAAAAATTCATCTTTTCAAAAATCCAATTTCTTTTCCTTGAAATTTTATAAAAATTGTATTTCTTTTGAAAACCCCTATTTCCGCTTTTTTGAGTCTCATCATTTGCATTTTCGGACCTCCTCAAGGATCAAATTTGGATGACACAACTAATGTGATCAATTCCAATCAAACCTCAAGGAGACATTTTGCCCCTCTCGATCCAACATTAGATTTAGGTTTTGCATCCATATAGATAACATCCAAATGTGATAAATTTTAAAGTTAGAATTAGGAAATTTTTAACTAAATCACGCAACTAGTTTATTAGGTTAGTGGTGCCTTAGAGACGAGTAACATCATCTTTTGCCTTCCCTTCTTTCAACCTGTGACCTCAACCTTTTCTAGTTTTTCAAAGACCTGAGTCGCCTAAAAAAGGGTTTTCTTACTTTATTTTCATTAATTAAAATTTTTGGGTGACTTGGTACACCTAAACTCCATACCAAGTGGTGACTCCAAACTTTTCTAAAAACCCATTTCTAGACTTTTGTTTTTGGGTCCAAATCGTCGCATTTTTGTAGTCTCATGACCCATTTCTTTTTTCAAAAATCAAAAATCAATTTTTTTAACTAAAGAATCTTTTTTCCAACTAAAAAGTTGAAACGACGAGGGCTGCTCCTTTGATTAATCATAGTCCACGTGTTTTATACTTGTTTCCAGCAATAAAGTAGTCCTTTTTATCTAAATTTTGAGTCGGTCAATCATAACTTTTCTTTTCCAAGTTCCATTAGAAGTCAAGTCTTAATTTCCTAATTCTAGTCCAATTCAAGTTTCCTATTTCTAATTGAGTCATGTACGGGTAGTTTAGGAAGAAGCTTTCTAGTTCCTTCTTCTCATTAGTTTCTTAGTCTTTTTCCGTATCTTTTATTTAGCTATAAAAAAAAATAAAAAAAATCATTTGCATTCGGACCAGCTTAAAGAATTTCACAATCTTGTTGCAAGTTTGGTAATAAGCTCGATTGAACAACTTGAAGAAATTTCTGATTTCTTCAAGAAAGGTGATCAAGTGAATTGAGAAGTGAATTGTGAGATCATTAGAGTGTTCAAACACTTGAGTGATACAAGAGGGTGAGGGAAACACGAGGGAGCTGCAGGAGGTCTTTTCCTACTAACTTTTTGTTGAGTTTTGTAGGTTAAGTTCAAAATGTCTCAAAGCCAAGAGACAAATGACGCTTTTGATCTAAAACTCATCCTTGAATCATTGAAAGGGGAAATCAACCGCATTAACAAACGGTTTGATGCATTAGAGGATAAAATGGAAAAGGCAAATGCAACCAAAAGCACTTCCAAAAAACAACCACCATGCGAGGAATTATTTGACTCAACTATGAGGAAGATTTTGGTCGACCGACAAAAAAGCAAAAGCACCAAACAAACCCTAATCAAGGGAATGATGACACCATCAAAGGGATAAATTGAACATCCCTTCTTTCCAAGGGAAATCTGATCCGAAGCTTATTTGAGTGGGAAAGGAAGATTGAGAAGATCATTGATTGTCATAACTACCAATTGCAAAAGTAAGCTGGGGCAGCAAAATGTAGACTTCACCGACAATATGCTGCAATTTGGTGGGACCGCTATGATTCGCAAAAGGAGAAATGAGGCACCTTCCATCCAAACTTGGGATGATTTAAAGCTAATCGATAAGAGGTTCATACCAGCCTACTACCATCGGAATTGCATAACAAATTGCAAAACCCTCTGCCAAGGTAGTATAAATGAGGATTACTATAAAGAGATGGAGATGGCCATGATGAGAGCAGACATCCGTGAAGATTCTGAGGCAACAATGGCGAGATTCTTGAGAGGTCTAAGGGCTGAAATAGCTGACGTTGTAGAGTTTCATCACTACCTTGACATTGAAGAATCAGTAGACAAAGCCAACAAGGTGGAAAAGAGGCTCAAGAGGAGGGGTACACCTCGACCAACCTCCAATTTCCAACCTGGAAATTGGAAAAATCAGTCGTTTAAAAGGGAAAATAACCCTTCAATTGCTCAAAATCAAGCCAAAGGAGGGCTACCATGCACGTGGAAGAACTGAACCTTTCCTTCTTTCTTCATCAAAGCCAAAACCAAGAGAGGATCTTAGGGGTCATCAAGAGGCAACAAAGCCTAGAACACGGGATACTAAGTGTTTTAAATGTCAAGATTTTGGACACATTTCTTCCCAATGCCCAAACCAGAGAACCAAGCTCATGCTAGAAAATAGGGAACTCTTGATGGATGATGAGAATGAGTATGAGGATATGCCTCCCTTGATTGAAGAAAATGAGGAAGAAGAGGAAATGGAAGAAGTGGCGGCCAATTGTCAATTTGGTTTAGTAAGAAGAGCACTAGCTACTCAAGCTAGCCAGATGATGATCTCCAACGGAGAACATCTTTATACAAGATGCCACATAAAACAACAAGCTTCTTAGCTTAGTAATTGACTCAGTAGCTGCACCAACGCTACAAGGTGCATTAATGATGGAGCGGCTCAACTTGCCCACAAGTGAACACCCTAAACCTTACAAACTTCAATGGTTGAACAACAGTGGTGAGGTACATGTTCATAAACAAGTTTTGATTTTCTTTAGCATTGGTAGGTATATAGATGATGTTTTATGTGATGTTGTACCAATGCAAGCCACACATGTCATTTTGGGTCGCCCTTGGCAATTTGACAAAAGGGTAAATTTTGATAGTTTCTTGAATAAATACTCCTTTGTGCATAATGGTAGACAGATCACACTTGCAGACTCATTACAACAAAGCATGAAAGCACCAAGTTAAATTGCACAAAGAGTATGAATCGCATGTTGAGCATCAACAGAAAAATGTGAAATGGAAAAAAGACCTTAAGGACGAATCTAACCTTGAACAATCTGAGCATGTACATTCGGCCATAGTGCCTAAGAAAGAGAGTATAAGAAAACCAGCATGGCAGCTTCAGGTTAAAATGTGAGAAAAGCTTTGCATTCCAACCAGATTTTACTCATCTTATTTTGCAAAGGGACTATGCTCACTAATGAACTTGATGCTTCCTTGCCTAGTGCTATCACTAACCTTCTACAGGAGTATCAAGATGTGTTTCCTGAAGATATTCCAAATGGACTCCGCCACCTTTGAGGGATAGAACATCAAATTGATTTCATTCCCGATCATCCTTCCAAAATGTAAGGCACCATATAAGACCAATCCCGGGAAACCAAAAGAACAACAAATGACAAATAAAGATCTGCTTGGAAAAAGGCTGATCTCTGAGAGTTCTAAGTCCTGCGCTGTTCCAGTTCCAATTTGTTCCCAAGAAAGATGGAGGATGGAGGATGTGCACGGATGTGGCCATTAATGCCATTTCAAAGAAGAGTATCACCATCCCATGATGTGACATTATTGACATGCTTGTGAATTACTATTTACCAAGATTGACTTGAAAAGTATATCACCAAATTCGCATGAAAGAAGGGGATGAATGGAAAACTACTTTAAGACAAAAATGGCTTATAAGGAGTGGTTAGTCATGCCTTTGGCTTAACCAATGCACCTAGCACCTTTATGAGGTTAATGAATCATGTTTTAAGCCCTTTCTTGGCAAATTTGTGGTGGTTTACTTTGATGACATCTTGATCTATAGTAAAAGTTTAGATGAGCATGTTATCCATTTACAAACTGTTTTGGATGTACTTCGCAAGGAAAGGCTCTATGCCAACCTTAAGAAGTGAACATTTTGTACTAATCAACTTCCTAGTATTCCTAGGTTATGTCAGTGAGTGAACAGGGATGCTGTTGATGAAGCAAAAGTAAAGGCTATAAGTGACGCCCACACCTTACAAGTGTAAGTGAAGTATGCATTTCCATGGTTGGCAAGCTTCTATAAACGCTTGTCAATGACATTAGCACAATTGCTGCACCACTTACATCAATTGTCAAGAAAAATGTGCCATTCCAATGGGGAGAAGAACAAGCTAAGTCCTTCCAATTACTTAAACACAAGCTCACACACGCACCTTGATGAGGGGCTCATAGCTATCCATGCTACAAATGATCAAGTTGTCCAAGTTCCAAGTGGACCAATCACAAGAGCTCGTGCAAGGAAGCTAAAGGAGTCACTTCAAGCTCTTGTGTGCACCATACAAGAACGAGTTGGAGCTGATTTGAGGAGCATTGAAGGATTGACCAATGATGATTCCAAGATTATCACCTTGCTCCAAGTTGAAGAGTCCAAATTGAAGCTACTTCAAGTCGTCGTTTAAGTTAGATTAGTGAACAAGGGCATAATTGTCCATTTTTTTCATTATTTTCCATTGCTTTCTTATTTTATTTTCAGACCAGCTTTAGTGTGTAATGCTGGCCGAATTTATTGAGTTTATTTGAGTCAATTTAGTTGTTTTAGATATTTCCTAAAAGATAGAGCCATGTTGGCCTATTCTAAGTAGGTTAGGGTTTTAGCAATTAGAAGTCCAAGTCACATTCAGATTTTGAGTCTTTTATAAGGCTATAAATAAGCCTACAAACCATCAATTTTAAGGAAGCAAGTTATATCAAATTTTGTGAGTTTTCACTTTCTTTTGCCAAGAGAGCCTTTCTTGAATACTTGAGAGTTTTCTTGAGTTATTCAACTTGAACTTATCAATCAAGTAATCACCTTGATTGTGGCGTTCTTCTACCTACAACATTGGTTCGCTAGATCATTGGTTCGTGAGTCAAGGTTCGCAAACCCGGGGTTTAGAGGGGTCAATTGTTCCGCCATCCAACTTGAATTTTTGTCTAGATCCATCATTGACAAATGAAGTTCATACCAT
Source organism: Gardenia jasminoides (assembly GCA_013103745.1). Classification (NCBI taxonomy): domain Eukaryota; kingdom Viridiplantae; phylum Streptophyta; class Magnoliopsida; order Gentianales; family Rubiaceae; genus Gardenia; species Gardenia jasminoides. Next base: position 9,144,639 of record CM023104.1, on the reverse strand, counting down.
TTGGGAGGTTCAGATTGCTGGTACAGAAGTAGTTGACTAATTCAAGTATATCATCTTGTGTCGTAAGTTTTTTGTTAAAATTTGTCCCATCATTTGATGTTTTCTTGTTTTGTCAAAATCTGCCTTCTTGTCCTTTTTTGTTGCTGTCCACATCCTTTCTTACGTCTTGTGTCTTGTTGAGTCTTGTCTTCTTGTTTCTTGCATCTTCAAGTCGTTTAAAGAGTAAAAAAAAACAAAAAAAAAGAAAATTCTGTCCGTAGCTGATTTCACCTTTGTGTTTGTTTGAGTCTTGATCAATTGTTGGAAACCGTGGATAATTCTTAAACCTTGAACCTATTTTTTTTCTTGTGCGCCAACTTGATTTCTTGAGGCAAACCCTAAAGTTTGAAACAAACTTCAACCAAGTCTTGAACTTTAGGGCTGTTTCTTGAAGTTCTTGAAACCCGTTTTGAACAATCTTGATTTCTGGAATTACACCACTGAAACTTGAGGTTTAAAACAGAATTCTTCGGTAACGAAAAGGAAAGAATAAGAGGCCGAAGTTACCACCTGGAAATTTTTGAAAACCGAAGCTGTTTCTTGTGTTTGATCCAACCTTCTTGCATTGATTTCATTGTTCAAACACCTGAACTTCATCTTTGAGAAGTGCTGAATGTGATTGCATGTTCTTGAAGGGGAGAAAACTGAATTTGAAGGAAAACCGTAAAACAGAAACCAACTTTCCAAAATTCCAGCTTTCACTTTCCTAATTTGTTCAAGTCTTTCTTGTGGCTAAAAGCTAAAGAAATTGACTAGGAAACTTACCTAAAATCCCTATATCAGTTTCCTAACTTCTAAACTACCAACCAACCACCTCACAAGAACCAAAACCAAACCAAAAATCAGCTTCTCCCACCACCTTGAATCAACCAAAACCGAACCAGCTTTGGAAAGCCCTTGAACCCGAATTGCTGCCTACCTTTTGGAAACCATTTTCACGTGAATCATCCTTGTTTTCCAGCAATAGATAGTCTCTTTTAAATCTAAGTTTGAGTCGTAGGTCATAGTCCTTCTTTTCCAAGTTCCATTAGAAGTTAAATCCTTAGTTTCCTAATTCTAGTCCATTCAAGTGTCCCATTTCTAATTGAGTCTTGTGTGGTAGTTTAGAAGTTCTCTAATTCATTCTTTTTCAGTAATTTCTTTGACTGTTTTCGTGGACATTAAAAAAAATAAATTACAGAATTCGGACCAGCTTAAAGAATTTCACAATCTTGTTGCAAGCTTGGTAATAAGCTCAATTGAACAACTTGAAGAAGATTCTAATTTCTTCAAGAAAGGTGATAAAGTGAATTGAGAAGTGAATTGTGAGATCATTAGAGTGTTCAAACACTTGAGTGATACAAGAGGGTGAGGGAAACATGTGAGGGAGCGTGTGAGGTCTTTTCCTAGTAACTTTTTGTTGAGTTTTGCAAGTTAAGTTCAAAATGTCTCAAAGCCAAGAGACAAATGACGCTTTTGGTCTAAAACTCATCCTTGAATCATTGAAAGGGGAAATCAACCGCATTAACAAACTGATGCGAACCCGAATCTCCAATCTCCCGCTCTTGAAGACACGAATTGACGACGCAGTGAAATCCTACGACCCCTCTAACCCTCGAGATTGTGAACCTACGAATTGAATCTCAACCCACACCCAGCTAATTAGCTAACCAAGTGAATTTGGTAGAAAGGCCACAACTCAACGCGTTTGAATTGATAGTTTTAAACTCTGAACAAAGGAACTCATTCACTTTGTATCAAGGGTCGTTCCCAAGGAACAAGAAAAGAGAAAACTCTCAATGTTATTATTACTCAAAGTCTTATTAAAAATATTGGAGAAGAAGGCTTATTTATAGCCTTTACAAAGACTCAAAATCCTAATGTAATTTGGACTCAAAATACTAAAAACCTAACCTAACTAGAATAGGCCAATCATGGATTTATCTTTTAGGAAACTACTAAATAACAATTATTGAATATATAAGCTACCAAAATTTGGACATCATGACAAAGCCTTGGTCCGATATTATTCCTACTAAAATGACTTAAGGAAAACACGGAAAATTTAGACAATTGTGCCCTTGTTCTAAAAGATTTCAAACGGTAGCTTCATTCTTCAATTTTGAAACAAAGTATAAATCTTTGATCCAAACCTTGTTCAAAGGAAGGAATCTAACGACCGTCTTGGAGCTTTAATCCCCCTGGATAAGAATATAAGAAATGATCCCAAATCAAAACATCCATCATTCCATTTCTCATCACAAATGGTTTGATGCATTAGAGGATAAAATGGAGAAGGCAAGTGCAACCAAAAGCACTCCCAAGAAACAACCACCTTTGGAGGAATTATTTGACTCGAACTATGAGGAAGATTTTGGTGAGACTAGTCATCAAAGCAAAAGCACCAAACAAAACCCTAATCAAGGGAATGATGACACCATCAAAGGGATAAAATTGAAAATCCCTTCTTTCCAAGGGAAATCTGATCCGGAAGCTTATTTGGAGTGGGAAAGGAAGATTGAGAAGATTTTTGATTGTCATAACTACTCCGAATTGCAAAAAGTAAAGCTAACAGTACGGACTTCACCAACTATACTGCAATTTGGTGGGATCAGTTAAGGATTCGGCAAAGGAGAAATGAGGCACCTTCCATCCAAACTTGGGATGATCTAAAGCTAATCATGAGGAAGAGGTTCATTCCAGCCTACTACCATCGGGAATTGCATAACAAATTGCAAACCCTCCTCACCGTAGTAGTATGACGGTAGAGGACTACTAAAAAGAGATGGAGATGGCCATGATGAGAGCCGACATCCGTGAAGATTCTGAGGCAACAATGGCGAGATTCTTGAGAGGTCTAAGGGCTGAAATAGCTGACTGCATGGTCCAATACGGAAAGAAACAAGTACTTGTTTGAGTACACGTACCTCACCGTTGTTGTTGAGCCATTGCAACTTATAGGGCTTGGGATGGTTGGTTGTTGGAAGGCCTAGTCGATCCACCATGATGGCACTTGCAACGTTGGTACAGCTCCCTGGATCAATGACTAGACTGCACACCTCTCCTGATGTGGCAACGGGTGTAGAATATGTTCTCCGCTGAAGCTCATCTACCCAACATGGGCAGTCAAAGCTCGCCGAGCCACCGCACCAACACGGTCCACAACCGGCTGCTCTTCAATGATTTCTTCTTCATCACTTCCTCCTTCTAGGGGGTATGTCGGCATATTCATCATCACCTTCATCACCAAGGACCATTTCTCCATTAGGTAAAATAAGCATTGCTCGCTGACTTGGACACCGAGATATATGTGACCAAACCCTGACACTTGAAGCACTTAGTGTCCCTATTGGGTTTGTAGCATCCGCATTAGCCTTAGATTGACCTTCCAGCTTTGGTCTAGATGGAGGAGCATCTGCTTTGATGAATTTGAAGAGGGTGATTCGGCTTGCTATTGAGTAGGGTGAAGGAACGCTCTTCCCTTTTTGGTTGCTGATTCCTCCAATTTCTAGCTTGGAAGTTGGAATTAGGCTTGTGAACTACCCTCCTCTCGAGCCTCCTCAACCTTGACCTTTATCCATCAACTCTTCAATATCAAAATAATGTTGAAGCTCAACGACCTAGCAATTTCAGGCTTTAATCTCTTAGAAATGGGCCATAGTTGCTTCAAGATCTTCATGGATGTCAAGACGCATCATAGCCATTTCCATTTCCTTAAAATAATCCTCCACTGACAAATTTCTTGAGTAAGCATTTGCACTTTATAATGCAAATCTCATGGTAGCACTGAATGAATCTTTTCCTCATTACCCGCTTAGTCATCCCAAGTGTCATTGTTCCGGTTCCTCCTTGCTTTTACTCAAGTTGGTCCCACCCAGATACTGCATATTCTCAGAATTCCATTACACGCCTTTTACCTTTTGCTCTTCAAGTAAGGATGACACCAAAGACCTTTTCCATTTTTCGCTCCTGCCTAAGTAGACTTCAGATCAAATTTTCCTTGAAAGGTGGAATGGTCATTTTAATTCCTTTAATGGAATCAATATTTCACCCGTTCTTCTTTTCTCTCCTTGACTGATTTCCGTTCATGATCCTCGCTGGAATCACTTGATTCACTTATTTTTGCTTTCTTTGGATTTCCGAGGAATTCGAGTAGTCTCTAGTTTATCAAGTCGCCCCGGACCTCCTCAATGGTTTATATGATTTGCCTCTTAGAATCGGCAATCAAGGCTTTGCATCTGGAACGCAAGTCAGCATTGGTCATTTCATTAGTTGATTCTCCTTCGCTTGACATTTTCTTTAAACCCAAAATGAACAAACGTGGATAGAAAAGACCTCACACACTCCCTCACGAGTTCCCTCGTGCCTGTATCACTCAAGTGTTTTATTTCACTCTAATGATTTCACCAAGCACGCTCTAATTCCTTGATTTTCCTCCTTGAAGAAATCAGAAAATTCGAGCAATTCAAGGGCTTATCACCAATTGCCTTCACAAGAATGTGATGTATCACCCTTTGGCTCACTTGAAGAATGGATGAGGAAGCGAAAGAGTTGAGAAATTAAGGATTAAATTGACTTTAGAAAGACTGAGAAGAAATCGGCAAACAAAACTCAACAACACAATTCACTTTGAAAAACTAGACCACAACTTGGACTTTAATTTTAAGGAGATGACTTGACCTGACCAGTAATAAAATAATTAAAAAGACTCACCTAAAATGTTGGAACAATAGGAAGAAAGTTACGTGGTACAAGGCTGCAAAATAATCACCAATTCAGATTTGGTTGGTTTGTTCAAGGAGGTGGAAAGCTTTCTTAAAGCTGTTTGGATTTGTTTAAGGCGGTGGGAAGCTAGATAAGGATTAGAAACTGTTTTAACAAGTGTTTGGCAAGTTTCCCTTCGGTTTTGTTTTCTTTTCAGCCACAAGAAATCCTTATCAATTTTGGAGAGTAAAACTGGGATTTGGAAACTGAAATTTTGGTTCAAGTTTCAGTTTTGGTCTCGTTTTGTCCTCCCAATCATGCAATTTTGTTCCAATTTGTTTCAAGATGAAGTTCAGATTTGAACAACAGTTGCACAAGAGATTTGAATCAATCAAGGGATGGGCACTGAGAGTTCATAGTTTTTTTTTTTGTAAGCCAAAAACCTGCCTTTAAACCTCAAGAATCGGTGGTGGAAAGTCCAGATTTCAAGAACTTCCAACCGGTTTCAAGAAAATCAGAAAAACAGTCCCAAAGTTCAAGATTTGGTTGAACTTGTTCAAGATCTTTTAAGGTTTGTTTCAAGAACTCAAGAAGGCCACAACACAAGTTCAAGAATCAATGATTTCAGCAAGGTTAAGTCACGGTTTTCTGGTTTTGATCAGCCCACGTTTTCCCAGCAAATTGACACAACAATTACGCAAGAACAAAACGTCTAAAAACGGACAGCAATATGGACTATGAAACGGACAGCACAAGAAACTATGAAACAATCAACAAGCAAGAACCTGAAGGGAGAATTCTGTTTTTGTTTTTGATTCAAGACTCAAGAACACAAGAAAGACAAGAACACAATCAAGAAACTAAAGATGCAATTCGGATGAACAGTGACGCTACAGTATGATGAACAGTAACGTTTTTTTTTTTTTTTGACACAAAGCAAGAAAACGACAATAACAAGAATTAAAAGGGATATACTTGATACCGTCAACTAGCTCTGATACCAAGATGATGTGAGTTGATGACGGACCTAGACTAATATCAAGTTGGACTTACTGGAAGACTCTCACCCCTCTAACCCAAGCTAACTACTAACCTTGAATTTAATCTTAACCCGTAGAACAATGAATTAGCAAACCAAGGCTGTTGGTAGATGACGCCACAATCAAGTGTGGTTCTTGATTGATAAGTCGAATGAACACTCGAAATCTCCCAAGTATTCAAAGAAGAATCTCTTAGAAAGAGACGTGCTATTCTCACAAGAATAAGCTGAAAATTTGATTGATAAAATTCTCTATAAATTCGGCCCTAGGAAGGCTTATTTATAGCCTTGTATAGGTAATCCTAATGCTACTATGAATCAATGAAAGACTAATCCTAATTTGAACTAGGCTTTGACCTCATTAAGCCCAAGTGTACTTCGGTCATAAGCCCAACTAATTAACCAGAATTTAACTAGCTAATTATGGCAATTGACTTAATTACTCAAGCTTATTTAGCAAGGTAATTCGCCCATTACAACTTAAACAAAACAAAACTCAAATCAAAGTAAGAAATCCTAGTTAACCCTAACCCAGGTTCGCTGAATCTTCCAATGTAACTTCCCCGCTTCAACGGCTTGGATTAGCGGTAAAGCTTGAGATCCTTATTTCCAAGTTCTTGAAGGTTACCTGACATCCCACTTGGTCTTGCACGCGACACACCAACGCTTGCATGGAATCCTGCTTCTTGGCACGCGGCTCGCTGCTATTGGACCACTTGTTATTGTTGGAATATCCTTGACTCCTATGGCAGTTCCGAGCTCATCATCAAAACGTTTGAGAAGAAGGGCCTATTTATAGGCTTACAAACAAAATCCTACTAAACTATGAAACCTAGTGACATAAGGAGTCACTTACTAACTAAAAATAAAAAATAAATTTTAGGCGCTGAATTATTAGCGTAGGCACGCCTAACTAGCTGCAACGCTCGCACTCCTTAGGGCGGACCACCGGCGCTGGCAATATCTAATTGGTGGCAACACTTTTGCCATGGCCAAATGTTGCAGCTAATTATCTAAAATGAAAATGACATAGAATAATTAACTAAAAACTGGAATTACATCCGAACTAGCCCTCATATGACTCGGTTTGTACTTGAAGCACATTGATGAATGCTTGGCTTTCTTGGAAAGTCCCAATGCCTTCACGAGTAGCACAAATGAATGCTTGAATTGACTCTCACATCCTTCGAAAGCACGCAGGTCGAAGTCATTGGCCCAACACTCACAAGTGGAGCTTGTGTGGTCGCCCTTTCCCTTGAACTTGTGTATCGGAAATTGTCGCCAAACAAGCATAATGAATGCCAATTGCCTTGTTCTTCACTTTGTTCATTGGTCCCCAACGAACACTGCATGGAAATTGTTGAGCACATACCACTCGGTGAGACCTTGATTCATGAGGCTCCTGCTTTCGTATCACCACCTCACGGATGGGTCAAGTTGAATACAGATGGTTCTTCTCGTGGCAACCCAGGTTTAAGCGATGGAGAGGGGTGGTTTGGGATGTAAATGGTCATATGGTGTTTGCATATGCAGAATATTTTGGTACCCTTACGTCGATTCAAGCAAAGGCTCGTGCACGGTGCACGGGGCTGGAGCTTTGTCATTTGAACGGTTTCTCTAGGGTTGTCGTGGAAGTAGATTCCAAGGTCCTTTGGCAGGTTCTCTCTTCGTCTTCAAAAGGCCCAATCTCTGTAAGGGCTGCAATTCGTAGGATTCGATAGTTGAATTCGTTGGAAGTCTCTTTTGTTCACTGTCTTAAGGAAGCAAATATGGTAGCGGATTCCTTTGCTAATTTCTCTCACACGTCTCCTTCTTTTGTAATATTTCAATCAACGTCAGTGCTGCCTAAGCTCACTAAGAGCCTTATTTTTCTAGATCAGTTAGGTGTAGCAAACTTTAGATTTAAATGATTAATAAATGGGGAGCCAAGCCCGCACGCCAGATATGATTGGCGTTTTATTAAAAAAAAAAAAAGAAAGGCTCTCTCGGAAAGAGAAAGTGATAAACTCCCAATTTTTGATGTCAAAACTCAATGAATATTTCGAGTGACCCTTTAGGCTATTTATAGCCTTACAAAGACTCGAAATTCTAATTCAAAAAAAAAATCCCCAAATATGTTCAGGTTTGGATTTTTCCTTCAAGAGAAGATTAGGATTTCTATTTTTGGCAACAAAATCTGATTTAGAGAGCTGGTTTTGGCAGCCAGATCCGAACAAATTTTTATCCTATAAGCTAGATAGTTTCCAAATCTGTTTTAGAAACAAGGTGAAATCCAATTCTTTCAACTTTTGGGAAACAATCTCAGGTTGGATTTGAAGCAATTTTGGAACTTGGCTAGACTAGGTTTCCTTATACAATGATGCTTTAAAATTTGGATATAAATGTTGGATCAAACCAAGACAGTTTTCAAGATGAACCAAAGGTTTGAAGAACAAGGCAGATTCTTCAAGTTTAAGATACCACCAAACTTGGAACGCCATATCAACTTGGGTTCACCAAACTTGGACAACCATTGAATGCCTTAGAGTCAAAGCTTTGCCTATATTTGATCTACTATTTTCGCCTCCTGCTACTTCTTTCGACTATTTTAAAGGCTTGGCTTAGATCTCGGAAGGACAAACAAGAGAAGTTTAAAATATTCAGAAACTTTTTGCTGATATCTGTAACCAATATTATAGAGAACGAAGGAGTAGGATAATTGGGTTGTCTGCACGAAGGAATTAGAAACACATTGTTTTGAGAAAAACTCTTCTCGACTCTAAACTTTTATTTCCAGACTTTCTAACAAAGTTCTCGACTTCAAAAATTCAAGCAATGCAAAGATGTCGAATTTCAGTCAAGAACTTCACAAAATTTTTCTAGATTTTATTCAAGAATCTCAAATTTAGATTGAAAATGATACGTGAGACATGTTAACAATGAATAGAGTAGTAATATTTAATCAATGTGGAAAAAAGGATATAAGATCAAGCAAACTAATGATGAACATTGTAGTAATATCTAATTGTATCCCCTAAGCAAGTATTGCCCCAAGTATCAAACAAAATATTTTGCCTATTAAAGTTCCATATACCTATACCATGATCATGTGTGAACTTTATATGATACGAACTACGCCAACACGTGACGCAACCTACACACGGAAAAGTTTAGGATCTAGGATATTGGTAAACAAAGTTGACACACACAGCGGAAGACCTTCACCCGTTGAGCACTTGGGCAACAAACATTGGTATAAGGTAGAAGACGCCACAATTCAACGTGTTCTTGAATTGATAAGTCAAGTGAACACCTAAAGAATTCTCTAAGGTATTCAAGCCGCTTCAAAGAAGCAAGAGGTGGCTATTTATTAATAACGGAAAAGAGGTGGCTATTTATTATAGCCTACAAGACTCGAAAACCTAAGCCAAATTGGAATTGAAATTCGGCCAGCTCTAGAAGATTTAGGAAACCTAAAACAACAACAATTAGGAAACTAAGTAGAAGCAACTACTAATCAAACCTAAACTACCTACTAATTAGGAAACAACATGAGAGGCTTTTGGCAAGGCTGTCCATACTTAGCCGTATGCTTTATTAAAGATTAACAAATTCTCAATTAAATTCCTTAGGCGTGATCACTTGGCGTGGGCACGCCTAACTAGTGTCAAGTCTTCTACCCAACCACACCTTAGGTGTGACCACTCGATGCAGGCACATCTAACTATTGGAAAGGCTTCTGGTCATCGACTGAAATTGCATTCCTTAGACGTGCCTGATGGGCGTGGGCGTGCCTGACTGGCGAAGAGTTTTGATGAACCCTCATGAACACTTAGCATGGTGACACAAGGTAGCGATTGACCCTCCAAATGCCAAGCGGCTTGACTTGATTTTGGACATCACGAACCAATGCGGCTAACTCCTTCTCGAGTCGTTTTGCTCTAGCACACGTCATTGGACCGGAAGGCACTTGAAATGCACCTGAGGGTTGAGAAGCTCAACCGTTGCTCCTATTCATGACCTTGCTTGGATGTCTGCATCACTTGGGGAATTTGGATTCATATTATTCCCCCTCTCTTAAAAGAAATTTGTCCTCAAATCTGAGCTTTGCTTATGTTGAAGCTCATCAGGGAATATGTGTATAAAAGCGAGCCATAAAGCATGTTGCCAACTCAACTTCATCACGAACACGAACTAACACGCATGCCTCATCCTCAACAGATCACTTGTAGGGCCTTTATCATTCCCTCCCCTATGAAAATGATTCGACCTCGAATCAATGCCTGGATTAAAGACAAAACACGACACATTAGTAGGAAAGAAAGAAGTATAAACACTAAATTCACCCAACATATAACACGAAGGAAAGACATAATTTCCATGCTTCATGGGAATAATGTCCACAAACTCTAAGGACACATGAGAATTACTACACAAACATACATCATAATGACCAACACAATGGGCACTCGACTCAAGAAAAATAAAAGACAGATAAGGACTCAAAACGCGATGCTGAAAATGACCTATTTCAATACTAGGACTCAAAAATAGACTAAGACAATCGCAATTCCTAAAGTGACCCAAATAAATCCTAGACCGATGGTCATAGAGTAAATGAACAGCTTTTTCAAAATTCATGAGTCCAAGATGATAGACCACATTACATGCTTTAACAATCCTAAAAACAATACCAATTAATTCTAGAGATCTAGCATGCATGAACAATTCAAGAAAGTCAGCCATGCTCAAGTAGGTAGCAATCGATTTCTCAAAACTAGGTGTCTAATCACTCATATCAATCTCAAGAGTATGTACCTTCATAGTGATACGATCCATGGCTGCCCAAGATGGAGGAAATCATTGGAAAACTTACAAGTCCATTAGTTTTGAGTCGTGGGTTGTATTACAGTAGCTTTATTAGTTGAATAATTGGCTAAGTGCATGTTGCACATTAGAGGAGCCTTGGTTAGTTTAGTATATTAGTTAGGTGAATTGGTTAGGTCATTCAACAAAGAGTTCGGCCAAGCCACGTGTGCCAACCAAACCCTAGTTAGTTATGCTTAGTCATTATTAATTCATTGGCTAACCTTAGCCAGGTAGGGTTAGGTTTACATAGGATTAGCCTATTTAAAGGCTTATAGGCCGCATGTAATTCTCATTATTGAAGAAATCAGAAAACACCTTTGAGAGTCTCTCTCTTGCTTCCTTGGAGCGTTCTTGAGTATCTTAGATTGTTCTAGGGTGACTTATCAATCTAGGAACACGCTAGATTGTGGCGTCCTCTACCATATCAAGGGATCGTTGGCCACGTGATCAACGGGTTCTTGATCTTTCTGCTGCATTCATCAAGTCAAACGCGTTTTCAACCTTCTATATTCGTGGTAATCTGTACGAGTTTCGTCACACGGTTGGCAACGTTCGTATCACATAGGCAGCGCAAACTTAATAGGTGTACCATGATAACAAGGAGTTTTAGGAAAGAAGTTTACCTTGTTAATGGCCAATGAAATAATGACAGATTTACCAAATTTTTGCAATGCACTTGACTATTGACTATCCACAAGTGAATTGAAATCAGCACGGGTAACTCCTCGGTTAAGCACTTTAATCGCCTTATTAACTTGTGAAAATTCAATAAACACACTAGGCAAAATAAAGCAAGGATAGTTAGTCATAAGTACAAACTCTCTATGCTCAACCTTCATAACTAACTCATTCTCACTCATTTTACTTGATTTTTCAACATCCTTTTCTTGAGTGTCTCTCTCAATTTTTACCTCATGCTCACTCTATAGTTTTACCTCTTCACTCACACTCATATTTTGTATGGCACATTCAACTACATCCTCAGGTTCAATGATGATTTCTTCTAGTCCAACTTCTCTTTGAATGAGATTATGTTGGCTTTCATGAGCAATGATCTCTACAAGCTCTTCAGGAGGAGATTCTTGGATATTGCTTTCAACTTGCTCCTTCAATTGCTTTTCATGTAGAAGACGTTGATACGTCTCCCACCATGATTCCTCCTTATATGGCTCATTCCTAGACTTAGGTTTGGAAGAAATTGATGAATTTTGTTCCTTGTGCCTTCTAGATGGTCTTTCTTCCTTTTGCTCACAATGCTTGGATTGACGACGCTTAGATTTTTGACACCACCACTTTTGATTTTTTTCATAAGCACATCGTCCTTTGTACTTCCTTAGCATGCAAATGATCTGTCCCTTCTTGGAGTGTACAAAAATTATGATGAGATCGCATGGAACCCTCCTCTTGACTTCCTTATTCACCATTCGATCAAGTCATCTTTCAAGAGGCTCAAAACTGTCATTTACCACTTGTTTTGATGCTTCCTTCAAGGACTCCATCACCAGACTAAATTCAGCTTGTTGGGATGCCATTTAAACTTGCAAAAATGATTAGTAATAAAAGCAAATAGACCTCACGCACTCCTTACGTGTATACACTCAACCCTCGTGTTTTACTCAATAAGCACTCTATTAATCTCACCAATCACTTCTCAAGTCAACTTGTTCAACAACTTGAAGAAATTAGAGCTTCTTCTAGTGTTAACCCACTTACCAAATTAGACCACGAGGGATTAGGCAAGAATGACACAAAAGATTAGGAAACAAAGACACAAAAGATTTAGGAAACAAAGACACGCAATATTAGGAAACAAAGACTCAATACTTAGGAAACAACGACATGGGCTAAAGTGCTCAACAAAGTCAAAAGAATGATGAAATAAGATAGTTTAGGATGCTGGAAATTAACTTCAAAAATGGAACACAAACCCTAGGAGCAGAATTCAACTATCGCAAACAAGAAAACCCTAAACCGATTCCTTTTGGACCAAATTTCTTGGCTTCGGATTTTCTAGTTGGACCTTCTGGAATTTGGATAGTGTTTGTGGCTGGATTTAGTAGCTTTCCAGGTGTGTTTTAGGCAGCTAACATGGCAGCTCTTGTTACCCAAAAGGAATTGCGAACAGATTTAGGAAAGAAGGCTTAAAAGCGGTTTGTTTCCAAAACTGTTTTAGAAACTTGTTCTCTTTTGGAAACCTTATTTCAACCGAATAAGGAAGCCTCCCTTTTTGATGATTCTTGGCGTTAGCCTTTCCTTTTTCCTTTTCTTTTCGTTGCCTTTTTCTTTTCTTCTCCTCTTTTTTTTTTTTTTTTCACAACAACAACAACTTCGGGCAGCCAAGAATGAGAAGGAAGAATTTGGAAAGTGATCTTGCAAGTTCAAGAACCGATTGGATGATCCAATTTTTTTTCAAGGCAAGACTTCAAGATTCACACAATAATGTTAAGATCTCAAGATAACAATCAAGAAAGCTTCAAGATTCAATCAATTTGCCCAAGGAACTGCAGATTTGCAAGAATCATAAAACGAAACCCTTTTTTTTTCATATAACCATCAGCCAGCCGACGGATGGGGGCTGACCCCCCGTTTTATTCATAAAATCGCAAATACATATGGAATAGGGATATCAACACCCTATCTCGTTACATGGAATCGAAAATTACAGATTTTCAACTTATCCAACTCTAACAAGTGTCGTATATGCAAAGGGAGATCAGAAGGAGCCAAAAAACGTTGGGCCAAGACAAAACCCAACCCCATACTTGCCAATGCATCCGCAACCATATTGCCTTGCCTAAAACAATGTCAAAATTCACAAACAATACCAAGTGCCTGAATTTGTCTAACCACCCCTCGTACCTTCCAAGGTATCTTAAAAGAGCGTTGGAGCACACTGACCATCACCTTCGAATCCGATTTCACCTGCACTCGAATGTGTCCAAGAGACACACAAAGTTGAAACCATGCAAGATAGCCTTTGCTTCAGCTTGTAGAACATCAACTGCTCCAAAATTTTCAGCGAAGGTGAAAACTGGCCTTCTATGAGAATCTCTCAAGATGCCGCCTCCACCAACCGAAGATCCATTTGCCGCCCCGTCAGTATTGAGCTTAAACCATCCATCAGATGGGAACTCCCAGAGAACTCATGTCACCCGCACCTGTGGCCGAACCACTCCCAATACCGACAACCAAGACCACCAGTCTAACTCATTGCCGCACCCAGCCTTCAAATAAATGCGTGAAACATCTCGGATATCATGAATAACTGCCCATCTCACCTGTTCCCAGGGGAGACATTCCCCTTCGAGCAATCCACAAATGCCACAATATCAATGCAGGGAGAACCCTAAAGACCCACTTCAATGCCCGCCCTTCCTGAGCTTGCATCCACCAACACTGCCATCTTGCCCGAGCTATTTTTCTAGAACCACAGAAGCCTAGAAACCCTCAAAAAAAGTCCAGGTTGATTCAGCCAAATCACCCCACAAGAAGACGTGGTCAACCGATTCCATCTGTGGCGAAGCACAACAACCACATTGTGATGGCCCATGCACACCCAACAAAACCAAAACATTGTCCAAAGGGAGTTTCTTTGAAAAAAGCCTCCACAAGAAAACAAAAATTTTAGAAGGAATCAATTTATGCCACAAGGAGGCATAAAACCGAGAAATCTGCTTAGACTTGCCACTCAAATGGTAAGCCGTTTTAATAGAAAAGTCACCAGAAGGAGACAAATCCCAAAACTCCGGACCTCCATCAAGAACAAGTTCCAACTGTCCAACAGCCCGAATCACCTCACCAGGAGAGCCAATTGGAAGCCGAGCTAAATCCAACCTTCCATTTGATACAAACTCCAAAACCGACGCATCCGAAGCCAAATCCGAGAACCTCCAGGCAAGGGGACCCAACCCACTCCAGTTGTCCCACCAAAACTTTATTTGGCCACTCGAGACTTCCCACCCCAAGTTTAGCTCAACAACTTCTCGTATGCTTAACATATGCTTACATAGCAGAGACATCCTAGGCGAACACACCATTTGGTTCGAGTGTAGCCCGCACGAGTAGGCTTCGCTCATGAATTGAGCCCATAATGAAACACCTTAGAAAATGCATCGACAGTGGACTGCAATGATCTAAACCCCATACCTCTGTCTACCGGAAAGCATAACTCCTTCCAAGATGCCCAATGTCTGCCAGCCCATTGGAAGAAACCCAGAAAAATCTCGCAAAAATCTTCTCCATATCTGAGAGAACACTTTTTGGAGGAGCCAAAACCGCAAGCATATGAACCGGTAAAGAAGTCAAAACATGCTTGATAAGCACCATATGAGCCCCCTTCGACAACCATTTAGCCTGCTAGAAATTCATCCTACCTGCGACCTTATCTAGCAAACTCCTGAACAATGCCCGGGTCTGCCTCCCTACAAAGAGCGGGCAGCTAAGATAGGAGATCGAAAATGACCGCTGAGCAAAGCTAGTGACCTGAGAAATAATCAACTTTCTGCGCCTTCCCACCTTAGGTCCAACTAAGAAGCAACTTTTTGAGGCATTCACCAACTGACCTGACACTTCCTGATACTCCTCCAACACCTTCATCACACATCTCAAAGACGGCTGACTAGCATTTGAGAAAATTAGTAGCTTCTCGTGCCTTGGAAGATGAAGAAAAGTCAGTCACCACTTCCTCTCTCTTTGGTTGAGGGTTACGCCAATTTTCAGCTTGAGAGATGGAAGTTTGATGCATACTACCCCTCCTCTTGAGCCTCCGCTCCACTTTGACAGCTTTGTCCATCAACTCCTCTAGCTCCACGACCTCAGCAATTTCAGGTCTCAATCCCCTTAGAAAACGTGCCATTGTCGCCTCAGCATCTTCATGAATATCAGTACGCATCATGGCCATTTCCATCTCCTTGAAGTAGTCTTCCACCAACATACCTCCTTGAGTGAGCATTTGCATCTTGTAGTGCAAGTCTCGATGATAATACGCGGGGATGAAACGCTTCCTCATAATCCTCTTGAGATCGCCCAAGTACGGGTGAGTGGCTCTTGATTTCTCCTTTGCTTGAGTCGAAGTTGGTCCCACCAAATGGCTGCATACTCAGTGAATTCCATTACCGCCAACTTCACGTTTTGGGCCTCAGTGTAGGAATGACAATCGAAGACCTTTTCCATTTTCCACTCCCAATCCAAGTAGGTTTCGGAGTCGGATTTTCCTTGAAATGGTGGAATAGTCAATTTAATCCCCTTGATGGACCCATCTTCACGGTTGCCCCTGGGTCTTCTATCTCTTGTCCTCTGAATCACTAGATTCATCCAATCTAGTTTTCCCTTTAGAATTCTTAGAGGAACTTTTGGAAGCTTCTAGTTTGTCAATATGTTCTTGGACCTCCTCAATTGTTTGCTTGAATTTTCTATTGGAATCAGCAAACATAGCTTGCATTTGGAATGCAAGTTGAGCGATTGTCATTTCATTTTCTTGAGTTGATTCTCCTTGGGTGGACATTTTCCTCAAACCTGCAAAAATGAACAAACGTGATAGAAAAATACCTCACACACTCCTTTACGTGTTTCCTTTCATGTATTCTCTTATCACCTTTCTTTTGTTGCAAATTTCTTCAAGGGATAGGAATACCGCCTGGCGAATTTGACCTACAGTAAGATTCAAAATAGAACCATATCGGTTATGGATATAAATTTCGGCACTGTTGGACAAAATATGAGGAAGAGATGTTAAGAAAGCTTGCTTCAAATTTATATCTGCACCAAGGATATAGAAGAGTTGTGTCATTCTTTTGAAATGTCGGCTTAAATCCTTTCTTTCATAAGAGTGACATCTCATCTGAAAAAACTCTTTTCTTTTAAGTTCTTTATTTTCAATAGGGCTTCCTAAGAATGTAGTATTCAAGATTTCAATAGCTTGATCAAAATCTTGTCTGGTGAGAAAAATTGTTTTGTCTTGATCACCTAATGAAACCCACCAGTCTTTTAATATACCTGCAAAGTGAGCAGTAAATTCACTTAGAATATCAAAAGCTGAATCAACTGACGCTCAAACTCCTTGATTTTCCTCCTTGAAGAAATCAAAATTTCCAAGTAGTTCAAGGACTTATAATCAATTACCTTCACGTGAATGTGGTGTATCACCGTTGGTTCACTTGGAGAATGAAGAATGCGAACTAGCGAATATGACTCAAACACAGAAATTCAGATGAAAGACACAAAAGAATCGAAAACTAATTAAGAAACTAAGACACAACAGTTTAGGAAACTAGGCACAATTTAGGAAACTAGACTACAACTTGGACTTGACTCCTAAGAGCAACCTGATCTAATCAACAATAGAACAAATTAAAAGACTCACCTAAATGCTGGAAAATAGGAACAAAATCACGTGGCTCAAGGTTACAAAGTAATCAGCAATTCAGGTGTCAAAAGGCTTCCAAAACAGATTCGGACTTGGGCTGGTTTGGCTCAAGGCGGTGCAAAGATTTCCAATGCTGTTTGGGATTTTGTTTATGGCGGTTTTAATCCCTTCTAGATGTGGTTTTGCTACTGTTTAGGGATTAGGAAAGCAACAAGAATCCTTTTCAACTTTGGAAAGTGAAAGCTGGAATTGAGAACCAATTTTCTGGTTTAGCTTCAGCTTCCAATTTCAGTTCTAAACACCCCCTCAACACAAGCACGGATGTTTTGGCAACCAATGAGAATAACTTCAGGCTTTGAACAACAAGAACAGCTCAATGTTTCAGATCAAACACACAAGATCAGCTTTGATTCAATCAAGCATTCAAGAAGACAGCCCGGCTTTTCTTTCTTTTGTTTCTTTCTTTTCTCTCTTCTTCTTTTTTTTTTTTTTTTTAACTTTCAGCCGATTAAGACCTGCCTTGAAAACCCAAGAATCAGTGGTAAAATTCCAGATTTCAAAAGGATGAGATTAGTTTCAAGAACTCAAGAAAAACAGTCCCCAAAGTTCAAGAATCTTGTTGAAACTTATTCAAGAACTTGAAGGTTTGTTTCAAGAATTCAAGAAGGCCACAAGACAAGTTCAAGATTCAATGATTTTAGCAAGAAAAGGTCACGGGTTTCTGGTTTGGATCAGCCCAAAATTTCCAGCAATTGACACAACACACACACACAAGAGCAAAGGACGAATAACAACAAGAATTACTTCGAACATAAATTTTTTTAAGGAAGACACAAAAGTTCTCTTTTTTTTTTTTTTTTAATTTAAGACTCAAGACACAATAACACAAGAAAGACAAGACCAACAATCAAGAAACTAAAGATTGAAGTCGGATGAACAGTGAATTCGGATGAACAGTAATGCTACAGTAGCGATGAACAGTAACCTTTTTTTTTTTTTTTTTGGGGACAGATTTTGATGCAAGGGAAAAAAATGGAAAATAAACAAAAACAAAGGGATATAACTCGATACCTTCAACTAGTTCTGATTACCAACTGATACGTTCCTCGCCCTATCTCAGACGAGACTCGAATCACGCACGGACCACAGGATCTAGAAGATTGAAATCAAGTTTAGGCAGCGGAACCTAATTCAATCTTGGACAACTCAAGAACGAATTAAGTGGTAGATGACACCACAATCAAGGAGATGACTTGATTGATAAAGTCGAAGAACACTTAGAACCTCTAACTTGCTCAAGGGGTTGCTTCAAGAAGCATGAGAAAAGCTCTCAATTTGCTGGAAAATTCAACTTCATTAACTAAATAAAAACGTGACTTAAGTAGCCTATTTATAGGCTTACAAACAAAACCCTACTACCACTAGGAAACATAAGAAAATGGCTAGCCAAAGAAACCCTATCCAAAGAAGGAAAAGACTGCTCCACGATTGTTGATCAAAAGACTTCAGCTTGTAAGGCATGCCCACGGCTAACTGGCACAAGTCGGATCAGAAGACTCTGGCTGACAAGGCGTGCCCACGGCTAACTGGCACAAGTCTTCTGGTCTATTTTTATTAGGTAACGAACACTACCTGTGACGACCCCACCATGCCCAGAGGCGTACCAAAGGGCTTAGCGGATCGCCTGCCCAGCTCTCGCCAGGACTCGATAGCAAAACGATAAACGCGTCAAATTCTCACCAAAGGACGATAAGTACATTATATATATATACATAATATCCACTACAAGACCACAAGAGTTAGAGTACAACTCCCAACAAGGTTTCTCACACCCGCTATCCAAAATACAATATACACCGCCAAAACTCCAACCCAAAGCAAGTACTAAAGCTAGAAGGCTACACTATGCCTCCCACGCGTCAATTCCCGCTTCAGCCCCCTGCTAAGGAAAACAAATTGAAAAGGATTAAGCTATATGCTTAATGAATAATCAGGAAAGAAAGCACATGTAAATCACATTTCCACAGATTATCAAATCAAAAGCAAAAGTAACACTACAAATAAGGATACGGGTGGCTTCAAAGCCATTTCAATTTCCATGCTTGATCTTCCGTTGACACTCCGTCAACCGATAATCCGTAGACCCCACTTATACTCCTACCGTCCACCTCATCAACCCACTCTGGCCAGTCTACAGTACGTAACAGCTTGTGCAATAATATCATTGAGATCCCAAAGACATTGAGATCAGACCATCTATTTGGTGGGAAAATAACCGTTACCATTGAGACCCCAAAGTAACCTTTGAGATCAGACCATCCCAGTGGTCAGAGAATAGCATTTACCATTGAGACCCCAAAGTAACCTTTGAGATCAGACCATCTAAGTGGTCAGAAATCCACACTAACATTGAGATCTCAAAGGCATCCCTTGAGATCAAACCATCCAAGTGGTCAAAGAGCAACATTGACATTGAGACCCCAAAGGCACCCCTTGGGATCAGACCATCCACATGGTCACTCATCACCAATAATATCACATGTACAGTTCATATAGCACTCATCATATGTATTCATATATCACACAACACGTACATTCAAGAACCATATATGGAGCTTTGGTCGAGTGCGATAAAGTACACCCTCGTCCAAACGCCCACTGATTACATTTCATAATATAATCACACATAAAGTCCTAATTACTCACCAACAGTAGTACAAAAGCAAAGAGGTTAGAAAAGTTCCCCGGTCTCCTCGACCTCGTCACTTCCTGTGAAAAGTTGAGCTAGAAGATTACTCAAACAATCACTAAGACGCCAAAACCACTTAGAAACACTTAAAACAGCAATTAAGATACATGCATGGGCGTTCGACTGAAAACGGACGAGAACAGAACGAAAACGGAAAACACACACTAAAAGGTGTAAAAGGCAGTTTTGACACCCTGTGCGCCTTTACCCATAACTCAAGTTACAAGTATCGGATTAGAGTGCACGAGGTGCCGTTTCGAAGCTAAGAGAACAAGCTACAACTTTTGTGAAGACAACTTCTGCCCAGATTTTCTCTTTCTAGGTGAAAAATGTTGAAACAGTTTCAGAAATTTTCCCATCAGAATTTCCGACAGGCTAGATTCAAACGGTCATAACTCGGAGCTCACAAATCCAAATCAAGAAATTCCAGAGGCGTTGGAAAGCTAGAATGAAGGGCTATAAATTTCATGTTTTGGCCAAAAGCTAAATCACAAAGGATCAACAATAAAAATGAAGCTAAAGTTACTGCTCGATCATTCCTGTTTTCTGTTTTACGCCCAAAACACATTGCATCTAATCAAATCACACACATGCAAACCCAACGACTCAAATGCGATAACAAACATGCAATTGCAGCTCTTACACATCCCATATTGCCCCCGACACACACAAACGCACACATATATACCGTACACACGCACACACACATATCAAAAGCATAACCCGTCCAACGGCTCGAAATTATGCATTTCTCAACCATTGAACACTAAAGCATTAACAAACGCACTAACACTCGGTTACCAAGCACACTAATAAGGTCCAAGATCATCATCACCTTATTAGGATTCAACCACTTCATTCCCAATCTAGCAATCAAATCACCAACTACAAGTTAAACAATACTCAATGCCTTCATTAAACACCAATCTAAGCACTAATGGAAGCAACAATGCAACACTAAACCAAAAGCACTAAAGGATGCTTGCTGGCCGAAAATTGAAGGCATGAAATCATCCAAATTTACACCATAATTTCACAAATTAAGCTAAGACCAAGCATTAATTTCATCCTACCAACAAGCACAAACATCAACCATCATGAAATCTTCAACTAATGAAACCCTAACCCTAACTCATAATCATGGCTAGGCATTAACACATAAAAACTAACCAATCCAATCCGGAGAATCATTTCATAAGCTAAGAATAAGCATGAATCAAGCCAAAAGAACCACAAAATCCAACCATTACATAACATCCATCAAAATTCCAACTTGTAACATAGAAGGAAACTAGAAGGAAACCTTTCTTGTTGATGTTCTTGGTGCAACCCTAAGCTCCCAAGGGCAAGCTTCACCTTCTAGCTCCAAATCAAGATTGAGTGATTGAACTTACAAAATTTTCCCAAGTTTTTCTCTCTTTTTTTTCCTCTCTTTTTCTCTCTTTGTTTTTCCTTCTCTTTTCTTCCTTCTTTTCTCCTTGCTTGGCCTTCTTTCTTGTCCTTCTTTTGCTAAGAGATTAAGTCTCTTAGATATTTGTTTAGTTAGTCAAAATGTGGTCCAAGTCCAAGTCAAAAATGTCATGCTCAATTAAACCTACTATCTTAGGTTAATTCCAACTCTTGCCCAAGTAATTTTCTTTCCTATCAAACTAGTCCATAGGTGCTCAATTTAACCTAGCCTATCAAAGCTTAATCACACTTACTTAGGCTACTAATCACCTAGGCACCCTAATCTCTCTTTCTTGCACATGCATTAACACACGTAAAATCAAAGAAATAACAAACTTGTAGTTGGACATAAAACTTAAATTGATTTTCAAAACTAGGGTTTTACGAATCCAAACTAGGGTTTTCATATATACAAATTAGGGTTTTATCCAAATTTAGGGTTTTCGAAGCAAATTAGGGTTTAAATTTCAAATTAGGGTTTTCAAACTTGTAAAACAAAATAGTTAAAACAAACACTTTTAAAAGTAAAACAAACCATATAAACACCTTGGCAAATAAAAATAATTATAATTAACATTATTTAATATTTTCCAAAAATTGAGAAAAATCGGGGCCTCACAATACCCTTGGCTCTTCTAATGTGCAACATGCACTTAACCAATTAATCCCACTAATCAAAAGCTAAACTAAATGTAACACTATTTGGCCAACATTAGACATTAATCCAGCATAAGCTAAACATGAAGAAAATAACAAGGAAATAACTTGGAACTCTGATTTGCATCACCTCTTCTGTAATTTTTTGGTTTATCTGGCGATTCTGGAACAAATAGAGGTATGAGGGATGAACATTGGCAGTCTTTGTTTCCAGATCACTCAGGAATTGATCATGTTGCTGTGCGCAAAATTTGGGTGTCATGTTCGGGGTCGGTCTTGGCTGGATGTGCTTGGCAGCTTTGAGAGCTGTAGGCCTCAAGGGAAGGTGTCACAGATTACCTGGACCAGACCGCATGACGGGTGGGTCAAGCTAAACTCTAATGGTTCCTCTCGTGGCAACCCAAGGATTAGTGGTGGTGGAGGTGTGGTTTGGGACGCTTATGGTGATGTGGTGTTTGCATTTGCGGAAAGATTTGGCAGTTTAACCTCATTGCAGGCAGAAGCCCGAGCCCTATGTCTTGGGTTAGAGATTTGTTCCATGAAAGGCATTTTGAAGGTCATAGTGGAGGTGGACTCAGAAGTCTTGTGGAGAATTCTTTCATCAACTGGGTTGGGTCCGTCGATGGTGAGGCCAGTGATCCATAGAATTCGACAGCTCAAGTTTTTTTTTTTATTCCAAATCAACAGTTTCCGAGACAGCTCAAGTTACAGGAGGTCTCTTTTGTACATTGCTTTTGTGAAGCGAATATGGTCGCATCCTCACTAGCATCGTTCTCCCACACAATTTCTTCGTTTGTCCTGTTTGGAGCGCTTTCTGCTCTTCCTCGGTTGTTTAGAAGTTACACGGTGCTAGATTAGTTAGGAATTGTAAACTTTAGGTTCAAACGTCTGTCATGTTGAGGTCCCCCTGTGGGGTTTGGTCTTGTATCTATATCTCAAATAATTATTGAAAAGGAATAGAGGAGTGATACGGCCCACCTGCCAGATATGAATGGCGGTTTTTGGAAAAAAAAAAAAAAAACTTACTCCTTCAATTGATTTTCATGTAGAAGACGTTGATAAGTCTCCCACCATGATTCCTCCTTATGTGGCTCATTCCTAGACTTTGGTTTGGAAGAAATTGATGAATTTTGTTCCTTGTGCCTTCTAGATGGTCTTTCTTCCCTTTGCTCACAATGCTTGGATTGATGATGCTTAGATTCTTGACACTACCACTTTTGATTTTCTTCATAAGCACGTCGTCCTTTGTATACTTCCTTAGCATGCAAATGATCCGTCCCTTCTTGAAGTGTACAAAAATTATGATGAGATTGCATGGAACCC
The DNA here is from genome assembly GCA_013103745.1 of Gardenia jasminoides. Classification (NCBI taxonomy): domain Eukaryota; kingdom Viridiplantae; phylum Streptophyta; class Magnoliopsida; order Gentianales; family Rubiaceae; genus Gardenia; species Gardenia jasminoides. Next base: position 9,121,488 of record CM023104.1, on the reverse strand, counting down.
TTCCTCTTGACTTTCTTATTCACCATTCGATCAAGTCATCTTTCGAGAGGCTCAAAACTGTCATTTACCACTTGTTTTAATGCTTCATTCAAGGACTCCATCACGAGACTAAATTCAGCTTGTTGGGATGCCATTTAAACCTGCACAAATGATTAGTAATAAAAGCAAATAGACCTCATGCACTCCCTTACGTGTATACACTCAACTCTCGTGTTTTCACTCAATAAGCACTTTATTAGTCTCACCAATCACTTCTCAAGTCAACTTGTTCAACAACTTGAAGAAATTAGAGTTTCTTCTAGTGTTAACCAACTTATCAATTTAAACTAAATACAGACCTTTGCCAAACTAAATACAGACCTTGGATCAAACCTTTGCCATCCATTTTTAAACTAAATACAGACGGCTCTTTCTTGAGGAATGGTCGCGGGGGAGGAGGAGGAATTCTACGGGATAATGAGGGGCGTGTTTTATTCGCTTTTGCGGAGGCGTATTCTAGTGCAACGGTCTTATTGGCTGAATTGCAGGCTTTAGTTTCAGGCTTAGAGCTATGCCATCGGCGGGGGTACTGCCCGGTTCAAGTGGAGATGGACTCCAAGGTATTATTGCAAATGCTTACGGGGAAGGGTTTAACGCCTTTTAACATGAGGCCTCTTCAGAGACGTCTGACTCGGATGGTTGGACTCATTGACTCCTTTCAACTTTGTTATAGCCAAGGCAACTTGGTAGCAGATGCACTGGCAGCGCTGGGTTGTTCGGGTAGCACAATATTTTTTACCTCTTTTGAGCAATTGCCTGCTAGAATTCGGGCTCTTTGTTTAATGGATGTGTGGCAGATACCGTCTTTTAGATTCAAAAAATTTTCTAGGTTATAGGAGGTTTTAGCCCATGTAATCTTGCTATGGTTCCTATAGATTAATAAAAGGGGTTCAGGCCCATCCGCCTTTAGGGCGGTTATTAAAAAAAAAAAAAAACTTATCAATTTAGACCACAATTGATTAGGCAAGAACTAAACAAGAAGATATGAATGAAATATGGACCAAATTAAGTGCTTAGAATGATGAAATAATGATGATTAAGATGCTGGAATTTGACACAAAAGCGGAAAGCAAAACCCTAGAAAACTCAAATTTTGTTGATGAAGAAAACCCTAAATACCCGAAACCCTTGGATGAATTTTTGCTTGATTTTCAGGTATGATTCTTGCAGATTTGTGTGGATGTTTGTTGGCTGGATATTGCAGCTTCTCAGGTGTATTTTTGGTAACAAACAACGGCTGCAATTAGTTTCCAAAAAGAGTTCAAATCAGTTAAGGAAAGCAAGTCAAAGCGGTGGACTTTTCTTATTTCCAAAACAGATTTGGAAACTTGCTTTCAAAACAATTTTGGAAACCTTTTCTCAACTGATTTTGGGAAGCTTTCCTTTTTCTTCTCTTTTCGTTGCCTTTTCTTTTTCCTTCTCTCTTTTTTTTTTTTAAACAGCAACAAGAATTCGGCAGCCAAGTATTTAGGAAAGCTGAATTTGGAAAGTGATTTGCAAGGTTCAAGAATCAATTTCTAGATCCAATCTTTCAAGCCAAAACTTCAAGATTCACACAAGAATTTCAAGATCTTAAGATGACAATCAAGAAAGCTCAAAGTTCAATCAAATTTTTCGTCCCAGAACTTTCAAGATCTACAAGAACCACAAGAGAAACCCAACTTTCCAGCACACTACAGAATAGAAACAAACAGAATTTTTTTTTGACTCAAGAAACAAAACTAGATGCAAGACACCCTAAAGGAAATTTTGGACAGAAACAATAACAAGATGACAACAAGAAACGACTCAACAAGAAGCAACAAGACCTATACAAGGAAGACGACAAGAAGATAAGGAAAACTCGTGACTGCTTTTTTTTTTTTTGGTTGATTTTCTTGACACACAAGAGACACAAAAATAGTAAGGACACAAAGGAAAAAAAGCAGAATTTGAATGATGCAACCAAGATGAATTCGGATGAACAGTAATGATGAACAGTATCACTACAGTGATGATGAACAGTAACTTTTTTTTTTTTTTTTATTTAAGAACGAAAATTCAAAGACGCAAAAATGAAGAGGATTGACTCCAAAACCTCCAACTAGCTCTGAGGCCAACTGATATGAACTACGCCAAACGTGACGCAACCCGCACACAAAGAACACTTTGGATCTAGGATATTGGTAACCAAAGTTGACACACACAGCGGAAGACCTTCACCTGTTGAGCACTTGGATAACGAACATTGGTATAAGGTAGAAGACGCCACAATTCAAAATGTTCTTGAATTGATAAGTCAAGGAGAACACCTAAAGAATTTCTCTAAGGTATTTAAGTCGCTTCCAAGAAGTAAGAGAAGTGATGATCACTCAAGTTAATTTGCTGAAAATTCTTGTTATCAAATAATGAAAAAGGGTTGGCTATTTATAGCCTACAAGACTTGAAAACCAATGCTAAAAAGAAAACATAAGTTCGGCTAGCTCTAAAAGCTTTAGGAAACCTAATACAAGCAACTTAGGAAACTAGTTTTAGGCAACTACTAACTAACCTAACTACTAAACAATTAGGAAACAACTTAAATAGGCATTCGGTTAAGATGAATCATATTTGGAAACTACCTCACCAATGCTTTATTTGACCAAAAACAAATGCTTAAACTAACTAACATATTTGGTAACATATTCGGCCAAGGTAATGGGCCGAGTGGGCCAAACCCTAAAGCAAAGCCAAGACTTCAAAGCAAATGATAATCAATTAGGAAGTAACGTTGCTTGAAGCCTCCTTAACACTTAGCATTGTGACACACGGTAGTGGGCAGTCTTCCAAAATGCTAAGCGGCTTGACTTGATGTTGCACCATAAACTCTTTGATTTTAACTCTATTCATTGGACCCCAATGCACCATAGTTTGGTCATGCAAAAAGACACAAACACCTCATAGGATTCATATCAACACCATACTCACCTGGGAGATCAAGTTTGTAAGCATTATCATTTATACACTCCATAACTTGAAATGGACCATCTCCCCTTGGAAGGAGCTTGCTCCACCTTTGGGTGGGAAATATCTCCTTGCGCATGTGGATCCAAACCCAATCACTAGGTTCAAATACCATTTGACGACACCCTTTGTTGGCATTTTGAATGTATTAAAGAGTGTGTTTCTCAATATTGGCCTGAGCTTTAGCATGTAAATCACGGACAAGTTCAGGTAAAGGAGTTAAATCCAAAGGTGTAAGAGGGTTAAAGCCAAAAACAATTTCAAAAGGTGAATATTGAGTAGAAGAGTGCACAGTGCGATTATAAGCAAACTCAACATGAGGCAAGTAATCTTCCCAAGTTTTGATATTCTTTTTTATGATTGCTCTCAACAAAGTAGATAAAGTCCTATTAACTACTTCAGTTTGTCCATCAGTTTGTGGGTGACTAGAAGTAGAAAACAGCAATTTAGTGCCTAGTTTACACCACAAAGTTTTCCAAAAGTAGCTAAGGAATTTTACATCCCTATCAGACACAATGGTACGAGGTACCCCATACAAACGGATAATTTCCTTAAAGAACAAATCAGCAACATGTTTAGCATCATCTATTTTATGACAAGGAATAAAATGAGCCATTTTAGAGAAACGATCAACCACAACATAAATTGAGTCATGACCTTGTCTAGTTCTAGGCAAACCAAGTACAAAATCCATAGACAAGTCAACCCAAGGCTCACATGGAATTGGTAAAGGTGTATAAAGACTATAAGGATTTACCTTAGATTTAGCAAGATAACAAGTAACACACCTTTGTATATGCCTTTCAACATCTCTCTTCATACGTTGCCAACGAAAGTGCTCTTGGAGAACTATTAATGTCTTGGCAATGCCGAAATGACCCATTAGTCCTCCACCATGAGCTTCACGTACCAACAGTAGGTGCATAGAGCACATAGGGATGCGTAGTTTATCCTTAAAATACAAGTATCCCTGGGAAATGAAATAATGCTCACGAGTGTGTCATGGCAAAGAAGTGAAGATCTCACCAAAATCTACGTTAGTAGCATAAAGATCTTTTATGTACTCAAACCCAAGCAATTTAGTGTCCAATGTAGTGATAAGAGTATACCTCCTTGAGAGTGCATCCGCTACTACATTAGTCTTACCAGCCTTGTATTTGATGACAAAGGCAAAGCTGTCAATGAAGGCTATCCATCTTGCATGCCTCTTGCTCAACTTGGTTTGGGATTTGATGTGCTTGAGCGATTCATGGTCAATGTGCAAGATGAACTCACGAGGTCGAAGGTAGTATTGCCAAGTCTGGAGAGCTCAAACTAAGGCCATTAACTCCTTATCATAAGTTAAGTAATTCGAAGTTGCTCTATTTAGCTTTTCACCAAAATAGGCAACAGGATGACCTTATTGAATCAACATAGCTCCAATACCTACACCAGAGGCATCACACTCTACTTCAAAAGCCTTGTCAAAATTAGGTAAACTCAAAATAGGTGCATGTGTGAGCTTGTATTTATGTAATTGGAAGGACTTAGCTTGGTCTTCCCCCCATTGAAATGACACATTTTTCTTGACAATTGATTTAAGTGGTGCAGCAATTGTGCTAAAGTCCTTGACAAAGCGTCTATAGAAACTTGCCAAACCATGGAAGCTACGCACTTCACTCACACTTGTAGGGGTTGGCCATTCACTTATAGCCTTCACTTTTGCTTCATCAACCTGTATACCATATTCACTCACAACATAGCCTAGGAATACAAGTTGATTAGCACAAAATGTGCACTTCTTAAGGTTGGCATAGAGCTTTTCCTTGCGAAGCATGTCCAAAACAGTTTGCAAATGAATAACATGTTCATCTAAACTTTTACTATAGATCAAGATGTCATCAAAGTAGACCACCACAAATTTACCAAGAAAAGGGCGCAAAACATGGTTCATTAACCTTATAAAGGTGCTAGGTGCATTGGTTAAGCCAAAAGGTATGACTAACCATTCATATAAGCCATGTTTGAAGGCAGTTTTCCACTCATCCCCTTCTTTCATACAAATTTGAACCACTCTTAAAATCAATCTTAGTAAATATTATAGCACCATGTAACTCATCAAGCATGTCATCTAGACGAGGTATGGGATGGCGATATTTTACCGTTATGGCATTAATTGCCCTACAATCCGTGCACATCCTCCATCCTCCATCTTTCTTGGGAACAAGTAGAACTGGGACAGTACAAGGGCTTAGACTCTCATGAATCCAGCCTTTACCAAGCAAATCTTCTACTTGTCGTTGTTGTTCTTTGGTTTCCTCAGGATTAGTCCTATAGGATGCCTTGTTTGGAAGTGATGATCCAGGGATGAAATCAATTTGATGTTCAATCCCTCTTAAAGGCAGCAATCCATTTGGAACATCCTCAAGAAACACATCTTGATATTCCTGTAGCAGTTTAGTAACAATAATAGGCAAAGAAGCATCAAGTTCATTAGTGAGTAAGGTTTCCTTACGAAATAAGATAAGCAACACTTGTTACATCTTTAACCCTAGCTACATGCTTGTTTTCCTTTCTTTCCTAGGCTCAATAGCCGATTGATCATGCTTAAGGGATTTAGGGTTAGATTCGGCCTTGAGGCCTTCTTTTTCTTTCACAATGTTCTTTTGATGTTCAACATGCGATTCATACTCTTTTTGCAACTTGACTTGGTCCTCATGCAGTTGTTGTGGTGTAAGAGGTGCAAGTGTGATCTTTTTACTATTCTGCATAAAAGAGTATTTGTTCAAGAAACCATCAAAATTGACCCTTTTATCAAATTGCCAAGATCTATCCAAAATGATTTGTGTGGCTTGCATTGGTACTACGTCACATAAAACATCATCTACATACCTACCAATGCCGAAAAAAATCAAGACTTGTTTATGAACATGTACCTCACCACTGTTGTTCAACCATTGAAGCTTGTAAGGTCGAGGATGTTCACTTGTGGGTAAATTGAGCCACTCCACCATTAATGCACTGGCAACGTTAATGCAACTTCCTGGGTCAATCACTAAGCTAAGAAGCTTGTTGTTTATGTGGTATCTTGAATAAAAGATGTTCTTACGTTGGAGATCATCCTTACTAGTTTGAGTAGCTAGTGCTCTTCTTGCCACTAAACCGAATTGACCATTGGCCGCCACTTCTTACATTTCCTCTTCTTCCTCATCTTCTTTAATCAAGGGAGGCATATCTTCATACTCATTCTCATCATCCGTCAAGAGTTCCCCATTTTCTAGCATGAGCCCTTGGTTTGGGCATTGGGAATGTGTCCAAAACCTTGACACTTGAAACACTTAGTGTCTCAGGTTCTAGGTTTGGTGGCCTCTTGATTACCCCTATTATCCTCTCTTGGCCTCGGCTTGGATGATTGGAATGTAGACTTTGATGATTGAAAGGTTGGCCGTGAGGTTCCACTTGTTGTTCCTCCTCCTTTGGCCAAATTTTGAATGTTTGAGGAGTTATTCTCTCTTTTAAATGGTTGATTCTTCCAATTTCCAAGTTGGAAGTTGGTCGAGGTGTACCCCTCCTCTTGATCCTCTTTTACACCTTGTTAGCTTTATCTACCAATTCTTTAATGTCAAGGTAGTGATGAAGCTCCACAACGTCAGCTATTTCAGCCCGTAGTCCTCTCAAGAATCTAGCCATTGTTGCCTCTGAATCTTCACGGATGTCAGCCCTCATCATTGCCATTTCCACCTCTTTATAGTAGTCCTCTACTGTTATACTCCCTTGTGAGAGAGTTTGCAATTTGTTATGCAATTCTCGATGGTAGTAGGCTGGTATGAACCATTTCCTCATGATTAGCTTTAATGCATCCCAAGTTTGGATGGCAGGTGCGTTATTTCTCCTTTGCCGACTCCTTAGTTGATCCCACCAAATTGCAGCATAGTCGGTGAAGTCTACCACTACTAGCTTTACCTTTTGCAATTCGGAGTAGTTATGACAGTCAAAAATCTTTTCAATCTTCTTTTCCCACTCCAAGTAAGCTTCGGGATCAGATTTTCCTTGGAAAGAAGGGATGTTCAGGTTTACTCCCTTGATGGTGTCATCATTTCCTTTATTAGGGTCTTGTTTGGTGCCTTTGCTTTGGTGTTCATTCTCACCAAAACCTTCCTCATAGTTTGAATCAAATAACTCCTCCAAAGGTGGTTGTTTCTTGGAGGTGTTTTTAATTGCACTTGCCTTCTCCATTTTATCCTCTAATGTATCAAACTATCTGTTAATGCGGTTGATTTCCCCTTGCAATGATTTAAGGATGAGTTTTAGATCAAAGGCATCATTTGTCTCTTGGTTTTGAGACATGTTGACAATTATCCTGCTAAAAACTCAACAAGAATGTTAGTAGAAAAACCTTACATGCTCCCTCACGTGTTTTCCCTCACTCTCTTGTATCAGTCAAGTGTTTAAACACTCTAATGATCTCACCAATCACTTCTCAATTCACTTGATTGCGCTTCTTGAAGAAATCCGAATTTTCTCCAAAGTTGTTCAACCGAGCTTCTCGCCAAGTTTGCACCAAGATTGTGAATTCTTCAAGTGGTCCGAATGCAAGATTTTTTTTTTTTTGAATAAATGAATGACACGCAAAAAGGATTTAAGAAACTACTAGAAAGAAATGAGGAAATCAGAGAGTAAGTTTCCTAAATTATCCACACAAGACTCGATTGAAAATAGGAAACTTGAGTAGGGCTAGAATTAGGAAACTAGGACTCAACTTCTAATGAAATTTGGAAAATAAGGATTATGACTGACACGACTCAAAACTCAGACTAAAAGAGACTATCTATTGCTGGAAAACAAGAATGATTCACGTGGACAATGGTTTCCAAAAGGTAGGCAGCAATTCGGGTTCAAGGGCTTTCCAAAGCTGGTTTGGATTTGGTTGATTCAAGGCGGTGGAAGAAGCTGGTTTTTGGTTTGGTTTTGGTTCTTGTGAGGCGGTTGGTTGCTGGTTTAGAAGTTAGGAAACTGATATAAGGGTTTTGGGTAAGTTTCCTAATCAGGTTCTTTAGCTTTTAGCAACAAGAGAAACTTGAACAGTTTAGGACAGTGTAAGTTGGAATTTTGGAAACTTGGTTTCTGTTTTGGTTTTCACCTAGCAACAGCAATATACTCATGGTGGCAGTTTCAATTATGTGATGTGCTTATTGAAGTGATCAAGCCTTATTTTTCTAGTAAGGATTCAAAATTTGTATCGGAGAAAAAATTTGCACAAGACACTTCGTGGGTGTGTTTGGATACTGGATTACGTTTACTTCATCCATTCATGCCATACGTCACAGAAGAGCTGTGGCAGCGCCTGCCTTCTAGAAGCAATTGTGCAAGGAAAGAATCTATTATGATATGCGATTATCCATCCACTATTGAGGTCTGGGATAATGACACAGTTGAATCTGAGATGGATCTGGTTAAAGCTGTCAATAAGGTCATTGTTGCTTGCAAATGAAAGATATGAAAGGCGGTCAAGGTTTGTCCTTTGTCGATCCAATAGTGTTGCGGGTATTATCCAATGCCGTCAGCTGGAGATTTCAACACTAGCATCTTTATCATCAATTACAGTTTTAGGTGAGAATGATGTTGCTCCAGCTGGATGTGCAGTATCTGTTGTAAACGAAGCAGTCTCTATCTATCTGAAACTTCGAGGGAGCATCAATGCTGAAGCTGAGCGTGAAAAGCTGAAGAAAAGGATGGAGGAGATCCAAAAGCAACGGGACAGCTTAGAGAAAGTGATGAATGCTTCAAGGTACAAGGAGAAAGTACCGGCCCATATCCACGAAGAGAACGTTGCAAAGCTTTCCTCACTAATGAAGGAAATTTTATCTTTTGAGGAAGCAGTCCAACATTTGGAACGTGAAATGGAAACATGACTTGTACGACTATGATTCGTTGTGAATGTTATTATTGTAGAGTAATTCCTTATAATCACTGTGTCCAAAAGAAGTAGTTGCATTTTGTGAGTTTTTCATTCAGTTTTCTCTCCTCAAGAACATGCAACTACATTCAGCAATTCTCAAAGATGAAGTTCAGGTGTTTGAACAATGAAAACAACAGACGAATTTGGCTCAACAAGAAGCAAACAGTTCATTTTTCATGCTGAAATTTTCCAGGCAGTTCGGCTTTGTTTTTTTTTTTTTTTCTGTTTTGTTCTCAGCTGACTGATTCTGCTTTAAAGCTTCAAGAATCAGTTGTGTACTTCACAGAAATCAAAGTGGTTCAAGTGTTTTACCAAGACTTTCAAGAACAGCCCCCAAGATTCGAAATTTGGTTCAAGTTTTGTTTCAAGATTTAGGGTTTTGTTCAAGAATTTCAGATGGTCACACAACAAGTTCAAATTTCAATTATTTCAGCAAATAAGGTCACGATTTTCTGGTTTAAATTATCCACAAGATTTCCAGCAATTTGACACAATTCAGACAAGACACTAGAAACAAGACTACGGATAGAAAACAAGAAACAAGATTACGGACAGGAAACAAGTAACAGCAATTTTTTTTTGACTCTTTATATGACTTGAAGATGCAAGAAACAAGAAGACAAGACTCCAACAAGACTCAAAACTCAAGGAAAGGTGTGGATAGCAACAAAGAAACAACAAGACGGACAGAATCAAGGAGAATAGATTTGAGAAAAACAAGAAGGAACAAACGACAAAGACTCAACAGAATTTGTAACAAGAAAAACTTATGACACAATGATGATATACTTGAATTCGTCAACTAGCTCTGATACCAACTGATACGAACCCTCCCAAACAGTATGAACTCGTACTTTGTCAATGACGGATCTAGACGAAAATTCAAGTTGATAGGCGGAAACTATCGACCTCTCTAAACCCCGAGATCACGAACCTTGAGAAAAGACCCATGATCTAACGATTTAGCAAACCAACGTTTTAGATAGAAGAATGCCACAATCAAGGTGATTACTTGATTGATAAGTTTTTTTTTTCAAAACCGTCACTCATATTTGACGGGCGGGCTTGGTTACCCTTATTATTAATCTCAATTCAACAAAATACAAAAAGCTCCCACATCCTATGTTTTTATTGAAAACTTGAGATTAGGTATTTGAAGCTGATCCATCCGAATTAAACCCCGTACCCGTCAAGGACAGTCTTCAAGAGAGAGAAATGTATAGGACCAACTGACTCCCAAGAAAGCAAGAGCGTTAGCCACCGTATTTGCTTGATGGAAACAATGTCAGAAATTAACCACCAACCCCAAATGTAGGATCTTGACTGGGGAAACAATAGAACCCCTGAGCACTGCAACTAATATCTGTGAATCCGATTCAACCTCCAACCCCACATAGTCGAATTGCTGAAAAGCTTTAATCCATGAAGCAACGCTTTTGCCTCAGCCTTCAAAGAGTCCACCTCCCCAAAGGGCTCAGCAAAACCAAACACAAGATCTCCTCTCTCATCCCTCAAAATTCCCCCACCACCTCCCTCTAGCAAATGCATTCATCCATCTGTGTTCAACTTAACTCGTCCAGCCTGAGGGAGCTGCCAAGTCACCCTATTGACCACAATTCATGGAAGCATTGCCGTCAGCGACTAGCCCGTACACCCTCTCAACCAGAAAGGAAACCTAACTTTACAGGCATCCATTATATCACGCACAATTGACTAGTGGAGCTGCTAAACTGACACTCTAACTTAAAACGCGACCTATTCCTTGCCTTCCACAACTGCCAAAGGATAAATGCTGGTAAGACTTGAAACAACCAAGCTAATGCTCTCCCATGCGGACGATTCGTCAACCAAAACATCCACCTTGCCCGTACACTTTTTCCCGAGCAGTTGAAACCCAATGACGCCTCAAAAAAATGCCAAGTCGAATCCGTCAGCTCCCCCAAAGAGAAAACGTGCTACAAAGTCTCCTATTGAGGCACCCTACAACAGCTACACCTGGACGGCCCATGCACATTGAGCGTAGCCAAAATGTCATCCAAAGGCAATCGCTAAAGGAAGAGACTCCATAGAAAAAAAGAAATCTTTAAAGGGATGGAGTTCTACCAGCACGCCTTGAGTACTTGAGACACCGGTCTCGAATCCCTAACCAATTGACACACCGTCTTCAATGTGAAGCAACCCAAGGGGGACAAAGACCATAGGCAAGCTAATTTACTTAGCTCATACCGTCCTAAGATAGCTTTTCTAGTGAGTGTTGTGAGCCAGTTTGTGCACTCTCCATATGAAGAGCATCTTGATGCAGTGTATCGGATTCTAAGGTACTTAAAAAATACTCCAGGAAAGGGATTGTTCTTCAAAAAGCGAGCCCTTGATGAAAAAATTGACATCTAGTAAGCCCTACACACACATACAAGGCAATGCCATTAACCGCAATGAATCCAAATGGTCCCACGAGTAATGATTACGCCAGGTAGACACTTGAGGGGAAAGTGCACACATTTCCATGCCAAAGCATGACCCCTCAGTTATCCCACTGAAAGGGCGTTTCCCAATCTCCCAAGTTACATACTTCCCATAAGTGATGAGCCAACGGTAACATTCGGCGGCAGAAACACCAGTCGACCTAGCCACCATATTTACCTGGTTCGGATGCTCTTCCTCGAAGTATTTGTCCTTCATGAAATGCACCCACAGAGACTCTCCTCTTCGAAACAGCCACCATAGTTTGCATGAGAAGGCTGCAACTACCGATGTCAAGGAATGAAATCCAAGACCACCTTCCTCGACTGGATAGCACATCTGGTGCCACGCCACCCAGTGTCTTCTTTTCCCGTCGAACCCTCGAAAGCGTGAGCCGGGTCGTTCAATTTGGACAACACTCCTTGGAGGGTCTAACATAGCAAGCAAGTGAATTGGCATAGAAGACAAGACATGCTTAATTAACACGACTCTAGCACCATCCGACAACCATCTACCTTGCCAGGAGCTTATCCGAGCTCTAATCTTGTCCAATAACCCCGTAAAGAGTGAGCAAACCTTCCTTCCCATGTACAAAGGACATCCCAGGTATGTGATAGGAAAGGACTTACTAGAGAAGCCCGTCAACCTAGCTTCGCGCCTACTTTCGAGGAAGCCTCCTCTGACCAAAAAGCAACTCTTCCCGTGATTCACTAAGCGTCACGATACCTGTTAGTGCGATTCCAAAACCCTAGTGCAGCGTTTCAAAGCCTTTCCCCCATTGGAGAAAATTATAACATCATCTGCGTAACTCAAGTAAGTTAATGGCAAACACCGGCGCCCAACACAAAACGGCTCAAACTTCGAATTATTAAGCAATAAATTTAGGTTCCGAGACAACACTTCTGCTACAACAACAAAAAGCACTGGAGAGAGAGGATCTCCCTGCCGCAATCCACAAGTAGAATGGAAAAAATCACATGGCTTACCATTAACCAATACCGAGAACCAACAGTTGGAAACCAACCGCCAGACCATGTCAATCCACACCTCCCCGAATCCAAATCTTCGCAGGACCTTAATTAAGAAAAACCATGAGACCCGGTCATACGCCTTGGCCATATCCATTTTCATGACCACACTCCTCTCACTTTTTTATCAATCATGGAAATCATCTCCTGAGCCAGCAACACATTATTAGAGATCAATCGACCCTTAACAAAGCCACTCTGCTGCGGGGAGATGATCTTAGGAAGAATCCCCTCGAGCCGAAGGGATAAGATTTTTGAAAACACCATGTTGATGAAATTACACAAGCTAATTGGGCGAAATTCTGCAAAAGTAGAAGGGTTAGAAGTCTTTGGGATTAATGCAATTAGAGTAGATGTGACTCCAACCGATGACTCCCCTCCTGCAAAAAAATTCAAAACCGCCAAGAACAAATCCTCGCCAACTAAATCCCAACACGAGGTGAAAAAACGGCCAGAAAATCCATCTGGGCCTGAGCAGCTATCTCAATCCATTAGAAACACTACCCGACGGACCTCTTCCAATGTCGGTAATCGCTCTAATTCCTCATTATCAATCTCTAACAGGAGTCTCGGGATTGCCCCCAGGGGCCTATCATCAAGAGAGAGATCCGAACCACCCCCTAACAACCCATGGAAGAACCGAACCGCCAACTCTTCCACTTGGCAGCCATCCTCAACCCATCTTCCCTCCGAGTCCATAATGCCATGAATGTAGGACTTAGCTCTTTTCCGTCTTACCGAGGCATGAAAATACTTTGAATTCACATCCCCTTCCTTAAGATATTTCAATCGAGCCTTCTGTCTCCAGTAAGCTGATTCCCATAGCAGCTCTGCTCGCGACCTCCCTTCAACTGCTTCTTCAGAGGGATGCCGTTCCAGCTCCAACTCCTTTTCCTTGACTGTCTCCTCCACCTCCCTGACGCAATCCCGCACATTACCGAACACGTCCTTGCTCCAGCTAGACAAAGCAGATTTTACCCGCTTCAACTTACCCAACAATGCCCGAATAGGTCTCCCCGGTGCACTATCAGACCATGCTCCCCGGACAACGCTCTGAAAGCCTGGGTGAGACACCCAGATGTTCAGGAAACAAAGCTTCTAACCTCTTGGGATCGTCTCAGGGCTGAAGTGATTAGCAAGGGAGAATGATCAGATGCGTGACGGGTAAGATGATGAACCGACATACCCACATCCAGGTCTACGCCATCCCTCAATGCGACGGAACATTATCTAAATTTGTTTCCAAATCCAGCGCTCTCTATTATTACCCGGGTGAAACACGGAGCGAGGAAAACCTACATCAAGCCTAACTCATCTATAAAATCAATGAAATCCTTGGCCTGCGTCATTTGAAATAAGGCCTCACATTTTCCTCTTGGCAAATAATGGCGTTAAAATCTCAACGTGAGCATAATGGCAACCCAAATCTTTCAATTGACCATATCACTCCGCTCTTGGCGTTGCTCTCCCATCTGGCTGGCATGCATACCACTTTACTAGAATAAACTGAGCTTTTAAAGAAGAATGGGACAAACGAATCGCTAAAAATTGAGGCGATATTACATTACCCGCAAAATAATCTTGAAACAACACCCATAAGCGACCAAAATCATTGTAAAACATGGCCAAAGCAGGTTTCTGTTGATAGAGATGTTTACCCAGATTCAACTAAAGGTTCACAAAGACCCACTAACATGATTTTATGCAATTTAATCAACTTCTTAAGCCGAACTAAAGAAACAGAATTACTAACACCTCTGATGTTCCAAAATAACGACTTAAACATTGTTACCTTGGCGTGAAGAAGCTATCGATAAAGATCCAATCTTTGTGTTAGACCTACGTTTGGAGACCCGTTCCCATCCCTTAGGATCCTTCAACCCATCAAGCCGCTGCCTAATCAGCTCCAGAGAATCAACCCAACTATCACAGATGCTTTCTTGCGGGATAGACCAAACCGGCAACTACCGGGTTCACGCGCACACATTTCTTCGAACCTCGTCATCCCCATGACCCCATCCTCCATAACACTTGATCGATAATCTGCTTTCGTCATCCTATCCACAGCATTCAAAACTGCATTCTCTACCAGCTCACGCATATCCCCCCTCAGGCCAATTTGTAGGGGTTGCACTATCGACAAGTTGTAATTGGAATCTTGACGAGCCCGACCCCCCAACCTGCTCACCCCATTTTGGTGAAACACTGCTTTCTCGGTGCTTGACTCACACGGGCTTCGCTTCATCAACCCGGTGACAGCTTAATGCTTTCTTTGCCACAACATCCCCTCGCACCACTTGCTTGGGGCTGGATCAATCTGTCGAGCGGGTCCTCATTCATATCGACCAGTTCCCAGGTCTCACGTGCGTAAATGATCTCCAAACGCACCGCAGCAATGCGTACCCGCGACCACCTCACAAACACTTTGTGGACTTGCCGGGGACATCAGGAAGGGGTACCAGTGCCTCACCCACTCTATTTAGCGAGTTGGGATCAACAAGCAGTTCTATAATTTGCCCTTCCCCAAACCTGTTCATCCTCGGCCCTCTTTGGACGCGCATTGGCTGTCGTCCCAATCAGATTTAGCATCATTTAAGGTCTTGTTTCCTTAAACCGAATTTTTTTCTTCTCAGGTGCCTGACCACTTTTGTAACAGTGTGAACAATAGCTGGGCGATTAAACGCCTCCAGATTTTTTATTGCACTGCCAAAAAACCCACGTCCGTGTCAATCCGGACTTCGAGAAGGGGCGGCGCAACAAAGCAATTTCTACACACATACCACATGCGCATTTTGACATTGGGTCTTATTATTGTCAATTGGCATCGACATTGGCGCATCAACATACAATGGCAATGGTACTTTGAGGGCATGATACAATTTGGAACAAGCATTGCTTGATTAAAGGAATGAATCGGTAATTTAAGGTAAATAAAGAGCCAAAAAAAATTTGGAAGGGGAAGATTCACCGATCAACATGAAACTTAGGTAGATCACGTTTTAAAAACTCTCGTCAGTCACTCACATACCATATACTCCACGCCCACACACGCAAGAAATCTACCTCATTTTGCATCTTAATAAGCACATGGCGATAATCCAGAAGGCCAATAGATACCTCCTCCTTTAAATCTAGCGATATGAAGAACTTGAGAATTTCTTGAAGCTTTGGCCGGCCCCTGGATAACTTACCGACCAAGGTATGACGAAAAGGAGAAGAGATAGCTGCAATATCCAACTGCTGGAAGACTACAGTAGGCTCACCTCGATGAGTGACCGAGTAGGGCGCTTGAATCTCAATGAGGGGTTGAGTAGAGCCATAAGAGAGATTCAGAGGATTTTCGGAAAGATGGAGAGCTGTATCCCTTACCTGGGATGGAGGGCAGCATCGGATGCCATGGGTGACAAACAAATGAGAAAGAAGAAGAAAAACCTAGGAGCAACAAAACCCTAGGAGAGAGAGAAAATAATTGCCCCAGCCGCCTTTTTTTGACAATTTCAAGATTGATAAGTTCAAGATTAAATAACTCAAGAAAACTCTCAAGTATTCAAGAAAGGCTCTCTTGGAAAGAGAAAGTGAAAACTCATAGAATATTTGATATAACTTGCTTGATTAAAATTGATGGTTTGTAGGCTTATTTCTAGCCTTACAAAAGATTCAAAATCCTAATGTAACTTGGACTCAAATTACTAAAAACCTAACCTAACTAGAATAGGCCAACATGGCCCTACGTTTTAGGAAACTACTAAATATTAAACATTGACTAAGAAACCAAGGGAAATTCGGCTAGCATTCCTTAATGGGCTGGTCCGATTATTCCTACAAGAAAAATGAGTAAGGAAACAATGGAAAATGGACAAGCATGCACTTATTCATCAAGTTAGGCAATCGGCGACTTGTTCCTCAAAACCCTAGCTCGGTTTGAGTTCTTCCTCTTGTAGCAAAGTGTAAATCGTTGATTGATCATTGGCTAAGCCTTCAATGCTCCTCAAATCAGCTCCAATTCGATCTTGGATGGTGCACACAAGAGCTTGAAGTGATTCCCTAAGTTTTCTTGCACGTGCTCTTGTGATTGGTCCACTTGGAACTTGTACAACTTGTGCACTTGTAGTGTGGTCAGCCTTGAGCCCTTCATCAGTTTAAGTGGGCAGGAGACAATCAGTGTCAAAACCAGCTTGACAACTGGTGACTTCAGTGAAAAAAATTGATAAGTTGTAGTCAGATGAAAATTGGCGTTAAGACCAGTGAGATGACAAACGCCAGAGTTCATTAGAGTCATTTTTCTATTTTTCCTTTTTTTTCTATTTGTTTTCATTTCATAGTACTCTTTGGGTATTGTAAATCTATTAAGGCATATTTTAGGGTTTGGCCTATGAGGGTTTAGTTATATTTTAAATACTTCTGTCAAGAATGAATGTTATTCAATTATTGGAGTGAGTTATAGAAATTAAGAACGTCTGGTTCTTTCCCAAGACTTGAGTGGAGCTCGTCTTTACAAACCTTAATTCACTTCAAGTGAGGATTCTTGAGTGAATTGAGTATCATATTAACTTGGTAATCACCCAAATTGTAGCCGGTCTACCGATTATTGTATCCCCCAAATCTGTTCCTTGTATCTTGACATCTTGTTGGATTGATGATTTCTTCTAACCTAGGGGGATCCATACTAGTTAGCATCAGATTTTCTGCTCAAGGCTCAGGTTAATTTTCCTTTTCTTGTTTTTTCTTTTGTTTTACTACCAAATCCTAGCCTTCCTATAAAAACAATTTTCATCTTTAGGGTTTGAATTTTCCCATGTCGTTTGTTGTGTTTATCAATTTTTCATTTCCTTGTTCATGTTTCGTAACGAATTCTTGTGTTTGTTTGGTCAATTGGGTCCTTGTCTGAATTATGAATTCATGCTTAAATTTCTATTTTTGAATTGTTCTTAAAGGGAAAAAAAGTTTGCTGTTCACAAATTACTATTCACGAGTATTGTTCATCATATTGTTCACGCATCATTGTTCAGTCAAAAGTTACTATTCAAAGAAAATTTTTTCTGCTAGTTTGTTTTGTCCTCTGGAACCCTATTGTTGGTCTTGTTCTTTCCTAAGCTTGCGAGTATTGCATTTGTTATCCTATTCCGTGCAGTACATGTTTTGGTTTCCAAATTGAATTAGGAAAGGTAACCTATTTTCCTACGATCCTTTAGGCAAGTAGTTCCTAATCCAATTAGAAGTTGAGATCTGAAATTTGCAGCCATGAATAACCATCCTTATTCACAAATCTTCTTAGTTAGTTTATGTTATTTCTCTTTCATATTGCTGTCCAAAAATTCCAACTTTATTCCTTCACTTTCATAGGCCATAACTAAGGTATTTCCTAGTTGGTATCTTACCAATTTCTTGGAAAAACCAATCTTAAGAGTGTTGACAGAATACATGTGAGGTAGTATTTTTTCCTAACCCTTTTTACAAGTGAATCATTTCAAACAAAGGAGATGTCGAACCTCAGTGATGTAAATCCAATGGGCTACCATACCATATATTCAAGTTGACAAGCATCCATGTGTTACCTTACTACGAGTTGTTCAAGACTTGGATGCATTGGATGGTTAATGGAGTTTTGGTGCGCATAGCTTTCCTGCGACCAGAAGACTACTTGTTGTCTAGACGCGGGCACGTCATCTAGGCATGTGGACTTTACTGCGACCAGAAGACTACACCTCATCTGGACGCAGGCGCGTCATCTGGGCACGTGGAAATTTCTTAGTTTATTATTAGTACTTTTGTATCGTTAGTATTTGTAGGTTGAGTTTGCATTTTCCAAATTGGATTAGGATTTGTGAAGGCTATAAATAAGCCTCAAAACCCAACGTTTGAGGACACCTCATTATTTATAAAATTTTTTAGCAATTTTTCATTTGAGAGAGAGATTTCTCTTGGCTTCAAAGCACCTTGAACACTTTAGATATTTTCTTGAGTGTTTGAGTTTGGCTTATCAATCAATAAACGCACTTGATTGTGGCTAGCGCCTTCAACCAAAACCTAGGTTCACTAATTCGTTTAGTCGCGGGTTGAGATCGTATCAAGATTGTTCGCACCACGGGGATTAGAGGGGTCTAAGAGGTTTGCTTCCGCTCATCCAAACCTGGTTGTCGAGTTCTTGATCTTGGGCTACGAATTTCATCTCCTTGGTGAAGCTCGTATCACTCAGCCTGTAGATTCTAAATTGTTCTTGAAGGCTGTGATTGGAGAGGTGAGAAAGATGATACGAATAGGGATGGAGTCTATTCATGAACGTCTGGACTGAACTAAGCTATCTCCAAAACAGCTGTCCAAGTAGGAAAGCTACACTCCAAAATATGGCAGAGCTAGACATCGGAACTTGAGGAAGAGATATGTTCCTTTTTATTACCACTGAGACCTCCATCAAAAGCTACAAAATTTGGTCCAGGGTGAACTCTCCGTAGAAGATTATGTCAAGGAAATGGAGAAGGCGATGATGAGCGTTGATATCATGGAGGATCCCGAGTCCACTATGGCTAGATTTTTGAAGAGGTTGAATCCTGATATAGCCGATGTTGTCGAGTTGCAGCATTGCATGAAGTTGCAAGAGATGCTAAAAAAGGCTGTCAAAGTAGAAAGCAGTTGAAGAGAAGGGGTAGCTATAAGTCTTACTTGTCTTCCACACCTTATAATGCAAGGAGTGCTTCAAAGGAAGATCAACCATTTTCTAAACCGAAGGTCGAAATGCTTAAGATTGCAAGCAACTTCCTTGTAGTAGGGATATTTTATGCTTCAAGTTCTAGGGACGTGGTCATATTGGTAGTTAGTGTCCAAATAAGAGCGTCATAGTGATCAATACCTATGGTGAAATATAGTCCAAAGGTAAGGAGTTTGAAGAAATGCCACACTTGACTGAAGATCAGTCTCAAAAGGAGATAGTAGGGAGAGTTAAATTTGGTAACTACAAGGGTTCTTAATGTTCAAGCCAAGAAGGAAGAAGAACCGAGTCAACATGCCAACATCTTCTACACGAAGTGCTATATGGGAGGTAAGGTGTGCAGTTTAATCAAAAATGGCGATAGTTGTGCAAATTTGGTGAGTTTTGTTTTGTTAGACAAGCTTGGCCTACCGAAGGTTGAATATCTGAAACCTTATACATTGCAATGGTTTAACCACAATACGGGAATTCAAGTGCTGAAGCAAGTTCTATGACTTTTTGAATTGGAAAGTATGAGGATGAGCTCTTACTTGATGTAGCTCCTATGCAGGCGAGCCACATTCCTCGTAGGCGACCTTAACAATATGACAAGGGCATTAACTATAGTGGCAAGTCTAATAGCTAAACGGTCACTCTAAAACCACTTACCCCGCAGCAGCCAGTAAGTGCTCGAGGATCAATTGTACTTGAAGCTCCAATATGAGGAGCATTTGACAAAGCAAAAAAAGGTAAGTGAAGCTGAATTGATGGAGAAAAGAAAGTGTGGAAAATGAGCCTTCGTAATTCAACTATCAATGGAGGAGCATTTGTGTTCTACTAACCCACCAACTTATTCTTTGTTCCACTATTCTATACATACTTTGCAGGATTTGAGCAAGACATTGATGGAGACCGTAACTATTTTGAGCTAGAAAAAATTAAATATTTAGGGACAAATCTTCTTGAAGAGAAAGTGAATGATGTGGAGGTGAAATGAAAAGAAATCACATTGTTTAATGGGGCTAGAAACAACCAACACCGGACTTTAGTTGAAAAAATTGATAAGTAGTAGTTAGATGAAAATCAGCATAAGATCGGCAAGATGATCGGCACTAGAGTTCGTCAAAGTCATTTTTCTATTTTTCCAATTTTTTCTAGTTATTTTCATTTTCTAGTAATTTTTGGGTATTGTAAGCCTATTAAGACATATTTAGGCATATTTTAGGGTCCGACTCATGAGGGCTTAGTTGTTTTTTAAATACTTT
The DNA here is from genome assembly GCA_013103745.1 of Gardenia jasminoides. Lineage (NCBI taxonomy): Eukaryota > Viridiplantae > Streptophyta > Magnoliopsida > Gentianales > Rubiaceae > Gardenia > Gardenia jasminoides. The sequence goes on along the minus strand of CM023104.1, from coordinate 9,101,091 downwards.
TGTCAAGAATGAATGTAATTTGACTATTAGAGTGAGTTATAGAAATTACGACCATTTGGTTCTTTCCTGAGACTCGAGTGGAGCTGTCATCTTTGCAAATCGTAATTGTTTCAAGTGAAAATTCTGGAGTGAATTGTGTGCCATATCAATTTGGTAATCACCTAAGTTGTGGCCGGCCTACCTATTATTCCATCTCCCAAACCTATTCCTTACATCCTAACATCCTATGGGATTGACGATTTCTTCTATCCTAGGGGAATTCTTAAATAAAAACCACATAGAGACTCAACGTTACCAACTAAAACTGTACTTTTTCTAGACCCAAAAAGATAGATTATAATTTTCAAAGTCTAAAATTAATATATGGAAGTACAGAATCTATGATGAGCATTGCATTTTAGATAACCTAGTGAACCAAACATAAATAATGAAAATCAGGCAGATAAAATCAAAGGAAAAATATAACTTTCTTCTCCTCCAAGGTCAGAATTACCACATGGTGCCTTCACACTAGCAAAAAAATGCATCACAAAGTTAGAAAGATTGCAAAATTGCAAAAGAAGCAAAGGAAAAAACAATCTGCTAGGCCTATCCCCTCAAGCTAACCCAAATCCAAATTCTTATCCAAGTCTCGGCCCTAAATTAATAAACCAATTATCTAGACATACTGTAAAACTAATGATATAAACTAATAAAAGTAGATATTAGAATAGTAAAGTAGAGCCAAGAAGTAAAGAGAATAGAAGATTATTTTATTATTAACTCAACTGTTCAAAGTTGTTACTATTGTTATAAGAGAGGTTAGGATACCTCTATTTATAGGCAAATCAAGATCAAAGGTACATGAATCCAATTTAATATCTATACATGAATTTAGTAATTCTATAGATAAACTAACGAACTACGAGAGGATATATCAATGTACTAATAAATCTTGTGGGGAATACATCAATCTTCTTGGGAATATAAATGGACATCCACATGAAGATAGATAATTATTTCATAACACTCCCCCTTGGATGTCCATTACACAAAGAATATGCTTCGTTAAAATCTTACTAGGGAAAAACCCAGTGGGACAAAAACCCTAGTGAAGGAAAAATAGTACACTATTGTTGTGTATTTTCTCCACCTGATTCAAACATCATTTGAGATCTTTTAACCAACGCATTCCAATATTTTTCACTAATTTCTCAAGCGTTGCAGTCGGTAATGCCTTGGTAAATAAATCTGCCAAATTGTCATTTGATCGGATTTGTTGGACATCAATTTCACCATTCTTTTGTAAATCATGAGTTGAGAAGAATTTTGGTGAAATATGTTTCGTCTTATCTCCTTTAATATATATTCTCCTTTCAATTGAACTATACAAGCTACATTATCCTCATATAATACAGTCGGAGGATTTTCTTTTTCGGAGGATAACCCACAACTCTTTCGGATGTAGTGGATCATTGATCTTAGCCAAATACATTCCTGACTAGCTTCCTGAATTACTATTATTTCAGCAAGATTAGAAGAAGTAGCAGCTATTGATTGTTTTATAGATCGTCATGAAATAACTGTACCACCACATGTAAATAGATAACCAGTCTGAGACCTTACTTTATATGGGTCAAATAAATACCCAGTATCAGTATAACCAAACAATTCAGGTCTAGATTTATTCAAATAAAATAAGCCCAAATCAATTGTTCCTTGGAGATAGTGAAAAATATGTTTAATACCATTTCAATACTGTCTAGTCGGTGGGGAACTAAATCTTGCTAATAAATTCACAGCAAATGATATATATGGCCCTGTGTAATTAGCAAGATACATTAGTGCTCCAATTGCACTGAGATATGGTATTTTAGAACCAAATATCTCTTCATCTTCCTCTCGTGGTCTAAAAGGATCTTTATTTGGATCAACTGATCTGATGACCATTGGGGTATTTAATGTATGTGCTTTATCTATATAAAATCACTTTAATACCTTTTAGGTATATGTAGTTTGGTGTATAAAAGTTCCACCTTCCAATACTCATACGGTGGGTTTGAACTCTCTCTCTAGTTTTCTCCTTTTGCCGTCTTTAGGGTTTGCTAATGTTATCGGATTCAGCCCTCCAGCCACCGGCTGGGGGGCAACCCGCGACCTCCTCTTCCCTGATTTTTCAGAAAAAAGCTTTCTCGGAATTATTCAAGAATCCTTCAATGCAGTCACAGGAGATGAGAGCGGCGATCTCCACTCATCGTGGAGAACCAGCCATTCTATTTTGTAATGAGGAGATACAAGCGGTCGCTGCGCCGTACAAGTTTGCATTGGTAGGCAAGTTCTCAAAGGGCCGGCCTACTATGGAGGATTTGCGAAAATTTTTCATGGCCCTCGACTTAAAAGAAAAGGCACAGATTGGATTACTGGACTATCGACACATTCTTATCCGCCTTGGCAATGAGGCCGATTTCATGAGGCTTTGGTCGCGAAGCCTATGGTATGCCAAGGGGATGCCGATGAGGGTTTTCAAGTGGTCATCTTCCTTCCATGTTGATAAGGAATCGTCGCATGTTCCTGTTTGGTTACAGCTTCCTAAGCTTCCAGTGCATTTGTTTCAAAAGGAATGACTTTTTAAGATTACATCAATCTTGGGGATGCCTTTGTTCATCGATTCAGCCACTACTAACCTAACATGCCCGAGTGCGGCCCGGGTTTGTGTGGAAGTGGACCGCTCCAGGATCTTCCATCTTGGGTGTGGCTAGGTTTGGGTGATCAAGGAGGGTTTTGGCAGCCATTATGATGACGAGGGTGAGCTAGTTATGCAAGTCCAACAGGTGAAGGTGCCTTTGCATCCGGTCACCCGTGCACGAGCCAAGCAAATGAACCAGGCGTTATAAACGTTGGTCCATATGGCCCAAGATGCCAATGGCACGCCTACCAGCATTGAGGGCATTGATCCAGTCTCATGTGTAACCGTGTTTTTAGTTGAGGACCCCGCGGGGGTCAGTGACACGACTTAGCCACGGGCACGCATTTAGATGCTTATTTGCTGTTATAGGTTGAATAAAGGGTACGACCGACCTGTGGTTCAATCCTAGTCCATTAGTTACGCTAATTAGTCTTTTAATTAGTGTGAGCTAGCCCATGGTGCCCCTAGAGAGCCATGGCCGAACCCTTGGGCTTAGTTAGGCAGTTAGTTAGTTAGTAGTTGTTAACTACGGTTTGTTCCTTGGTTAGCCTTTAGTATTTGAGCCGATTGTCTGTTGGCACGATTCATTCAATCAGAAAATAAGAAAACCTGTTTGAGAGTCTCTCTCTTGCTTCGTTGAAGCGTTCTTGAGTATCTTAGATTGTTCTAAGATATTCAAATCGACTTATCAATCTAGGAACACGCTAGATTGTGGCATCTTCTACCATATCAAGGGATCATTGGCCAGGAGTTCAAGGGGTCCTTGATCATTCTGCTGCGTTCATCGTGTCAAGCGCGTTTCAACCTTCTAGATTCTGTAGTAATCTATGCAGGGGTTTCACAAGGTTGGCACATGCTCAGATCACCGGCATCGAGCTAGTTGAAAGTTCGCGTTATATCTTTTCTCTTTGTTTTTTTTATTTTTTGGTTTCTCTTGAATCTCGTGTCTTTCTTGTTCGTACTAGTAGCCGCCTAGGAAGGGTTTTCTTTTTGAGTTGTGCTTGTTTTTAAAAAAAAAAAAGTAAAAAAATTCCAGCTGTCGTTGTTGCCCCATTTTAGCCTTGTTGCCGAGTCTTGTCTTGGTGTTGGTGTCTAGGTTTCCTTCTTTTATCCTTGTGGCCGTGACTTGGTTAGGGCTTCATCTTTGCCGTGTGTTGGTGTCGTTTGTTGGGTTGCTGCCGTAAGTTATTGGTGTCATTTGTTTTGGCTGTTGCTATGAATTGTTGGTGTCATTTGTATTAATTAAAAAAAAACAGCAAGAAAACGATCTCAAGAAAAGAAACAACAAAACTTGAGTTTTTATTGCAAAGTTCGAAAACAAGGGCAACAAGAACCATAGGTTCTTTCTTATTGAAATCAAAAGCCCTACACTAGGTTCATCCAATCAAGTCTAGTGGTTTAGAAATTCCGTCTACAGCTTCACCAACTTCATCTTCAATGGGAATTGGGAATTTGTTTTCCTCACACCTAAGAACTTCTTGTATTCAAGTCATTCTTGGTTTCGTGTTGTTCTTCTGTAACATCTTGTAACCCGTTGGGGGAGCTGAAGTTGTTCACAACTCTCCGTTGTTCTTGTTCATTGCGTTCTTAGCATCCATAGTTGCTTGCTTTTAGTCGAATTTGTTTTACTTCTGTTTGCTGTCCGTGTTTTTTTTGTCCTTTGACTTGCCGTATCTCTTATAAAGAGAATATAGAGTCAGTTCTAGCAATTTCATTCCAGCCGAAGCAAGATTCGTGGTGGAACAAAGTCCAAGTCTGATTGGAGATTGAAACCGTGGTAGCCTAAGTCTTTTTGTCGTGTCTTCTCAAGCAGCCGATTCACTTCCTAGTTTGTAGGGATTGAATCGTGGACTACATCCGAATTATTAAGGAGCCGCACTAGTCCTATATGATCTCCTAAACTTTAGCCTTCCTAATCCCAACCTAGTCTCACAATTATCTCCTAGATTTTCTCCTAAACTTTAACCTTCCTAATCCCAACCTAGCCGCACAATTATCTCCTAGATTTTCTCCTAAACTTTAGCCTTCCTAATCCCAACCTAGCCGCACAATTATCTCATAGTGTCTCAACCTAAGTCTAATTCTACTAGAATTCCTTTCTTCCTTTTTTGTGTGTCAATCTTTCTTTCTTCCTTTTTGAGTCAATGTGTGTCCCAAAATTGGTCAAGTTGATCGTTTATCTACAGGAAATCAAATTTCTTCAAGATAAACTTTCAAGAACTTGAGAGAGTCAAGTGAGATTATTATCGAGTTAAAATTGAGAGATACACGAGCGTCGAGTGTAAACACTTTAGGGAGTGAGTGAGGATTATACAATAGATACTTGTATTTCTTAACTAACTTTTTGCAGGTACACTTTAAAAAAAAATAGCGGGCGAAAGTGACAAATCTCCCTTTGATCAAAAGCTGTTCGCCGAGGCATTAATAGGAAAGATGCAGCAAATGCTCCAGGAACATTCCGAATCCATTGAATGGAGGATGGAGCGCATTGAGTTATCACAGGCATCATCTGCATCTGGCAAAAACCGAGCTCCGCAAAATGATGATTTTGCCCCTAACAGAGATGAGGAGGATTTTATCCATCGACCGAGGCAAGATAACAGGCACCAAGGAGATGGACTACGAGGCGTCAAGATCAAGATCCCCACCTTCCAGGGCAAGTCGAGTCCAGAAACATATGTGGAATGGGAGCAGCGCATCAAGATGGTGTTCGAGTGCCAGGATTATACAGAAGAGTAGAAAGTGAAGCTGGCTACACTCGAGTTCACAGATTACGCCATCGTGTGGTGGGAGCAGGAGCGCACCAGTCAGAGGCGCAACATGGAGCGTCCCGTGAGTACTTGGGCCGAGCTATGCACATTGATGCGGAGACGATTTGTGCCTAACCACTACTATAGGGAGCTGCACCAGAGGCTCCAATCACTAGTCCAAAGAAGCCGCAGCGTGGAGGACTGCTATAAGGAGATGGAGATCACCATGCTCCGAGCAGATGTGCGTGAGGATCGGGAGGCTACAATGGCGAGATTTCTCAACGGATATCGCCGAGTTGGTAGAGTTGCAAACACACGTGGACATGCCTGAGTTGGTAGACAAAGTTTCCAAGATTGAACGGAGGCTTAAGAGGAGGGGTACTGTACGTACCACCAGCAGCTCAACATCGACTTCTTGGAGGAGCAATCCTACTTTTGAGCGAGAATGACCCAACGGGGGAATTTTCAAATTTACCCCTAAGTCCGAACCGCCCAAACAGGCTTCAAAGACTACTCCAAAGCCACAGTTTGATCCAGCTAAGCCTCGCAGTAAGGATAAGTGCTTCAAGTGCCAAGGGTTTGGCCATATTGCATCTCAGTGTCTTACTAGGCGCACCATGATCATCCTTCCTGATGCAAACGTCGTCTCTGAAGACGAGGATGAATTTGCAGACATGCCACTGTTGACTGAGGAAGGTGGTGAATCTGAAGAGGAAGTGTCTGCCCCTGATGAGCAGGTGAGAGTGGCACTAGTGGTGCGTCGAGCTCTTGCGATGCATATCAAAAAGGATGATGAGGCTCAACGTGACAACATCTTCACCACCCAGTGTCACGTCAAAGGCAAAGTTTGCAGCTTCATTATAGATGCCGGAAGTTGCACCAATGTGGCCAGTACAGTGATGGTAGAACATCTATCCTTGCCCCTAATGCGACATCCTAATCCCTATCGCTTTCAGTGGTTAAACGAAACAGGTGATATCAAAGTCAACCAACAGGTGTTGATTCCTTTTCGTATAGGGAAGTATGAGGACGAAGTGCTTTGCGACATTGTCCCTATGCAGGCATCTCACATTTTGTTGGGAAGACCATGGCAGTACGACAAGAAGACTACACATGATGGTTTCACCAACAAATATTCATTCATGCACAACAATAAAAAGGTGACTCTTGTCCCTTTCACACCTCAACAAGTGCATGACGACCAGGTGCGGTTGCAACAAGAGCATGAACAGGAGATGGCCAAGAAAAAGGCCAACTGCAAGGCCCAGCCTAACGCACCGATCGAGCAACCAGCGGCTACCAAAGAGCTGGCCAAAGTGGAGAAGAAAACTAGCTTGCTTGCACGAAACAGGGAAGTTCACAAAACTTTACTTGTTAAGCAAGTTGTCTATATTTTGTATTGTAAAGAAGTACTTCTGCTTTCTACTGAATCATTAGATAATTTGCCTACTGATATTACTTTTTTATTGCAGGAATTTGAAGACGTATTTCCTGAAGAGATCCCCGACGGACTTCTATTGATTCGCAGGATAAAGCATCAGATAGACTTTGTCCCAGGAGCGTCTTTGCCAAACAAAGCAGCCTACAAGATGGGTCTCGAAAAGACCAAGGAGATCCAGCGCCAAGTAGAGGAGCTGCTTGTTAAAGGATGGGCTCGAGAGAGCATGAGCCCATGTGTTGTTCCAGTCATCCTCGTACCAAAGAAAGAGGGCACGTGGAGGATGTGCGTGGATTGCCGTGCCGTAAATGCCATTACAGTTAAGTATCATCACCCTATTCCTCGTTTAGATGATATGCTTGACGAACTATATGGTGCACTCATCTTCACCAAGATCGATCTCAAAAGTGGATACCATCAAATCAGAATGAAGGAAGGCAACGAGTGGAAGGCGGCATTTAAGACCAAGTATGGCCTGTATAAGTGGTTAGTTATGCCATGGCCTGTATGAGTGGTTAGTTATGCCTTTTGGCTTAACTAACGCACTAAGCACCTTCATGTGTCTAATGAACCATGTCGTTCTTAGTTAAATTTGTAGTTGTTTACTTTGACGACATCCTAATTTACAGCCACCTTAAGAAATACACTTTTTGTACTAACGAGTTGATCTTTCTTGGTTACAAAGTCAGTGCACAGGGTATACAGGTAGATAAAAGCAAAGTAAAGGCTATCAATGATTGGCCCGTACCCAGGAACATGAGTGAAGTCAGGAGCTTTCATGGATTGGCGAGCTTTTACAGACGCTTTGTGAAGGACTTCAGCTCAATTGCTGCCCCTCTGACCGTCATTATCAAAAAGAATGTCAAGTTTTAGTGGGGCAATGCACAGGATAAGGCATTACAACTCCTTAAACACAAGCTCACACACACACCTATATTGTTATTACCTAGCTTTGATAAAACCTTTGAAGCTGAGTGTAATGCATATGGTGTAGGAATTGGAGCAGTTTTGATCTAGGAAGGAAGGCCAATTGCTTATTTCAGTGAGAAGCTGAACGGTGCTGCACTAAATTACTCCACCTATGACAAGGAGCTCTACGCACTCATTCGTGCTTTTGAGACGTGGCAGTACTACCTCCGGCCTAAGGAGTTTGTCGTCCACACCGACCATGAGGCATTGAAGCACCTCAAGTCTCAACAGAAGTTGAGCAAGCAACATGTCAGGTGGGTCACATTTGTGGAGACTTTCCCATACATCATCAAGTACAAGGCCGGCAAAACCAATGTGGTCGCAGACGCACTTTCTAGACGATATGCCTTGATCGCAATACTTGATGCCAAGCTTCTTGGATTTGACATGATTAAAGAACTGTACGACACCGACCATGATTTTTCCGACATTTACAAACAGTGCACCCGGTCAGGTCAAGGTAAGTTCTTCATACATGACGACTTTCTATATTGTAACAATAAATTGTGCATTCCGTCATGTTCTATTCATGAGTTACTAACCCGTAAGGCTCACGGAGGAGGTTTGATGGGACACTTTGGTGTCACCAAAACTTTGAGCTCATTGCAGGAACACTTCTATTGGCCACGAATGCACCGAGATGTGGAATGAATAGTTGCTCGATGGACCACCTGTCACCGCGCCAAGTCCAAACTCGAACCCTTCGATTTGTATACCCCTCTACCTATTCCATCTGCACCGTGGGTTGATATTTCCATGGACTTCGTACTTGGTTTGTCTAGGAGTAAGAGAGGTCATGATAGCATTTATGTTATTATTGATCGTTTTTCTAAAATGGTCCATTTTATTTGGTGTCATAAGACGGATGACGCTATTCACGTAGTTGATCTCTTCTTTAACGAAGTTGTCCGTTTGCATGGTATTTGTAGAACCATAGTGTCCGATAGAGATGTTAAGTTCCTATCATATTTTTGGAAAACATTGTGGGGGAAACTGGGTACTAAATTGCTATTTTCTACATCCAGCCACCCACAGACTGATGGCCAGACTGAGGTTGTCAATCGCACACTGTCTACATTACTTAGGGCCATCATTAAAAGGAACTTGAAAAGTTGGGAGGAGTACTTACCGCATGTCGAGTTTGCATATAACCGTACTATGCATAGTGCATATAACCGGACTGTGCATATAACCTTTTGAGATTGTTTACAGTTTTAATCCTTTAACTCCTCTTGATCTCATGCCTTTTTGCCTATGTCAGAGCGTGCTAACCTGGATGGCAGGAAAAAGGCAGATTTGGTGAAGTCACTTCATCAACAAGTGCGTGCTAACATTGAAGCTAGGACCCAACAATATCTCAAACACGCCAACAAGGGACGGCGTAAGATGGTTTTTGAACCAGGTGACTGGGTTTGGCTACACCTGCGTAAGGAGCGCTTTCCAGTGCAACGCTGCAACAAGCTTCTTCCCCCGTAAAGACGGCCCCTTCCAAGTTGTTGCGCGTGCTAACGACAATGCATACAAGCTCGACCTTCCTGGTGGCTACTTTTAATGTTGCTGACTTGAGTCCCTTCCTTGCAGATGACGAGGGCGATTTGTGGACAAATCTTTCCCAAGAGGAGGGGAATGATGACGAGGGCTAGCCAGTTATGCAAGTCCAACAGGTGAAGGTGCCTTTTGGGTCCGGTCACCCGTGCACGAGCCAAGCAAATGAACAAACATTGGTTCGTGTGGCCCAAGACACCAATGGCACGCCTACCAGCATTGAGGGCATTGATCCAGTCTCATGTGCGACTGTGCTTCGAGTTGAGGACCCCGTGGTGGTCAGTGACATGACTTAGCCGTGGACGCGTGTTTAGTTGCTTATTTGCTGTTATAGGTTGAATAAAGGGTACGACCGACCTGTGGTTCAATCCTAGTCCATTTTTTTGTAGGGGCATGTCTACCTCGGGGTGTGACATCGACGCTGGTGGCACTCATTCCCAAGACGCCATCCCCTGCGACCTTCTCGATGTTCAGGCCGATCAGTTTGTGTAACGTGCTGAACAAGATAGTCTCCAAAATCCTAGAGAATTGGTTGGATGGGGTTCTCATGAAAATCATCACACCGCAACAGAGCGCGTTTGTGAAGGGTCGATACATTGCTGATAATGTGCTTCTTGCCCAAGAGATGATTCGGCACCTGAAGAAAAAGGTAAGGGGAAGCAATTTGATGTTCAAGTTAGACATGGCGAAAGCGTATGATAGGGTATCGTGGCCTTTTCTCATCCAAGTCCTGCGGGCATTTGGTTTTGGGGAAACGTTTATTGACATGGTGTGGAGACTCATTTCATCATGTTTTTTTTCCGTCTTGGTTAATGGACAGCCCTCGAGGTACTTTAAGTCGACAAAAGGCCTAAGGCAAAGGGATTCGCTATCTCCAGCTCTTTTTATTATTTCAGCGGAGGTGCTGGCAAGGGGTTTAAATCATTTGCTGTACAACAAGAGTTTTCTTCCATTTGGTTTGCCACGGGGTGCGATTGATGTTACACACCTGGCCTTTGCAGATGATGTTGTCATTTTCTCTCGAGGAGACGCGTCTTCTATAAAGGCTATGATGAATGTGCTGCAGGAGTATCAGCTGTTTTCTGGTTACACGGAATGCTTCTACGCAATTTCAAGAGAAAATCCACAGGTTAACGGGCTTCGTTGGGAAGCAATTCCCCATTAAATACCTCGAGTGCCCACTTTCTGAGGGTCGCTTGCGGGTAGCAGCTTTCCAGGGGCTAGTTGAAACAATTCAAAGTTGGATCTGTTATTGGAACTCGAAGTGGCTATCAATCGAAGGAAGGCTGGTTCTGCTTAAATCTGTGCTGATGTCCATGCCGGTGCATCTTTTAACGGTCATGCGACCGCCAAAGGGAGTAATTAATCAGCTCCATTTTTTCGCTCAATTTTTATGGGGGTCATCTAAATATGGTGCTAGGTATCATTGGGTGGCTTGGTCACAGCTGTGTCAGACAGTAGACGCGGGTGGTTTGGGATTTCGCTCCTTGGAAGTGGCTCGGGAAGCATTTGAATGTAAGTTATGGTGGTACTTTCGATAGGGGGATTCCTTGTGGGCCTCCTTTATGAAAGCTCAGTATTGTAAGTCAGAGCATCCTAATCAAGTAGTTGGTCGAGTCTCTGATTCGCCTGTATGGAAGAACATGCTTCGGGTTCGGCCTGTGGTGGAGCTCAATGCAGGCTGGAGTATTGACCGGGGTGACATCTCCTTTTGGTGGGAAAACTAGCTGGGGGTTGGACCTTTGGCCTGGCTATACCAAATATCAGATTCGGTTGATCGGTTGGTGGATTGTTGGGGACATGGGGGTTGGAATAGAGAACAATTGGCACGAGTTGTTCCAGAATCGATGGTTCGTAGAATATTGGGGTTGGATATTCCTATTGCAGTTGCATCTAATGAAAGTCAAAAGGATGTAATGTTTTGGATATTGACATCTTCTAGGGAGTTTACGGTTTCATCGATGGCTAAGTTCCTGAGGGCCAAGGGATCTTCCTGGTTCTTTCGTCAGATATGGGCAAGGGGTCTTCCACCAAAAATGGCATTTACTTTGTGGAGGGCTAGCTTGGGGAGATTGCCGACGGCGGACATACTTGGTAAGTTCCGCGTGCATGGACCATCCAGGTGTTTCTGTTGTGTGGATAAGGATGTTGAATCATTGCAACACATTCTGGCTCAGGGGACATTTGCAAGGATTGTTTGGGATTTTTTTGAGAAAGCGATGGGTTTCTCGACGGCAGGGAAAGACTTACGATGTATCTGTGTAGCCTGGTGGACGCGTTCGTACTCTTCCCCGGTGGTGGCCTGGGTGGGTCAGATTCTGCCAGCCCTAATTGTATGGTATATTTGGAAGGCACGAAATCAATTTGTATTTGATGGGGTGTCAGCTCAGGCAAGATATACATGCAAGCTGATATGTGATGATGTGCGGGACTTGGTGCGGATTAGATTCCCTCGCTTTCGGCACAGGATGGTGGGCTGCGATTGGCTGGGTTTGTTGGACAATTTGGGGAGAGTGACGTTCCAGAGGCTGGGGGTTCCAGTTGCGTGGCGAAGGCCGCAGAGGGCTTTGTTCAAGCTCAACACGGATGAGTCACGCTTGATTTCGGGCAAAGGTGGTGGTGGGGGTGTGCTTCGGGATGGCTCAAGTCGGGTGCTGCTTGCGTTTTCTGAGACGTATCAGGAGACCACTGTCCTCAACACGGAGGCAAGGGCTCTTCTATCAGGCCTGGTGTTGTGTTCGGAGTGAGGTTTTTTCCCATTACAAGTGGAGTTGGACTCCAAGATTTTGGTAGAAATCCTGAATGGTCGGGCAAATGGACCCATCGAGATACATTCGTTGCTGCGTAGGATCTGAGGCATGCAAGTTTTGTGGGTGTCCGTGACCCATTGTTTCCGCCAGGCCAATAGTGTGGCGGATGCTTTGGCACAGGAAGGAAGTTGGAGCTGGTCATCGGTTTATACGTCTTTCGATCAGCTGCCGTGGAATGCCCATGGGTGTTGCACTATGGATTGACTACAGATTCCTTCGTTCAGGTTTAGGCGAGTTCTGGGGTAGTGTAGGTCCTTAGAGGTAGTTTTGCTGCCTTCCGTAGCCATGTACTGTTCTCAAACTTAATAATTTTAATAAAATGGGCAGACAGGCCCACCCGCCAGATATGAGTGGCGGTTAATTAAAAAAAAACCCTAGTCCATTAGTTATGCTAATTAGTCTTTTAATTAGTGTGAGCTAGCCCGTGGTTCGCCCCTAGAGAGCCATGGCCGAACCCTTGGGCTTAGTTAATTAGTTAGTTAGTTAGTAGTTCTTAACTAGGGTTTTTTTTTTTTTTTTTTAATAAAACCGCCCCAGAGGCGGGTGGGCCTGTACCCCTTTTATTAATCTATAGGAAATACATAGCAAGATTACATGGGTTATAAAAAACTCCTATAACCTAGAAAACTTTTTGAATCTAAAAGAAGGTATCTGCCACACATCCATTAAACAAAGAGTCCAATTCTAGTAGGCAATTGCTCAAAAGAGGTAAATAACATTGTGCTACCAACAACCCAACGCTGCAATGCATCCCAAACCAAGTTGCCTTGGCATACAGAAGTTGAAAGGAGTCAATGAGTCCAACCAGCCGAGTAAGACGTCTCCGAAGGGGCCTCATGTTAAAAGGCACTAAAGCCTTCCCCGTAAGCATTTGCAATAACACCTTGGAGTCCACCTCCACCGAACCGACAAGGTCTGCATGGTATATCTCTAAGCCTGAAACTAAAGCCTGCATTTCAGCAAATAAGACCGTAGCACTAGAATACGCCTCTGCAAAAGCGAATAAAACACGCCCCTCATTATCCCGTAGAACTCCTCCTCCTCCCCCTCGACCATTACTCAAGAAAGAGCCGTCTGTATTTAGTTTAAAAATGGATGGCAAAGGTTTGATCCAATGAGCAGCCACCCCCTTTAATGACGTTTTGATGCCACCCAAGGCTATCAACTCCTCCAAAGCCTCTAGTTCTGCCAAGCCAGCTTTAGGGAACCCAATCCTGATCAAATCCTCACCTCCGCTGCAATAGTCTCGCATGTGAAAGAGTAATGTGGTTGACCTCCATCAAAAACAAAGTGATTTCGATCCTTCCATAAGTACCAAATAATAACTATCGGCAACAGCTTGTACACCCAACTTAGAACCTTTGAGGAAGATTCTTTCACCCACCACTCCATACATATCTCCCGCACTGACCCCCTTCCTACTGTCACTCCACAAGACCCTCCAAAAAACTTCCATATTTGCTTCAAAAAATCCCCATCAACAAAGATATGTTGTATAGTTTCCTCCTTCTTAGCCTCACAACAATAACACCAAGACGGACCCTGCACATTGAACCGACGCAAAGTTGAGAAAACCGGCAGCCGACCCAGCACCACCCTCCAAAGATGAAAAGACATCTTCAAAGGTGCACCTTGCAGCCAAATGTTCTTAAAGAACCATGATGACACAGCATGTCTGTTCAGCAACTCAAAAACCAAGCTCACATGAAATGCACCATCAGCCGACCCCTTCCAGCATAGCACATCCTTCCCTCTGATGCGAACCCGAATCTCCAAGCTCCCGCTCTTGAAGAAACGAATTGGCGACGCAGCGGAATGATCTATCTTGAACAGGTTATGGGTACAAAAGGGATGGAAATCCTACGACCCCTCTAACCCTCGAGATTGCGAACCTACGAATTGAATCTCGACCCACAATCTAACGAATTAGCGAACCAAGGAATTTGGTTGAAAGACGCCACAACTCAATGCGTTCTTGAATTGATAAGCCTAAACTTGAACAAAGGAACTCATTCACTTTGTATCAAGGGTCGTTCCCAAGGAACAAGAAAAGAGAAAACTCTCAATGTTATTACTCAAAGTCTTGTCAAAAATATTGGAGAAGAAGGCTTATTTATAGCCTTTACAAAGACTCAAAACCTAGTCCAACTTGGACTCAAAATAACTAAACCTAATACTAATGGATTTGGCCAATAGGGCTCTATCTTTTAGGAAATATCTAAAACAACTAAATTGACTCAAATAAACTCAATAAATTCGGCCAGCATTACACACCAAAGCTGGTCTGAAAATAAAAATAAGAAAGCAACGGGAAATAATGGAAAAACTGGACAATTATGCCCTTATTCACTAATCTAACCCAAACGACAGCTCTTCATACTTTATATAGAGCTTTGAACCATCATTCAAAGGAAAGAATCTTCATGAAATCTTGAAGCTTTAATCATCTTGGATAAGAATATAAGAAATGATTCCAAATCAAAGTTTCCACCATTCCATTTCTCATCATTCCTCTCCTCTTGAAAGGCGATTTGTCCCAAATCGAAGGATCGTTTGCACTGGAGAACTTCAGGCCATGTGTTGATGAATGCGAGCCAAGAAACATGCCTTCTAGTCAATTGGAACAAGAACCAACATGCACGCTTCAACTCACAAGTATCTTGCCAATAGCACATCACATGTATACCTGGATCAAAAATGAAAGACGAGGAATAAATGATGAGGAAACACAGATATTCACCCACTTTACCCAATTGATAACAAGTAGGAAAAGTTTGTACCCCATGCATCATTAGACGACGCTTAACACAATCTACGAACACATTAAACTTACTAAATAAATATGCATCATCACTACTAACACAATAACCACACAATTAATTAGAACATAACTCATAAGGACTCAATGGTAGACACTCACAGCTTAAAACAAATAGGACTCTCACAATGACTCAAATAATTATCAAAATAATTGACAAAACATAAGTAACTAGCATGATCAACAACATCAGAAGAATGACTCAAAGGACTACAATCCAAACAAATGGCACGGCCTTTAAATGCAAAAGAATTAACTAGAGGACAAGGTTGAAAACTCCTTCCAAACTCAAAGGTTGGTTGGTGAAAACGGTCTTCACCTTGGGAGTGAATGTAGAAATTTGCAATGCCTCAAAGAACATGGTTCCTTTTAAAGACTTTGCAATGGCGACAACAAAACCATCTTTACTTCACCTTGTTGTACCTGAAAAAGACCATTAACACTAAACAAAGTAAAGTTAAGATTGTTAGAAAAATAATAAGCCCTTTCACGCTCATTTATTTTTTCCACTCACAATTAGCTCAATGCACTCTTTTCTTTTCTTCTTCACTCAACTCACTCTCCTTTTTATTTACACTACACTTGGATTGTATATCTTCATATTCCTCACATAAATCCTTTCCAACTAGCTTTTGACTAGCTGCTAGTGCAGTGGACAAGCTTTTTTCTTTTCATGCTCAAGATAACTTTACATAGGTATCCAATAGTTGCTCAAATCGTCCCATCAAAGGCTCGCTCTTGGACACTTGACGGACTCTTCAATTTCTTGCTCATGCTTCTCAATGTGAAGACGCTTTGGCCAAAGAAAGTTTCCTTTGACGCCTCCTCGAAGTTTCTCTTCAATGTCCATAGCAGCATGTGCAACTTCATACAACTCCATACAATTAGTCACTTCAAGATGCCTAACTATTTGATCATTTAATCTATCCAAAAAGTGATCAATAACAAAGGAATCCTCCACAATTTCAGCTTGTTGGATGATGGATCTCATCTCTTTGTAGTATTCCTTCACCGATTTAGTACCTTGACCTAAGAGCATAGAATTTCTTCAACAATTCCTTTAGAGGATTGTGCCTCATGGTGATAAAATCTGCAAAGAAAGGTTAGGAAAAATACAAGATAATAACCTCACACACTCCCTTAGTGTATCCACTCAACTCTCGTGTATGCACTCAAATTCCACTCTAATAATCTCACCAACTCTTTTAAGTCCTTGTTTACAATCCTTGAGACAATATGAATTGGCTCACGATTGCTCAAGAAGACTAATCAATTCAATCCGGTTGGCATGTGACGACATATGAGAATTTGATGGCACTAATGAAGCTAGACTCGGGAGAGATTCTTGAGGACACTTGACTCAAGAAAGAGAAGAAATAATGACTCACAAAATGGACAAATAAGACTAGAAAAGAAGGCACAAGTAGAAGCTGGAAATAATTAGGAAACTAAGACAAAACAGATTTTAGAAACAAGACTCACTTTAGGAAACTTAACTAGACTTCTACTTGAATTTGTAAAGACAAAGGAAAACTGAATTGACCGAAAATAAAACAAGTTAAAAGACTCAATCAAATGCTGGAAAATAGGACCAAAATCACGTGGACTTAGTGGCTTAATTGGTCAAGCAGTTTGGTTTCCCAAAAGAGTTTCAATCCAAGGTAGTTTAGGTTCAAGGTAGTCAAGGCGGTGCAAAAAGGTTTCCAAGGCTGTTTTGGATTGGTTGCTGTGGTCTTTTAATCCCTCTTGGATAGGATTTGTGGCTGTTTAGGGATTAGGAAGGCTGTCTCACGGGATCTAAGAAGGTTTCCTACCCGGTTTGGATTATCTTTAAACAACAAGAAACCTTTTCAAGCTTGGACAGGATTTCTGGAATTTGGAAACTAAAATTTCTGGTTTATGTTTTCAACTTCCAAATTCGTTTTTAACCTTCCCAAAGCATACACTTATGTTCCAACACCCACTAAAAAGTGTTTCAAGCTTTGAACAACAATTGTAACACAAAGTTTTGAATCAACAAGCAAGGTAGATTCAATTTCCAGCAAGGTTCAAGAAAAACAGGTTGGTTTTCTTCTTTCTTTCTTTTGTTTCTATTTTTTTTTCCCACTTCAGCCGACTTGAATTGCTTTTAGAATTCAAGAATCCAATGTTGAAATTCCAGAATTCAAGGATTATCAATCAGTTTCAAGAACTTCAAGAAAACAGCCCCTAGGTTCAAGGATTGGTTTCAAGACTAGGGTTTTGTTTCAAGAACTCAAGAAAACATTCAAGGCTCAACAATTTCAACAAGGGATAGCCACAGAATTTTGGTTTAGACAGCCACAAATTTCCAGCAATGGAACACAAAGAATATCTCACAATAACGACACAACCAACAAGAAACAAGACAAACAACAAGAACAAGGATGAACAACAAGATAACACAAGAAAAGAAAACCCTAACGATGGATTCGAGAACTTGTAGACGGATTTTTTTTTTTTATTTTTTTTTTCAAGACTCAAGACACAAGAACACAAGACCAACAAGTAAGAAAACAAGAGAAAAATTCGGATGAACAGTGAATTCGGGATGAACAGTACGCTACAGTAGCGATGAACAGTACCCGGTGAACAGTACGATTTTTTTTTTTTTTTTTTTAACAAAGAGGAAAACAAGAAAGAAAAAGGGATATTAACCTGGTTCAAAAGCCGAAGCTCTGATACCAACTGATGCGAACCCGAATCTCCAAGCTCCCGCTCTTGAAGAAACGAATTGGCGACGCAGCGGAATGATCTATCTTGAACAGGTTATGGGTACAAAAGGGATGGAAATCCTACGACCCCTCTAACCCTCGAGATTGCGAACCTATGAATTGAATCTCAACCCACAATCTAGCGAATTAGCGAACCAAGGAATTTGGTAGAAAGACGCCACAACTCAATGCGTTCTTGAATTGATAAGCCTAAACTTGAACAAAGGAACTCATTCACTTTGTATCAAGGGTCGTTCCCAAGGAACAAGAAAAGAGAAAACTCTCAATGTTATTACTCAAAGTCTTGTCAAAAATATTGGAGAAGAAGGCTTATTTATAGCCTTTACAAAGACTCAAAACCTAGTCCAACTTGGACTCAAAATAACTAAACCTAATACTAATGGATTTGGCCAATAGGGCTCTATCTTTTAGGAAATATCTAAAACAACTAAATTGACTCAAATAAACTCAATAAATTCGGCCAGCATTACACACCAAAGCTGGTCTGAAAATAAAAATAAGAAAGCAACGGGAAATAATGGAAAAACTGGACAATTATGCCCTTATTCACTAATCTAACCCAAACGACAGCTCTTCATACTTTATATAGAGCTTTGAACCATCATTCAAAGGAAAGAATCTTCATGAAATCTTGAAGCTTTAATCATCTTGGATAAGAATATAAGAAATGATTCCAAATCAAAGCTTCCACCATTCCATTTCTCATCACCCTCCTTCCTCAAAACACCAGTTACCGCTTATAATTCGCTCCACCAAGTCTTTAGAAAAGAATTGCGCCAATTTGCCTGAATGCCATCTTCCATGATGCCAAAAATCTGCCATCCTCTTCCCTGACGCTTTATCCGGGAATTTCCATGCCAACGGCCCATCTCCCAACCAATTGTCCCACCAAAAACTAATGTCACCATCACCAATATCCCAACAGCTATTCAATTCAACCAAACCCCACACTTGAAGCATCTGCTTCCATGTTGGAGAACCACCTGAGGAGAAAACAGCCTCATTCGGATGCACCCCAATACAGTACCTGTCTTCTTAACTAGGGTTTGTTCCTTGGTTAGCCTTTAGTATTTTAGCCAATTGTCTGTTGGCTCGATTCATTCAATCAGAAAATAAGAAAACCTATTTGAGAGTCTCTCTCTTGCTTCGTTGAAGCGTTCTTGAGTATCTTAGATTGTTCTAAGATATTCAAATCGACTTGTCAATCTAGGAACACGCTAGATTGTGGCGTCTTCTACCATATCAAGGGATCGTTGGCCAGGAGTTCAACGGGTTCTTTCATCATTCCGCTGCGTTCATCGTGTCAAGCGCGTTTGAACCTTCTAGATCCGTGGTACGGGTTTCGTCACAAGGTTGGCGACGTTCGTATCACATTAGTTCCAGAAAACCTGCCACCATATTGCAAGCATTGCTTTAGGCAAGGCCATGATGAAGACCAGTGTCATGTTAAACATCTAGAGATGCGGTTAGCCTCGGAGGCACCTCGGTCGATCGCGTGAGCGTAAAGTCAGGCCGTTGAGGCAATCTCGGGAATGGCGGTGAAGAGACTCGTTGGGAGTGGAGCAGCGGACTATGAAAATTGTGCAATCGATGGATGGAGAAGGGGAGGACAAAAGGAGGAGGGATGAGAGGCTGGTTGGTATCGATGAGACGGGTAGAGCGAGACAGGATGTGGGGTCAGAAAAAGAAATTGATGTTGGGCTCTCTCAACCCCCCGAGGAGAGTTGACAATTGGAAATGAAGGCCTTGGAATCCCCAAAAGGGTTGGACCTGGTGGATGCAGTGATTAAACAAGCTGCGAACAAAATCATCGAGGAGATAGCGGACAAGGTAGTGAATGAGCAACCTGATTCGGGAGAGGAGGATGGCATTGATGAGGAGGTAGTGAGGCAGCAGCAAGGATAGGTTCAGAGATTGAATCTCTCGCCGCGTCGGATGGGTGATTCGAGTCGGCCCATAGAAGAGCTGATGCATCGTCTGGACGGGTTGCATGCTCGAATGGAACCTAGGAGGGAGTATTCGGATAATCGAATGGGAGGTAAGTCTTCCTCATTTAATTTATTGACCAGCTTAAGTGATTAAGTGTCTTTTCTGGAATGTTAGAGGAATTGCAAATAAACTTTCTCTTGCTCGATTGAAAAAGCTGCGTCAAATGTATGCATTATCTTTGATTGCTATATGTCAACCAATGGTAGATGTGTCTCGGTTAGAGGGAATAAGACATAGGCTAAATTTAACCAACGCCCTAGCTAATGCTGCTGGTTCGTTGTGGGTTTTCTTCTCTGATGAATACTCGGCTCAAGTGGTGGAGCAAGACGATCAATAGTTAGCCTTAAATCTGTCGCATGTTTTGTTAAAGGAGTCTGTTATGGCTGTTTTTGTGCATGCATCCTATGATTTGCATCTCAGACAGGCTTTATGGCCTAATCTAGCACGGTTGAGTGAATGTACAATGCCGATGGTTGTAGTGGGGGATTTCAATGTCATTTTGTCGACAGAGGAAAAGAAGGGAAGGAGGCCTTTTTCTTTGGCTGAATCATCAGAATTTGCTGGTTTTATTCAAGAGGCAAATTTGATAGATGTGGGGTTTTCGAGAATAAGCTTTACCTGGGCAATAATCGTTATGGCCAGGCTAGGATTTGGAAAAGGCTGGATCGTCTTCTCATCAATCAGGAATGGGATAGGTTACAGGCTTCGATTAATGTACACCACCTGGGAAGAGTAAAGTCTGACCACTCTCCTTTGCTGATTGAGTGTAAGGCTCAGACTGGGGCGGGGCCGCGATCCTTTCGTTTTCAGAATTGGTGGTGTTCGCATCATCAATTCTTGGAAGTAGTTCGTCAGGTTTGGTCTTCTCCAGTCGAAGGCAGGCCATGGCGAAGAGTCCTTCAAAAGCTCAAGGCGACCAAGGCTGCTCTGTCTGATTGGAATGTACGGCAGTTTGGAAACGTTAATGATGGCACCCGGCGGGTTGAAGAGGAGTCACAGAGATTGGAGAGGCTTGCAGACCTTTGCCCATCGGAAGCTAACTTTCTGAATGTTCAGGCTGCACAGGCAAGATTGAAGCTATGTCTCAATCAGGAGGAAGAATTCTGGAGGCAGAAGGCATGAATTAATTGGCTGGTTAAAGGAGAAGCAAATTCACAGTTTTTTCATGCTTCTGTTCATCGTGCTAGGATTCGAATGAGGATTCATCTGATCAAGGATCATACGGGCCAGTGGTTGGAGAGGGAACGGGATATTCGTCAGGAGGCGGTAAAGTATTTCCAGGCAGCCTTTGCTTCGGTGGAGGTTTTCTCGACGTCAGACACTATGGTGCGACTTATTCCAAGGATTCTTACGGTGGAGGATAATGACCACTTGCATGGAATCCCGACGGCTGAGGAGGTTAAGCACGTGGTGTTCCAGATGAGTGCGGATGCTGCACCCGGTTCGGATGGATTTACTAGCCGTTTTTATACGGTGGCATGGGATGTTATTGGGCCAGAGGTGGTGGCTGCGATACAGGATTTTTTCCTGGGGGCAGACTTACCGAAGGGGTGACATCAACTTTAGTGGCATTGATACCTAAAACTACAGCCCCATCGTCCTTCTCGATGTTCAGACCGATTAGCTTGTGCAATTTTTTGAATAAGATTGTTTCTAAACTTCTGGCTAATCAGCTAGAGGGAATTTTGCCTAAAATTATCTCTCCCCAACAAAGTGCCTTTGTGAAGGGTAGATCCATAGCCGACAATGTGCTCCTGGCGCAGGAATTGGTGAGGAGTATCCAGAAAAGGGTGAGAGGGAGAAATGTTCTCATGAAATTGGATATGGCAAAAGCATATGATAGGGTCTCGTGAGGATATCTGGTGCGTGTCCTGTGTGCCTTTGGTTTTGGGGAGATGTTCATTGATATGATTTGGCGTTTGATCTCATCTTGTTTCTTTTCCATTTTGGTCAATGGTCAACCGGCCGAGTATTTCAAGTCAACCAGAG
Organism: Gardenia jasminoides; assembly: GCA_013103745.1. NCBI lineage: Eukaryota > Viridiplantae > Streptophyta > Magnoliopsida > Gentianales > Rubiaceae > Gardenia > Gardenia jasminoides. The sequence continues at coordinate 9,079,365 of CM023104.1, read as the reverse complement.
GATTAAGGCAAGGTGACCCGATTTCACCAGCACTTTTTATTATTTCTACGGAGGTGCTGTCTAGGGGATTAAATCACTTATTGTGTCAGCATGGGTTTAGTCCGTTTGGCTTGCCGAAATGCTCGGATAGTGTTACTCATTTGGCTTTTACGGATGATGTGATAATCTTCTCTAGGGGGGATTCACAATCGCTAAGGTGTGTAAAGAGGGTTTTACAGGAGTACCAGGCTTGCTTGGGGCAGTTAGTTAATGTGGAGAAAAGCTGTTTTAGGTGACAAACGGGGCCCCATGACAATTTGTCAATAAAGTGCACAAGTTGACGGGGTTTGGGGCGAAAGAATTTCCTATAAAATATCTTGGGTGTCTATTGGTAGAGGGTCGTATGCGGAGGGAGTATTTTCAAGATCTTGTGGTGCGGGTGCAAAATCGAATTAATTCTTGGAGTATGAAGTGGCTGTCGTACGGAGGTAGATTGGTGCTGGTGAAATCTGTGCTTTCTTCCATGCCAATCCATCTTCTCACGGTGATTCGTCCACCTAAAGGGGTGATTAATCAACTAAATCAGTTGCTTGCTCGATTCCTCTGGGAGCATCGGAGTTCGGTTCACGCTTTCACTAGGTGGCATGGGATAAAATGTGTTGCCCTACGGATGAGGGAGGAGTGGGGATTCGGTCCCTGGAGCAGATTCGGCAAGCTTTTGAATGTAAGTTATGGTGGCGGTTCCGGCAGGGATCATCCCTGTGGGCGAATTTCTTAAGTAGGCATTACTGTTCAGCATAGCATCCTAACCAGGTGGGGGGTAGGCCGTCGGACTTGAGTACATGGAAACAAATGCTGAGGGTGAGACACCTGGTGGAACCGTTGTGTGCTTGGGTAGTAGGAAGGGGTGACATTTCTTTCTGGTGGGATAATTGGACGGGGGAGGGTCCGCTTGCATGGAGGTATCAGGTGGTGGATCCGAGATTATGGGTAGCAGACCTATGGGACCAGGGAAGTTGGAATGCATGGAAGCTATCCCAATTGTTACAGGATGAGGCGGTGTGTAGGATAAGAAGCTTGGAGAGCGGTGTTGATAATGAGGCGGATGATGTTCTTTTTTGGAAGGAATCGGCTTCTGGCATTTTTACTATGGGATCAGTGGTTAAATGTCTTGATATAGCAGCTTCATCTTGGTTTTACAAAAGGATATGGACGCAGGGAGCAGCTTGGGTTCCTTCCAGATTTTCACGATCATTGGTGTAGTCAGAGTTTAAGCCTCACCTGAGTTTCTGCCTACTTCTTTCGCCACTTTTTTTTCGACTACTTTGAGGTTGGCTTTAATCTCTGGAAGGATGCAATGATGGTGTTTTAATTTGCTGTGAATCTTTACTAATAACTTCGGCCAAATTTTATAGGGACAGGGATCGGATAATTTGGTTGCCTGAGAGAGAAATTAGAACATCATATCTTGAGAAAACAACTTCTCGACTCTAGAATTTTATTTCATAAAACTCGATGATCCCTAAAGATCAGGGAGGTTCCCTTTTATGGGTTTATGTGATCCAGATCACTACAAAAAGCTAAAGTCCATAGGGAGGACCCACGAGGACTTTTGGTACAAGACTTCCTATGCTAAAATTTTGCAAACCAAACTTACGTGAGAAAACTTGAAAGCAAACTAAAGTCAAGACAATTGAAGCAAAAAGCTGCCTACAATTGTTGACTTTTTTTACATGACAAATGAAGCCTTATAAGGACAAAATAACATGGCTGCAATTATAGTACCATAGCAGCAATTATAAGACACCAAAGGACAAAATAACTTGGCTGCAATTATAGGAACATAGCAGCAATTATAAGACACCAAAGGACAAACTTGTGTTCAAAAGTCATAAAGGTGGTCATGAAAGTCATAAAGCCTAAAAGGCTATAGACTTTTAGTCTGACATTTTGCCATAGTTGGTGAAGACTTCTGACGGAGTATCCGAGGGTGTTGAGTCCGGATCTGTGATATTCATCTCCTCAATGAATGTTTGGTGTCGGGCATGGTTTCTTCTTTTGTTGACGTCTTTTCACTCGAGATTTCCACTTGGCTTGGGGTCGAAGTCGGGCTGAGATATGCTGGGTTCATCCTGTGAATCTTGCATTAGAGAATCTTCCATCATTTCTTTGTACTCACTGGCTTTCCTGATTGCCGTGAAGTGAGGGATGACTTCTTTGATAATTCCATGGCCCATGAAAACCGGCCAAATAACTTCTGGAATGACGCCATTGACCTGAAATATGTACCTCTGGGCTTCATCATAAACATGATCATCTTCTTGGATAGAAAACTTCAGAACTTTGTAGATTAGAACAGAGGGAAGTGCTGTCAGGATATTTTCCTGGATATTGACAGGCCTGTGAAAATGTAAAATCATAGTCTTTATGGGTTTTAAAAAGATCGATCCACCATTCTTTTGGTTTGAACCATTTAAGAAAAATTTGCTGATGTGGGGCAAGGTTTTTAAACTCTGCAAAAGACAGGGAATGAAATTCCATGAGAATATGATATGAATGGCAAAGATACCAGAGCACCCATAGTAATGGATCAGGAAAAATCATGGTCTGAGCAATGAAGATCTGGGAAAATGGGTACTCAGGATTGATACCAAAAGGATTGAGAATGGATCCTCCATAATTAGCAAACACGGAGATTTCATGGTTTCTTCTGGCATTTTCTAGTGTTTCTTTTTCCCATGGTCGAGATAAAGACAAGATTTCAGGTGGATTTGGGAAAGAAGGGATGATACTGGAGTACATCCGAATTGAAGGTAGGGATTCCTTTGGAGGATTTCTGGAGAAGAAATCGGCCACAATGTTTGATTTTCCTTTGATATGAGTAACTTTAAATGAGAACTGGGAAAACCAAGTTGACCATCTAAGCAATTGGGCATTAGGAATTTTCTTATTTTTGAAAGAAATCATCTGAGGAAAACTTCCCATATCCGTCTCAATTGTGAAAGAGATTGGTCTGAGGTAAAACTCGAATTTATCAATTGCATATTTGACTACAAGAATTTCTTTGTAAGAAGAATGGTAATGCAATTGACTGTCTTTGAAACTTCCACTGGCAAATCCACAACATTTTCTTTCTTTTCCAGATTTTTCTAGAAGGGTGGCTCCCCAATGGAAATCACTAGCATCTGTTTGAAGGATGAGATTTTCAGAAGAGGGGATATGAAGAACAGGGAGATTATTCAGGATTTTCTTCAGTGCTTGAACAGATTGAGTTTGTTCAGCACCCCAAGGAATGGGATGTTTCCTGAGGAGGACATAATTTACAATACCCAAAAATTGTCGGATCTGTTTAACAGAAAAATCTTTTCAGGAAAATGCTGGATAGCATCTCCAATGTGTGTCTCGGGAACACAAGTGCCATTTGAGATTTTCATCCCAAGAAAAGTGATTTCTTGTTAGCACAAAAGCATTTTTTTCTCAGAAAGCATGATGCCAAATTTTTCAACAATTTCCGCAAATTTGTAGAGCAAAGAAATATGCTCTTCAAATGTTTTGGAAAACAACAGAATATCATCAATATACACAAGAAAAGTATGGAGGATAGGTTCAAATATCCGAATCATGGCTTTTTGAAAAAGAGAATGTGCTGTTTTTAAACCAAAAGGCATCACCTTCCACTGGTAATGGTAATTCGGTATACAGAAAGCAGTTTTGTACCTATCTTCAATACAAATCCCAAGTTGCCAAAAACCTGATTTTAAATCAAACTTTGAGAACCATCTTGCTTCCACAAGCAAAGAGAACAAAGAATGTCTATTTGGAATAGGAAATTTGTCATCGGCCAAAAATAGATTTAAGGGCTGGTAGTTGATGACAAGCCTCATTTTCCCTCGAACTTGTTCAGATCGCTTATTCACATAAAAGGCTTGACATGCCCATCGCGATTCTGAAATTTCGATGAGATCAAATTCAAGAAGTTCTAGACATTCTTTTTCAGCAAGTTTGGAATGATCAGGGTTCATTCCTGGATGGCTGGCCTTGGTAGGATTGGCTTCTTCACTTTTAGAAAAAGGAAGTTTGATGAAGAAGTCTGGATTTTTCCACAGAGGGTGGTTACATTTTTTTATGAATTCCACATGATTTGGAGCACAAGATTGCTTAACAATGAAATCCCTGAAATTGTCAGTCTGGGTCTTTTCAGGCAATGTGGAATCATATATGAAAAGGTTTTGGATATCAGTAAAGGGTTTAAAGAATTTCTTTGACTAAATCCCTTTTGGATATCAGTAAAGGGTTTAAAGAATTTCTTTGACTGAATCCCTTTTGCTTTTAACATGTACAAATCCTTTTCATAAATATCAAATCCAATAATCAAATCTTTTCCAGGCATTTTTCCTCCAATAATGTGAGTTTTAAGTTCACAATCTGGGAGAAATCTAATGATAATGGGATTTTTGGTTACCTTGGTTGTTTCAAACAATTCTCCATTAACTGACCTGAAAGTATGGGATTCATACTTCCAGCATTCTTTTGGTAAAATATCCTGATTGAGGATTGACATTTCTGCACCAGAATCAAAAAAACCAATGAGAGGAATTGGTTTATCATACTTGGATTTCAAGACATGGAGTAAGGCTTGTGGGCACGTTTTTGCTGCTTCCATGTAATGAAATTGATTCTTCGGCTGCTGAACCTGTAAAGCAAAAATAGTTTTATCAGAAGGTTCTTCTTCTTCAGAAAAAACATATTCCAATTCACTAAGAATAGGGATGTGAAGCTCATCCTGGACTTTTTGAATCAGATTGAGACCCTTTTTCTTTTGAGGACATTTTGAAGCATAATGTCCTTTTTGTCCACAGATGAAACATCGATCAGAAGATGTATCAATTCTTTTCTTTTTCCTGAAGAATTTCCATTTTCGTCCTCGTTTGTAGAATTTTCCTGCTGTCTTGATTTTTCGGAATTTCTTCGCAGAAAACTTAGGAAAAGTTTTCTTCTTCTTCCTGGTAGAGCAAGACTTGCATTTACTTTTAATGATTAATTCAGGTTTCTTGCAGGTTTGATCCATGCAGACATCTCCTTTCATGTATTCTCGTATCACTTTTCTTTTGTTGCAAATTTCTTCAAGGGATAGGAATACAGCCTGGCGAATTTGACCTACAGTAAGATTCAAAATAGAACCATATCAGTTATGGATATAAATTTCGGCACTGTTGGACAAAATATGAGGAAGAGACGTTAAGAAAGCTTGCTTCAAATTTATATCTGCACCAAGGATATAGAAGAGTTGTGTCATTCTTTTGAAATGTCGGCTTAAATCCTTTCTTTTATAAGAGTGACATCTCATCTGAAAAAACTCTTTTCTTTTAAGTTCTTTATTTTCAATAGGGCTTCCTAAGAATATAGTATTCAAGATTTCAATAGCTTGATCAAAATCTTGTCTGGTGAGAAAAATTGTTTTGTCTTGATCACCTAATGAAACCCACCAGTCTTTCAATATACCTGCAAAGTGAGCAGTAAATTCACTTAGAATATCAAAAGCTGAATCAACTGTAAGATGTCTAACAGTCATCCATGCATGAAATTCTTGGAATCTTTTTTCCCATTGAGAAGAAGGAATATCATCAATGGTGAAGATAGAAATACTCCCTTTATTATTGTTTTTCTTGGGCTGCTGCCGTCGGGGTTCCTCATCAGGAATGTCTTCGTCGTCCGAAGGGAAATGAACTTCGCCTTCAGTTTCTGCTTCCCTAGCCATGAAGACATGAGGAATCTTTCCAATTGATGCTGAGGAATCAGATAGAATTTCGGTTGATTCTTGAGAGTCGGAGTATTGAATCGAAGATTGAAAATATTTCTTGGATGTATCCTCGGTGTAGTCTCTTGAGGCTGCGTCTTCGATTCAAGCATTTTCCATGACATTGATTTTTGGAAGACTGGATTCAACTTGTTCCTGCAAAAAAGAAGAAATAGGATTATTTCCATGAGAAAACATAAAAACATCTTTTATTTCTTCTGCCATTTCTTCAGAGGTTTCAGCTTTTTCTTTGCCTTTTTCTCTTTTCTTTTGTTCCTGGCGTTTCCTCTCCTTTTCTTCTTGCTCTGCTTTTCTTCTGAGCTCTCTTTGTTCGCGAAGCCATTTTGAATAATTCTTGGATGAAGCTGGTAATTCTTTCTGGACTGGAGATGGAAAATATGGGATGGCACCAAAAAAAGGTGAAGCCATTTCTCTTAATGGCTTTGCTGCAAAATGGGACATATAATCATCATCTGGGGGTTGGACTGGTTTCTGAACAAATGATTCAGTTGAGAGTTTTCAGCTTCCAGAGACTCAATCATTTTAAGATATTCAATATCCTTCTCTTCTTCCGAAGTTGGGACAAAGGTTTTCCAATTTCAGGAATTCTGTGATACACTTCATCAAGTCGTTTTTGGAAGACCTTGATCATCTTGTGAGCTTCAGAATTCTGGGATTTTGTCTCATCTCTAAAGGAGTCAATTTTTTTAGAGACTTGGGTAACCTCGTCATGAATCTTAGAAAGAGCTTTGTTTTGACAGATTGCATTTTAGATCCGCCAGTTGAGAACCCTTGCTATCAAGAGGGCAAGTTGTCCCAAGGAAGGACAAGATGGTTTGTGCATTTTCAAACTTTGGAGCATGGCTCAATTGTCTTTAGTGAAAGGTCAAGAGGAGGAAAATCTTCGACTTAAACATGCGAGAGGAATTGGCTTGGATGCTGATGGTTTAATGTGAAGACCTTCATGGTCAAGAATCTCCAAGCATTGTTGGTAGTAAGGAGAAAGCCTTGCTTTGGTTTGGTTTTTCAACCCAATCGATGGAATTGAAAAGCCATCAAAATGACTGCGGGATGAAGAGAAAGGTGGCTGTTTTTTCCCTGTGTCGGGATCCATCTGGTCTGGACAACAACTAGATCGCCTTTTTGGACATTTTCGTTTTACACATTTCCGCAATAATGCACATCAAAATAAGTATGGCCTCAAAAAAGGATCTTGGAAAAATATACTGGTTTCCTTCTTGATCAAAATGAGAAATAAGATCTATAAGGGACTCTCGGTTTCCTCCATGGACCGGTATAGCCATGGGGATTTCAATGATATGGACATAATTGAGGACATCTTTGATTTTTCTCAGGTGAGAATGATCAAAGGAAATAGAAACAGAACCATCTGGCCTAGATGAAATTTTTGAGTTTGTAGACTCCACCGGACGATTTGATGTCTGATTCAGATTTTCATAGTCAGTAATCCAGGAATCAGGTAAAAGTTTTATGAGTTCTTCTCTCGGAATCTGCCGAGGAATATTTGTACAAGTAGCAGTGTTTTGCTCATCAACTCTTATGAGGAGAGCATCTTCTCCTACAGGAAGAGGAAGGTCAAGAGCATGATTTTGAACACGATAAGCCATTTGATAATGGAGTGTTGCTGCAATGGCTTCAGGGACCTGTTCTGCACCTGCTATCTGGACCTGGATCTTAAGAGCACTTAGCAAATATGGATCATCAAGAGACATATTAAAATTGGGAAATAAAGTAACGAACACAGTACCAGCATTCAAAGTTGTCTCTACTGTTCCTATACAGGCATGCTGATATTTGACAAATCTACTGTCTAGTAAAGCAAGACGAGCATGAACTGGAAGACCTTTTCTACCATGGAAAGACAGAGAAAATCGGATCGTACCAAAATGGATATGAGTATAACCTTGCTGTTTCCATAAATTGGGGAAATCAGGAGGAATATGCAGGGTTATAAATTGCTCTTTTCCTGTTGCTGGGATCTTGTGCTGGTCTAACTTGGAAGACTGTACGTACTCTTTAACACCCTTGGGTCGATGTTTAATCAAAGACTTAATGGTGCCTAAAGGAGAGATGTTCTTTTTAGCAAATGAGGAGTATGGATCTAACAAAGGTAGATCTGTAGGGCTAACTTGCTCTGATTCAATAGACACTTCATATAGATAATCTAATTTTTGAGAGGATGAAGCTCTTGCCAGACTCATCTCTGTGAAAATCTAGTACTGGAGCAGTGACGTAGGTTTGTGCAATGGGTTACTATATTCACCTTTATGCCACAGTGTGCTTAATCCAATATACCAAGATTTTCCAAGTCAGCTTCAGTCTGGATAGTATGGATTCTTTGCCACAACAAATCTATGTAGATCTGACACTTACTCACAAGATCAGATGTTGGGAAGAAACCACTATCTAATAACTGAGCACCATAAAACTGTAACTTAAAAATATAGTTATATGCTTCCTCTATATCAAAGTGTTGAAAAACTACACAATGTGGGTAATATTCGTGTGGATGGACTGGACCAAACAAGTGCTGTGAAGAACAAATATTATTTAGCTGAGACTTGTAAAGAGATGCAGGTAAAGGAGTAGTAATACGTGAATCACCAATGCTTTGAACTAGGGGACGGGATGGATGCAAATCTAAAGTACACTCGTGACCACAACGATGAAAAGGACAATATGGGTTCAAATTATCTAAACAGTCGTTATTACAATAATGTTCTGGGGAATCAACTGACATAGTTTTCAGACAAACCACAATTACCTCCTCCCTAAAAAGAAATCAGCATGGCTCTGATACCAGCCCCATGGAGGAAACCCAGAGAGTCCCTTATAGATCTTATTTCTCATTTTGATCAAGAAGGGAAACCTGTATATTTTTTCCAAGATCCTTTTCGTGCCATACTTATTTTGATGTCTCGTATTGCAGAAATGTGTAAAACTAAAATGTCCGTAGAATCTAGTTGTTGTCCGTGACTGATGGATCCCGACACAGGGAAAAAACAGCCACCTTTCACTTTATGGAGGGCTATTCTAGGGAAGCTCCTGGTGGCGGAGTCGTTGTTTCACTTTAGTATTCAAGGCCCGTCGGCATGTTTCTGTTGTGTGAATAAGGAGGTTGAGATGATTCATCACATTTTTGCATATGGATCCTTTTCTAGAGAGGTATGGGATTTTTTTGAGCATCCATTAGGTTTTTCATCGTCAGGGAAGGGCCTTAAGGGGATATGTCTCCAGTGGTGGCTGTTTCCGAAGTCATCACCAATCCTAGGGTGGGTTGTGTAGATACCTCCAATAGTAATAGTGTGGTACATTTGGAAGGCTCGCAACCAGTTTACTTTTGATGGGGTTGCCCCTTGTGCAAGGGTTACGTGTCGGGGGATTTGTGTAGATGTGCAGGACTTGGCGCGGGCTCGATTTCCAAGCTGTCGTGTGCAGGAGGGGGGTGGTGTGGTTTTCTCGATTATATCCAGGTTTGGAGGACAGTAGGAAGAGGAATACCTGTGTACTGGCATAAACTGCCGACCCATGTCTCAAGCTAAACACGGATGGGTCGCGACTGCCGTCTGGTAAAGGCGGTGGAGGGGAGTGGTCAGAGATGCGGCAGGTCATGTGGTTTTTGCTTTTTCAGAAGGTTATGCTACTACTTCGGTTCTTTGGGCTAAAACAAGGGCGTTACTTACAGGCTTGGAGATGTGTAGGGATCGAAGCCTCCGTATGCAGGTGGAGCTGGACTCCAAGGTTTTGGTTCACATCATTAATGCAGAATCAAAAGTTCCAATGGAGATTCTCCCTCTGATTCAGTGTATTCGCAAGCTGAATGATGTATGGGTGTCGGTCGTTCATTGTTTCAGGCAGGCAAACATGGTGGCGGATGTCATGGCACAGTTTGATGGTTAGGGTCACACGGGCGTGTTTAATTCTTTTGCCCAGCTCCCTAGGGAGACAAGAGGGAGGTGTAAGATGGATCGTTTCCAAATCCCTGCATTCAGATTTAGACGGAAGTTGGGGTGATAGGGTCATGGTTCTTGTGATGCGAACCCGAATCTTCAAGCTCCTGCTTCTTGAAGACACGAATTTGTGATGCAGCGGAATGATCTATCTTGAACAGATTATGGGTACAAAAGGGATGGAAATCCTACGACCCCTCTAACCCTTGAGATTGCGAACCTTGAATTGAATCTCAACCCACAATCTAGCGAATTAGCGAACCAAAGAGTTTGGTAGAAAGGCGCCACAACTCAACGCGTTCTTGAATTGATAAACCTAAACTTGAACAAAGGAACTCATTCACTTTGTATCAAGGGTCGTTCCTAAGGAACAAGAAAAGAGAAAACTCTCAATTTTATTTCATCAATGCTGTCTTCATCGAAAAAACATTAGAGAAGAAGGCTATTTATAACCTTTACAAAGACTCAAAACCTAGTCCAATTTGGACTCAAAATAACTAAACCTAATACTAATGGATTTGGTCAACATGGACCCTTGTTTCTTAGGAAACTACCAAATAACTAAAACTAATTGTTGTAATTACCCTAATTCGGGCATTGAACCAATGAAAACAATAAACTAAAGAAAATATGCCAAAAGTGGAAAAAACACAAAAATTTGCGACTGGGATTCGCGAGTTGGATCCGTGAGGCGTGGTTCGCGGATAGGTCCACAGATCTCAGAAAATTTGCTTCTGACCAGGATCCACGAGGAGTGGAGCCGCGATGTACTGGTCCGCGTATCCGTCCGCAGATCGAGCCATTTTGCACTTTCTCCACGTTTCAACTTCACTCTTTTTCCTCTGCGCGCTTGACCAACGTTTTCCAAGTTTGTTGACCATTTTAGAATGAATTTCTGAATGAAACAACTTGGAATGGATCAACTCGGGACATTTGAACTTAATACGAATTTGTAAGTACACGTTGGCATCCATGCTCACATCATTCCCTCCCCCGTAAAAGCGATTTATCCTCGAATCGATACTTGGATCAAAAACGAAAGACGAGGAATGAGTAGCAACAAAACACATGGATTCACCCAATTCACCTAATTGATAACAAGTAGGAAATATGTGAACACCATGTGGTATTCCAACACCTTTAACACACCCTAAAAACATACAAAAATCACTAGACAAACATGTGTTCTTAACACAACAATCACTTGACGTAAAGAAAACAAATAACTCATGAGGACTCGACATTAAACTTGGACATGTAAAACAATCACAACATTCAAAATGACTCAAAGGACTATCAAAACAATCTACACAATCCAAACAAATGGCACAGCTTTCAAATGCAAAAGAATTAACTAGATGATAAGATTGAAAACTCCCTTTCAAATTCAAAGGTCGGTTGGTGAAAACGGTCCTCAATTCTTTAGAGTGAATGTAGAAATTTGCAATGCCTCGAAAGAACATCATTCCATTAAAAGACCTTGCAATGGTGCACCTCAAAACCATCTTTACTTCACCTTGTTGTACCTGTAAAAGACCATTAACACTAAACAAAGTAAAGTTAAGATCGTCAGGAAAACAATAAACCCTTTCACGCTCATTTATTTTTCCACTCACAATTATCTCACGTACACTCTTTCCTTCTTCTTCACTCAACTCATCCTCCTTTTTATTCACACTACACTTGACTTTTATCTCATGAATATTCTCACATTTCTCACATAAATCCTAGTGGTTAGTGTAGTGGGCAGTGCAAGTTTATTCTTTTCATGTTCATAGTACGACTTTAGATAGGTATCCAATCATTGCTCAAACATCCAGTAAAAGAATCTTGCTTGGACACTTGACGGGACTCTTTAATTTCTTACTCATGCTTCTCAAGTGAAGCACGTTTGGCTAAGGAAAGTCTCCTTTGACGACTCCTCTTGAGCTTCTCTTCAATATCCATAGCGGCATGTGCAACTTCATACAATTCCATACGGCTAGTCTCTTCAAGACGTCTAGCTATTTGATCATTTAATCCCTCCAAAAAGTGATCAATGACAAATGAATCTTCCACAATTTCGGCTTGATTGATAATGGATCTCATCTTTTTGTAGTATGCTTTCACCGATTTGGTGCCTTGACGAAAAGAGCATAGAATTTCTTCAACAACTCCTTTAGAGGATTGTGCCTCATGGTGATAAAATCTGCAAAGAAAGTTTAGGAAAACACAAAATAATAGCCTCACACACTCCCTTAGTGTATCCACTCAACTCTTGATGCGAACCCGAATCTCCAATCTCCTGCTTCTTGAAGACACGAATTTGCGACGCAACAGAATGATCTATCTTGAACAGATTATGGTTACAAAAGGACCTTGACCCATTAATTAAGTGGCTAACAAACCTTGGTATCAAGAATGGAATTCCTAAACGAATCAAGGGCAGTTCGAGATTGTTTAGAAAGGGTAGAAGGGTGCCACAATCAAATGCATTCTTTGATTGATAAGCCTAAACTTGAACAAAGGAACTCATTCACTTTGTATCAAGGGTCATTCCCAAGGAACAAGAAAAGAGAAAACTCTCAATGTTTGAATAATGAAAAAGTGTTGGCTATTTATAGCCTACAAGACTCAAAAACTTAGGCCAAATTGGAATCATAAATTCAGCCAACTCTAGAAGATTTAGGAAACCTAAAATAAACAATAAGGAAATCAGCATTTTAGGCAACTACTAATAACTTAACTACTAAACAATTAGGAAACAACTTAAATAGGCATTCGGTCAAGGTGTATCACATTTGGAAACTAATTAACCGATGCTTTATTGACCTAAATTAAATGTTTTAACTGACTAACACAAATTAAACATACTAATTGGACATAAATTTGACATGAATCTAGTCTTCTTAACCCACGACCAAGGTTGGACGTGATTAGGTTTGATTGATCTTTGACTTCAAGAATCTAGATTCATATCATTTCCCCTCTCTTAAAAGAGATTTGTCCTCAAATCTGTGCTTTGCTTATGTTGAAGCTCATCGGGGAATATGTGTATAAAAGCGAGCCATGAAGCATGTCGCCAACTCAACTTCATCACGAACATGAACTAATGCGCATGCCCCATTCCCCAAAGATCACTTGTAGGGCCTTTATCATTCCCTCCCCTATGAAAACAGTTTGACCTCGAATCGCTACCTGGATAAAAAACAAAAGACGACGAATGAGTAGCAACAAAACACATAGATTCACCCAATTCTCCTAATTGATAACAGGTAAGAAACACGTGAACACATGTGAACACCTCTAACATAACCTAAAAACATACTAAAATCACTAGACAAACATGTATTAATACTCTTAACACAATTATCACATGATTTAAAGAAAACAAATGACTCATAAGGACTCAACATTAGGCTGTTACACGTAAAACAATTACAACTCTTAAAATGACTCAAAGGACGACCACAACAATCGACACAGTCTAAACAAATGGCACGGCTTTCAAATGCAAAAGAATTAAGTAGAGGATAAGATTGAAGACTTCCTTTCAAACTCAAAGGTTGGTTGGTGAAAACAGTCCTCAATTCTTTGGAGTGAATGTAGAAATTTGCAATGCCTCGAAAGAACATGGTTCTATTGAAAGACCTTGCAATGGTGCACATCAAAACCATCTTTACTTCACCTTGTTGTACCTGCAAAATACCATTAACACTAAACAAAGCAAAGTTAAGATCTTTAGAAAAATAACAAGCCCTTTCATGCTCATTTATTTTTCCACTCACAATCAACTCACGTGCACTCTTTTCTCCTTCTTTACTCAACTCACTCTCTACATTATTGAGCTCACTATGAGATTGCTCATGTGCGATGTTTTCCTTTTGCTCACTAGCAACTCGTATAGTGGTTTGATTAGGTGGTTCAATGCATGGCGTATAATAGTCTTTCAGTGCTTGGCTAAGCTCATCTATCTTGGAATCCAACAATGCGTTAAACTCATCTTCCCAACTTTGTCTTTCTTCTTTTTGTGCACTAGGTATTGGTCCACTACAAGATGATTTAGGATTAGGAGAGGTTGAAGAAGTAGATGACTTGGACCTCCTCCTCTTGAGCTTCTCCTCAATTTCCATTGCAGCAAGTGCAACATCTTCCAACTCTATATGTGGTAGCAAATCAATGCGATTAGCAATGGCTTTATTTAAACCATTCAAAAATCGATCAATAGCTACTCCTGGATACTCCTCGCTTCCCACTTTCCTCATTATTGACTTCATCTTGTTATAATACTCAACCACGGGCTTAGAACCCTGGCGAAGTAGTGCAAACTTTTGCAACAAATCCATGAGAGAAGTAGGAGCATATCTTTTGAGCAATATTCTCTTCAACACAGCCCAAGAAACAATAGGTGGTTCATCATACCTCCGACGTTCCCTCACAAATTGATTCCACCATGGTAAGGCATAACCATTAAATGTAGACGTAGCCAACTTTATCTTCTCCTTCTCGGTGTAAGATTGAAGTTCAAAGGTGCTCTCCACCTTCTCTATCCATGCTAGGAATGCGTCTGGATCCTTACGCCCTTGAAAGGATGGTATGGACATTTTAAACGAACAAGTTGCTCCATTTGAGTAGTCAAATCTAGATCTTTCCATGATGTAACCTGCAAAAAATTAGTGAAATAAAGAAATTTTTCCTCACCACACAAGCTCACATGTTTACACTCGTCGCTCGTGTATCACTCAAGTGTATATCACACTCTCATAATCTCACCAACTCTTTCAAGTCCTTGTTCACAATCCTTGAGACAAGATGAATTGGCTCGCAAATGATCAAGATGACTAATCAATTCAATCTGATTGGCATGTGACAATGTATGAGAATTTGAAGGTACAAATGAAACTTTGACTCGGGAGAGACTCTTGAGGACACTTGACTCAAGAAAGGCAAGACTAATGACTCACAAAATGGACAAATAAGACTAGAAAAGAAGGTACAAGTAGCTGAAATTAAGGAATTAAAGACACGGTAGAAATTTGGAAACCTAGAACTCTACCCAAAGGACAAAGTTGGAAATTTAGAAGTCTAATCCAATTGGACCTTGGAATTCAATGATAAATATAGAAAATCTGATTTAAACCCTTTTTCAAGCAAAGTTGAGATTTGGAATATTTCCTAAGCTTCCCAATTCACATAAGGAATTAAATTTCAGATTTGAACAAATTAGGAAAGTAATTCTTGCCAAGAATGGAATTGGTTTGCTAGGTTGTTTCCTTTTCTTTCTTTGGATCGGATTTTTTTCCCTTTTTTTCCTCACGGATCTCTTGATTTTTTTTTTTTTTTGGAAACACAAGCTGCTTTCTTTTTTTTTTTTTGTGGCAGCTTTGAATAAAAAAAACAACCCAATAAGAATTCAAGAACAAGAATTTAGGGTTACAACCAACAATTCCAAGAACTTCAAGATATTATGGATTGCAGCCCAAGACTCGATGAACAACAAGAACACAAGGTAAACAAGAAAATTTTTTTCGGATGAACAGTAATTCTGCTACGGTAAATATGAATATTACGTCTACAGTACTACTACAGTACTGATAAACAGTGCTCCCGATTTTTTTTTTTCACAACCAGAGCACAAAACAGACAAGGAACAAGAATATGGATTCAATCATGAAACGATGCAACAGGAACCACAGAAACAACTAGAAACGACAAACACGAATACGGTAGTTCAAACCCTAAAGACGGGAATTTTTTTTTTTTTAAGGCTAGGGTTTGGTAGAACAACAAAGATGAAAACAAGAAAAATAAAAGGATATTAATCTGAACAACCTGTATCAAGAGCCGAATCTTTGATACCAACTGATGCGAATCCGAATCTCCAATCTCCCGCTTCTTAAAGACATGAATTTGCGACGCAGCGGAATGATCCATCTTGAACAGGTTATGGTTACAAAAGGACCTTGACCCATTAATCATGTGGTTAACGAACTTTGGTATCAAGAATGGAATTCCTAAACGAATCAAGGGCGGCTCGAGATTGTTTAGAAAGGGTAGAAGGGCGCCACAATCAAATGCGTTCTTTGATTGATAAGCCTAAACTTGAATAAAGGAGCTCATTCACTTTGTATCATGGGTCGTTCCCAAGGAACAAGAAAAGAGAAAACTCTCAATGTTATTACTCAAAGTCTTATATTGAATAATGAAAAAGTGTTGGCTATTTATAGCCTACAAGACTCAAAAACTTAGGCCAAATTGGAATCATAAATTCGGCCAGCTCTAGAAGATTTAGGAAACTTAAAACAAACAATAAGGAAATCAGCATTTTAGGCAACTACTAATAACCTAACTACTAAACAATTAGGAAACAACTTAAATAAGCATTCGGGCAAGGTGTATCACATTTGGAAACTAATTAACCGATACTTTATTGACCTAAATTAAATGCTTTAACTGACTAACACAAATTAAATATACTAATTGGACATAAATTTGACATGAATCTAGTCTTCTTAACCCACGACCAAGGTTGGACTTCACAAGTTAAGGTTGGACGTGATTAGGCTTGATTGATTTTTGACTTCAAGAATCTAGATTCATATCAACTCTCGTGTATGCACTCAAATTCCACTCTAGTAATCTCTCACCAACTCTTTCAAGTCCCTATTCATAATCCTTGAGACAATATGAATTGGCTCACGGTTGCTCAAGAAGACTAAACAATTCAATTCGGTTGGCATGTGACAATGTATGAGAATTTGAAGGCACAAATGAAACTTTGATTCGGGAGAGACTCTTGAGGACACTTGACTCAAGAAAGGCAAGACTAATGACTTACAAAATGGACAAACAAGACTAAAAAATGGACACAATAGAAGCTGGAAGGAAACTAAGACAAAATAGATTTTAGAAACAAGACTCACTTTAGGAAACTTAACTAGACTTCTACTTGAATTTGGAAAGACAAAGGAAAACTGAATTGACTGACAATAAAACAAGTTAAAAGACTCAATCAAATGCTAGAAAATAGGACCAAAATCATGTGGACTTAGTGGTTTCCCAAAAGAGTTTCAATCCAAGGTAGTTTAGGTTCAAGGTAGTCAAGGCGGTGCAAAAAGGTTTCCAAGGCTGTTTTGGATTGGTTGCTGTGGTCTTTTAATCCCTCTTGGATAGGATTTGTGGCTGTTTAGGGATTAGGAAGGCTGTCTCATGGGATCTAAGAAGGTTTCCTACCCGGTTTGGATTATCTTTAAACAACAAGAAACCTTTTCAAGCTTGGACAGGATTTCTGGAATTTGGAAACTAAAATTTCTGGTTTATGTTTTCAACTTCCAAATTCGTTTTTAACCTTCCCAAAGCATGCAATTATGTTCTAACAACCCCCATGGTGTAGTTCAAGCTTGGAACAACAATTGCAACACAAGGATTTAGATCAACAAGCAAGGCAGATTCAATTTCCAGCAAGGTTCAAGAAAAACAGGTCAGCTTTCTTCTTTCTTTCTTTCGTTTTTGTTTTTTTTTTTTTCAGCCGACTTGAACTACTTCCATATTTCAAGGATCCAAGTGTGGAATTTCCAGAATTCAACTTATTGCAATTGGTTTCAAGAACTTCTAGAAAAACAGCCTTCAAGGTTCAAAGATTGTTTTCAAGACTTGTTCAAGAACTAGGGTTTGTTTCAAGATTCCAAGGTAGTCACAAAGTAAGTTCAAGAACCAATAATTTCAGCAAGAATAGCCACAATTTTTCCAGCAATTGGACACAAGATCAGCCTTTGATAACTAGGCAAATCGGACCAGCAACAAGAACAAACAAAGACACGACTTTATAGTAGATATGAGTGCAAGAATTACCACAAGAATTACAAAGCAACTTGAACTAGCAATTAACAACAAAGATTACTCAAGATGACCAGATTTCAAGACTTCACCACAACTCACTAGCGATGCAGGACAACCAGGAAATTTGGACAGCAAGGAGACACAAAAGAAATGGACAACAAGAACAAGAAACAAGACAAGGATTGCACAAGAATAACAAGACACGAAATTTTTTTTTATTCAAGACTCAAGACACAAGAACATAAGACCAACAAGTAAGAAAACAAGAGAAAAAAATTCGGATGAACAGTGAATTCGGGATGAACAGTATGCTACAGTAGTTATGAACAGTACTCAATAAACAGTAATGGTTTTTTTTTTTTTTTTAAACAAAGAGGAAAACAAGGAAGGAAAAAGGGATATTAACCTGGTTCAAGAGCCGAAACTTTGATACCAACTGATGCGAACTCGAATCTTCAAGCTCCCGCTTCTTGAAGACACGAATTTGCGATGCAGCGGAATGATCTATCTTGAACAGGTTATGGGTACAAAAGGGATGAAAATCCTACGACCCCTCTAACCCTCGAGATTGCGAACCTTAAATTGAATCTCAACCCACAATCTAGCGAATTAGAGAACCAAGGAGTTTGGTAGAAAGGCGCCACAACTCAACAAGTTCTTGAATTGATAAGGCTAAATTTGAACAAAGGAACTCATTCACTTTGTATCAAGGGTCATTCCTAAGGAACAAGAAAAGAGAAAACTCTCAATTTTATTTCATCAATGCTGTCTTCATCGAAAAAAACATTAGAGAAGAAGGCTATTTATAGCCTTTACAAAGACTCAAAACCTAATCCAATTTGGACTCAAAATAACTAAACCTAATACTATTGGATTTGACCAACATGGACCCTTGTTTCCTAGGAAACTACCAAATAACTAAAACTAATTGTTGTAATTACCCTAATTCGAGCATTGAACCAATGAAAACAATAAACTAAAGAAAAAAGTGGAAAAATCACAAAAATTTGCGACTAGGATTCGCGAGTTAGATCCGCGAGGCGTGGTTCACGGATAGGTCCGTGGATATCAGAAAATTCGCTTTTGACCAGGATCCACAAGGAGTGGAGCCGCGATGTACTGGTCCACGTATCGGTCTGCGGATCGAGCCATTTTGCACTTTCTCCACGTTTCAGCTTCACGGTTCTTCCTCCGCGCGCTTGACCAACGTTTTCCAAGTTTATTGACCATTTTAGAACGAATTTCTGAATGAAACAACTTAGAATGGATCAACTCAGGGCATTTGAACTTAGTACGAATTTGTAAGCACTCGTTGGCATCCATGCTCACATCATCTTAGGTAGACATGGTTTCATAATTAGTAACAATAGTCTTATGCTTGTACTCCAGGGGGTGTGTTTTCCACTTTTTTCATGTATTTTCATCAGGAATTAATAAAATGGGTAGCCAAGCCCGACCGCCAGTTATAATTGGCGTTTTATAAAAAAAAAGAAAAAAGTTCCACCTTCCAAATGTTCAATTTGTAATCCAAGACAAAATTTTGTCTGACCAAAATCTTTGATCTCAAATTCTTTTTCTTCAAATATTCAAAAATTTTATGGATCTTTTTAGGAGTTCCAATCAAATTAACATCATCAACATATACCACAATTATTACAAAATTTGACCCATTTTTTTATAAAAACACATGGACATATTAGGTCATTGGTATAACCTTCTTTAGTCAAATATTCACTGAGCCAGTTATACCACAAATGTACAGACTGTTTAAACTCATACAAAGACCTCTGTAATTTAATAGAATAAATATCTTTAGGATTTGATTTACATGATTCAAACATGTTGAATCCTGCAAGGATTCTCATGTAAGTATCATTATCAAGATTTTCATATATATAAGCAGTGGCTGCGTCCATTAGACGCATTTATAACTTTTTATGCACTGCTAAACTCACACGATATCTATATATGATCGCATCCACTACAGGTGAATACATTTTATCATAATCAAGTTCAGGTTTTTGTGAAAATCTTTGGGCTACAAGTCTTACTTTACATTTTACAATTTCATTTTTCTCACAAATACCCATTTATATCCCACTGACTTTACATTTTCAGGAGTTTGGACTATAGGTCCAAAAACTTTTCTTTTAACCAGTGAATCCAATTCAGATTGGATCGCATCTTTCCATTTCGGAAAATCAATTCTTCGCCGTCATTTATCATCCAATTTAGACTCATGATCCTCGTCTTCCTGCATAATTTCAAGTGCTACATTATATGCAAAAATTTTATCAATACATATTTCTCTTCGGTTCCAACTTTTTCTTGTAGTGATAAAATTTATTAAATTTTCTATAATTTCATTCTCTTCAGGAGTATTTTCTTTAGGAATTGGCTCTTTAGGAGCGACCTCTTCAGGAGGTTGAATTTTGTTACTATTATTCTGAAATTCTTGATTGATCATTGAATCCTCAATTTTGTTACTATCTAATCCCCTTTTCTTTCGAGGATTTTTATCTTTGGAACCAAGAGGTCTCCCATGCTTCAGGCATGATTTTGACTCATTAGTACTTGTAATTTATCCTTCAAGGATAGTAATTTTAACCAGAGCATTTTTAGCAAGAATATGTGATTTGGTGACTCTTCTGGAGTCATTAAATGTACTGGTAATTGATTTGTAATTTTTTACAAAGGTATAATCCTTTGAACTTTTAGTTCACATTCTTTAGTATGAGGATCAAGAAAATTCAATGATATTTTCCAAGTGATCTACTTTTTCGATTGATCCTTACCTCCTCCTAATGTCGGGAAATGGGATGCATCAAAATGACAATCTGCAAACATTGCAGTAAATAAATCACCTATTAATGGTTCAATATAATTGATTATGGAAGGTGATTCATACCTGTATATATCCCAAATCTTCTTTGGGGGCCCAATTTTGAACGTTGGGACTGCGTGCACAACAAAAAATTCTTAAATGAGAAATATTGAACTCATATCCAAACACTTGAATGGGAGAATAAGTATGATAACTTGTCAGCCTAATTCTCACTAATGCTGCTGCATGCAAAATAGCATATCTCCAAGCAGACAAAGGAAGTTTAGACCTCATCAATAATGGTCTAACAATCAATTGTAGCTGTTTAATAAATGATTCAGCCAGACCATTTTTTGTGTGAACATAAGTTACAGGATGTTTAACAGTTATACCAATAGACATGCAATAATCATCAAAAGCATATGATGAATATTCACTAGCATTATCTAGACGAATTCTCTTAATTAGATCATTTGGAAATTGTGCTCGCAACATAATTATTTGAGCAAGCAATCTCGCAAACGCTAGGTTGCGAGTAGATAATAAATATACATGTAATCATCTGGTTGATGCATCAATTAGCACCATGAAATATCGAAATAGTCCACATGGTAGATCTACAAGCTGACATATATCACCATGAATTTGTTCTAGAAAGGTAGGAGATTCAATCCCAATTTTAGCTGGTGATGGTCTAATAATTAATTTTCCTTGGGAACAAGCAACAAATGAGAATTCATTTGATTTCAACACCTTTTGATTCTTTAATGAATGGCCATGTGAATTTTCAATTATTCGTCTCATCATTATAGATCCAGAGTGTCCGAAATGATCATGCCAAACCATAAATTAATTGGAATAGGAAGACTTCTAGTCTACTAGGTGATGAATTTCAGCTGCACTGATTTTGGCATATATAAGCCAGATGAGAGAGAAGGCAACTTTTCTAACACACATTTTCTTCCATAATCAGTTTTTGTAATGAATAGGAATTCACTAATTGTCTCATTTATTGTCTCAATGTGATATCCATTTTGTCAAATATATTTAAAACTTAACAAATTTCTTCAAGACTTGGGAGAGAGTAATGTATTATTTATGATAATTTTAGTCCCTTTAGAGAGAAGTATAATAGCACTTTCAGAGCCTTCAATCAATTTTACATTACCACTGATTGTATGAACATTTATCTCTCCTATTTCCAACTAAGAAAAATACCTTTTATTTTGTAGTACAGTATGCGTAGTAGCACTATCAATGAGACAAATGTTATCATCACCATTATTTAGTTTCAAGTGTTTGGCATCCATTTCTTGTTCAAGAAGAAATGAAAAGACTATTATGCCTACTTCCAACATTTCTTTCAGCTATTTTCAAAATTCTGTTAGCTCAGGTTGTGACATCCTATATGACGCTCGCATTGGAGGCTTGACACCAAATATTAGTTCAATCTCATAGTCTACTTCCCTTCTCAAAGGGAGGCGTTTGAGAATCTCTTCTAGCAATACGTTCTTGAATTCTTTCAAGAGGTGCTTGACTGGTGTGGTGGGTATTTGTCCTGAGATCTCTTCCAACTCTTCTAATCGGACGTGGGCCAACCAAGTGGTCTCACCCTGTTTGAGACCTTTCTCTAGTTTCATTGCCAAAATGCTCTGCACCTTAGCATTCGTACAGTGAGTTGGGATCACGCAGGATTTTCTATCCAATCGAAGTAGGCAATTCTCCTTTGCCTACACCAGTAGTCCTAAGTCTCGAAGGAACTCCAATCCGATGATAAACTGGAAGTCATCCATCCTAACAGCCGTGATATTGGTCGAACCCAAAGGGGACCACAACTTATGATGGTTGTCTTGGCCATTCCTACTACTGATTGGACAGGAGAGTTTATGGCCTTCACTTTGCTATTTGACTTCTCTAAGGTTAGCCCAAAGTGCAAGACGTTGAAATTAGACAAGTAGTTGTGTGTCGCACGGGTATTGATCATGGTTGCGAGGGACTTCCCATTCACTTCCAAATTCATGATCATGAGTCCATTATTCTTGTTCTGAGCAGGTCTGATTATTTCAATCTCATCTGCCTGTAAGAGCCCGGGTGGTGCTGTTGTCGTTAGGCTAGATGGGACTTGTCGATGCCCCTTAATGTAGTTGGTGTGACCTCGTTTTAAGTTGTTCTATTTTCCCTCCATGGTGGGAGCCTTGGTAATGGGATGATGTACTTGCATTTGCTCATCCGAATAAGCAAGTGCATTGCACCAATACGTATAGGCGCCCACGGCCTCTGTGTCCCCATTCTCCGATGTTTCCCTTTCATTACGACCTACGCTCGCCTTACCCCTGTCCTCTTTGTAGCGGCCCCACCTTCCCCTAAGGCGAACCAGAGGGGTCAGCGGACTGTCTGCCCGACTCTCGCTGAGACTCACTCAGTCACTTGGTAAGTTACTTGGATAAATACCACAAAATAACTGGTAATTCATACTTTTTGCCTATCAAAATCTCAACCACCAAACCAAGTTTTAACTTAGGAAGGGAAACAATTAAGAGGGGTAAGCCTAATGCTTAGTGATGTCCCGGAAACAGTTAACTTAACATGTAACACTTTTCCCCAAAGGGGCATTTAATCGTTTAGCATGTAAGCCCGTTAAACGGGATCAATAATAGTATCATGTATCACGTATTCCACTATTTGTGGACAAATAAACAATAAAACTTTCAGTAAAAGGATACAGTCCTGTACAATTGCTGACACAGCTTTAATAGTCTCTTGTCGCTAGTTCCCTTACTCCCAACTTTCGGGTCCGAACACCAAACAGTACAATAGGCAGTAATACTCATGAGTAAACCTCAATACTACCCAAGATTCGTTAACTTGTCCGACCGAACCCGATGCCGATTCGAATCAAGTCACTTACCATTGTACTAGGGGATCCCCTAACAATAGAGCCGGTTGTGGTAAAGTACACAACAACAACAATCAGTAAAGAGGCAGAAAATGGAAATTCTTCAGAAAAAAGAAAAGAATTGATACATCTTCTGATCAATGTTTGATTTGTGGACAAAAAGGACATTATGCTTCAAAGTATCCCCAGAAGAAAAAGGGTCTTAATCTTATTCAAAAAGTCCAGGATGAGCTCAAAATCCCCATTCTTAGTGAATTAAAGTATGTTTTTTCTGAAGAAGAAGAACCTACTGATAAAACTATTTTTGCTTTGCAGGTTCAGCAACCGAAGAATCAATTTCATTACGTGGAAGCAGCAAAAACATGCCCACAAGCTTTACTTCATGTTTTGAAATACAAGTATGATAAACCAATTCCTCTAATTTGGTTTCTTTGACTCAGGTGCAAAAATGTCAATCCTAAATTAGGATATTTTACCTGAAGAATGTTGGAAGTATGAATCTCATACTTTCAGGTCAGTCAATGGAGAGTTGTTTGAAACAACTAAGGTAACCAAAAATCCAATTATCATTAGATTTCTTCCATATTGTGACTTAAAACTCATATTATTGGTGGAAGAATGCCAGGAAAAGATTTGATTATTGGATTTGATATTTATGAAAAGGATTTGTATGTATTGAAAGCAAAAGGGATTCAGTCAAAAAATTTTTTCAAACCCTTTACCGATATCCAAAACCTTTTCATATATGATTCCACATTGCCTGAAAAAACCCAGATTGAAAATTTCAGGGATTTCATTGTTAAACAATCATGTGCTGAAAATCATGTGGAATTCATAAAAAAATGTGACCATCCTTTGTGGAAAAACCCAGACTTCTTCATTAAACTTCCTTTCTCTAAAAGTGAAGAAGCTAATCCTAACCCTGATCATTCCAAACTTGCTGAAAATGAATTTCTAGAACTTCTTGAATTTGATCTCATCGAAATTTCAGAATCGCAATGGGCATGTCAAGCCTTTTATGTAAATAAGCGATCTGAACAAGTTCGAGGGAAAATGAGGCTTGTCATCAACTACCAGCCCCTAAATTTATTCTTGGCCGATGACAAATTTCCTATTCCAAATAGACATTCCTTGTTCTCTTTGCTTGTTCCAAAATGGTTCTCAAAGTTTGATTTAAAATCAGGTTTTTGGCAAATTGGTATTTGTCTTGTAGACAGGTATAAAACTACTTTCTGTATTCCGAATCATCATTACCAATGGAAGGTGATGCCTTTTGGTTTAAAAACAGCACCTTCTCTTTTTCAAAAGGCTATGATTCGAATATTTGAACCTATTCTTCATACTTGTCTTGTGTATATTGATGATATCCTTTTGTTTTCTAAAGCATTTGAGGAGCATATTTCTTTGCTCTACAAATTTGCTGAAATTGTTGACAAATTTGGCATTATGCTCTGAGAAAATGATTTTGTTAACAAGAAATCAATTTTCTTGGGATGAAACTCAAATGGTACTTGTGAGACACACATTGAGATGCTATTCAGATTTCAAAAGATCTCTCTATCAAACAGTCCCAATTCTTGGTATTGTAATTATGTTAGGGATTTCATCCCAATGTTTCCAAGATACCCAACCGCTGACCAAGCTAAAAAAAAATCCCATTCCTTGAAGTGCACCCAAGAGTTCGACTTTGAAACAAATCTTGAAAAATCTTCCTGTTTTTCATATTCTATCCTCTGACAATCTCATCCTCCAAACAGATGTCAGTGATTATCATTGGGGAGCTACTCTTTTAGAAAAACATGGAAAAGAAAGAAAATGTTGTGGATTTGCCAGTAGAAGTTTCAAAAACAGTCAATTGCATTACCACTCTTCTTATAAAGAAATCCTTGCAATCAAAAATGCAATTGAGAATTTTGAATTTTATCTCAGACCAACTTCTTTCACAATTGAAATGGACATGGGAAGTTTTCCTCGAATGCTTTCCTTCAAGAATAGAAAAATTCCAAATACCCAATTGCTTAGATGGTCAAATTGGTTTTCCCAATTCTCATTTAAGGTTACTCACATTAAAGGCAAGTCAAACATTGTTGCTGATTTCTTCTCCAGAAATCCCCCAAAAGATTCTCTGCCCTCAATTTGGATGTACTCCAGTATCATCCCTTCCTTCCCAAATCCACCAGAAATTCTGTCTTTATCTCAACCGTGGGAAAAAGAAACACTAGAAAATGCCAGAAGAAACCATGAAATCTCAGTGTTTGCCAATTATGGAGGATCCATTCTGAATCCCTTTGGTATCAATCCTGAATACCCATTTTCACAGGTCTTCATTGCCCAGACCATGATTTTTCCTATTCTCATGGAATTTCATTCCATGTCTTTTGAGAATTTTGATACACTAGCCCCACACCACCAGATTTTCCTTAAATGGTTCAAACCAAAAGAATGGTAGACAAATCTGTTTAAAACCCATAAAGATTATATGGTTCTACATTTTCATAGGCTTGTCAATATCCAAGAAAATGATCTTACAGCACTCCCATCGGTTTTGATCTATAAAGTTCTGAGTTTTTCTGTCCAAGAAGATGATGCCATTTATGATGAAGCCCAGAGATACATCTTTCAAGTCAATGGAGTCATTCCAGAGATTATTTAGCCAGGTATTCATGGGCCATAGAATTATCAAAGAAGTCATCCCCATTTCATAGCCATTCGAAAAGCCCAGTAAGAGTATAAAGAAATGATGCAAGATTCTATGATGCAAGATTCACAAGGTGAGCCTAGCACATCTCAACCCAACTCATCACAGTCCAAAGCTAAGTGGATGTCCAGAAGTGAAAGGCGTCTACAGAACAACAAAAGAAGAAATCATATCCGACATCAAGCATTTATTGAAGAAATGAATATCACAGATCCCTGATTCGACACCCCTGATACCCCATCGACGCTTTCACCAATTACTGGAAAATATCTGACTAAAAGTCTACAAGTCCTCTCAACTCTAAGACTTTTGAGTCATAATTGTAGCTTTGTTATTTTGTCTTTTTGTGTGCATTATGAGTCCTATATTGCAGCCTTGTTATTTTGTCTCTTTGTATGTCTTTTAAGTCAACAATTGTGGCTGGTCTTTTGCCCCAAATGTCAATAATTGTGGCTGATCAACAATTATTGTTTTCCTTTTGATTGATGTCCGTCATCTCAAGTCGTCTTTGATGACATTTAAAGGTCTTGTCCTACCACTTGTATAAAGTAAGTTTGTATTGTATTGACCAGAGGCTACGGCTACTATTTTCAATCAGACGATCGCTTGTAATCCCTATAAAAGGGGTCTCCTTGATCTTTTCTGATCATCGAAGCTTTACGTGAATAAAATCTTAGAGTCAGTTGTTTTCTCAAGATATGGTGTTCTAAATCTCTCTCGCACAACCCAATTATCCCATCTCCCTACTCTAGAAAATATTTGGTAGAAGCTATCACCAAGATTCCCGGCGCCACATTTCTGGGTGATGCCCCACCTTCCCCTCTGAGGAGGAAGTGACTAGGGGTTAAGCCGGAGGGTTAAGATATGGACCTAGCTTCCTCGCCAGACTCAAGAGATAAACCATCAAACCATAGAAAAGAGATACCGACGACTCACGTAACATATGAACTCCAAAGTTACACCAAGATTATGTTGTAAACAACTCCAACATAGTACAAACCATCCAAGATAAACCCTAACCTCAAACTTATACAAAAGGAAAGAAAACCACAAAACTAGCTCCTTCGATTTGCAAGGCCCCTTCCAAACCAAGTAAGGAAAACAAATCTTATGGTGTAATGGCAGCTCAAGAGGCCAAGAATTCATGCAAAACAAGACAGAGTAATAACTTACTTGAATGTAGTAATAACAATAGAAAATGTAGAAAAACATACAAAGAGATATAAAAGTCACTAAAATAAAAGGATAGCTTTGTTTCACCGCTCATCTTCAAATGTGGCTTCAATGTAAATGTTGACGCCCTCACAACACACAATCTCACCGACCGTAGAATCACTTTACTCACCCGCTCACTTACACTGGCCCTCGGCCACAAAACCATTTCATTAAACCAAGTCGGATGAAGCGGCACCTCCCGCCATAGCTGGTACATACTACCGCTAGTGAGTCGACGAGACCACGCCCCTATCGACTTAATCAAAACCAGCACCAAAACGGGAGGAGAGGTACCTCCCACCTCTTTGAGTGTGGTACATACAACCGCTTGGCTTTAACATGTCAATATCAAGCACACGCATACAAGCATTTAATGATTCAAGTAAATACAGTAGGCAAAGCGCAGAAGTACACGCCACCGAAGTAGGTATATGCTTAGCGATATATCGAAAGCACTAAAATTACAAGCACTTGAACACTCACCACAACTGAGCAAGCAAGCAATGCAGGAGTTTAACCTTGTCTTTTCACGCCCACAAGATCACCCGAGACGCGGAAAGTGATAGTGACTTTTCGATTTTCAATTCATTGTTCAATCACACGCAAAATGATTCAAACGAAGTGGTGAACTCAAGGCGTGAAACTTTAAGAATTGCTCCTAAACACTTAATATGATAAAAGAAAGTACACCCACGCCGGACGAAACGGGTGAACACATAACTAAAACGGAAAAAACACACGCTGAAGGTGCAGAAAACAGTTTTGGCGCCTGTACGCCATCGCCATAACTCGAAGCTACTGAGTATCGGATTAGTGTGTATGAGGTGCCGCTTCGCTAAGAGAACGAGCTACAACTTTATGAAGGAAGATTTTGCCCAGATTGTCTCTGTATAAGGTCAAAACGCAGAAACAGTTCCCAGAAATTTTCCGTCAGAAATTCGACAGGTTTACTTCAACCGACATAACTCCACAGGCCACAAATCAAATCAGGAAATTTCAAGTGCGTTGGAAAGATAGATAAAGGCATAAATACTTTTGTGTTTTGGCCAGTAAGCAAACTCACAGTAGATCAACACCTAAAAAACGAGGTCCAAACTGCAGGTCCGACAACCCCTGTTTTGCTTGTTTTGTGCCCTGCATAACGCCCATTTGACCAAAACGCACGCAAGCGACTCGAATGCAACAACAAAGAGGTAATTGCAGCGCCATGTACACTCGACACACACACACACACACTCACACACCTGCACGCACACACACCTACACACACCCACACACACATTCACCTAGGCGATCCTTAGTACATCACAAATCCACCTAATGTACTTCTTGTTCACCAAAATCGATGCCGATGCATTTCATCGAGCATCAAGCGTTGCTCATCATCAAAAGCACAGCAATAATCAAGAAACTAACCCTAACTCCTAGCTAATTCAAGACCAAGAAAGCAACACAATTAATCTATAACATCAATTGCTCTACTTCCCTTAAGCATCAACAAACGAAAATTCAAGCACGATGCATCTTATTGAACACTCCAACACACAAATTCAGCATTTAAAACTCAAAAATGAAGTTGCAAAAAAATGAAGTATACCTCTTAGAAAACCTCTTGCAACCAAGAGTTCAAATGTTCTACTTCTCAAGAAACAATTGCAAGCTTGATCGAGAAACACTTCCTCCAAGTTTTTCCCTTTTTTTTTTCCTTTCTTTTCCCTCTTCTTTCTCCTCTCTTTCTCTGTTTTATTTCTTTCCCTCCTTATTATCGAACTATAAGCTCTTGAAATGAGCTAAGTGAAGCTTCAAGATTTTATTCCTTTCTTGGTCAAGGTGGTCAACTCTCTCTGCTACACCATGTGGTCCCCAACCCACTTATTTCTATCTTGCCCCAAATGATTTTCTTCCTCTGTCAACTAGTCCATAGGTTCACAAATTAATCTAAGCCACCAAAACTTAAACACACTGCCTTAGACTACTAATCACCTAGAAACATTAATCTCACTTCCTAATCATACATTTACACACATAAAATCAACAAAATGGCAAACTTGTAATCAAACATAAAATTGTAGTTATTTTCAAATTTAGGGTTTAAGAAACCAAAATTAGAGTTTCATGTCTGATAAAAGTTGTCTCAAATTTAGGGTTTTCAAATTTAAATGTAGGTTTTCAAAAGAACTAGGTTTATCGGTCAATTTAGGGTTTTGCTTTGAAAATCAAAATAATTCAAACGACACCCCTCAGCAAAGTGAATGATCTCGACGTTGAAATTTATAGGAAAATAAACAACTAAGGTAAACAAATAAATAAAAATAAATTAAAAATGCAAATGGTGGGTCCCTCACAACCTTCCTCTTCTTAAAAGAATTTCTCGCCCTCAAATTCATACACCAAGTAACAAACAACTCAGGTCACTTTATATCTTCTTCAACTTCCCATGTAGCTTCCTCTTGATATCATGATTCCTCCACAAAACTTTCACTAAAGGGATTCGCTTTTATTCCTCAACTCCTTGATTTGTGGTCTAAAAGCTTTACAGGTTTTTCTTCTTATAGGTTAAAGTCAGTAAGTTCAATATCCTCCGGTTGAAGTATATGAGACTGGATCTAGGATATTTCTAACTGAACGAGCAGAATTTACATGGAACACGAGCTAATGAATGGAAGGCTTACGGTAACCAACTTATACCACCCTCCCAACTCGCTCAAGAATGTCGCATGGTCCCAACGACCGCTGTACTCTTTCCTTTCAGCCATCAAACTCGGCTTTAAAGGAGTACTCTCGTGAATACTTGATCTCCGACCCTTAAACTCCAAATCCTTTCTCCTATTGTCCTGTGATAACTCTTTGACGGCTTCAGTAAAGCTAAAATTCTTGTCGGATAACTTGACCTTGTCTCGAAGCTTCTTCCATCCAAGGGATCAGAATGATCTAAGGCCTTCTTTCTCTCCCCATTTCATCCCAGCTCAGGATCTGCACCACACCCAGAAGTGCTTCAGATTGCCATTTAGTAGGATCTAAATGAAAATCAAGTATTATAAGCAAATTCCACCCAAAGTCGTATTGGCTCCACCCACCCCAAAATCCAAAACACAAGTTCTTAACATGTCCCTGCAGTTTGAATTGTTCTTCAGATCACCGCTCGGTTTGGGATGATAAGTGAAAAGGTTTAACTTTGTTCCTAATGTCTCTTGCATCTTTTGCCATCTTCACACAAACCGTGGATCTCTATTCGGCTTTTGCATGCTCAATGGAATACCATGTAACCTTATGATCTCATCCATATACAAGTGGCCACTTCTCCATCTAATATTTCATGCTTATGGTAGAAATGCGCTGGATTAGTCGAACGGTCACAATAACCCATATCGCGATCATGATCTCTTTGTGTTTTTGTAGTCCTGATACAAAATCCATGGTGATATCTCTCCCACTTCCATACAGGTATCTCCAATGGTTGCAACAATCCGAGGGTTTCGAGGTTCCGCTTAATCTTTTGGTACCCTGCATGTCCCAACAAATCGAAGCATTTTTTCATGCCTTCCCACCAAGCACAAACTTTTCAAATCTTGGTACATCTTGTTCCTCCGTGGTGTAATCGTATTTAGACTCCATCCCTCCAATATTTCCCCTTTGAGTTCTTCGGTGCACTATTCTTTTGAGCCTATTATATTTGTGAACTTTCAAGCCGATATAGTTCAGTTTTGAATTCTTCTCAATTCATCCAAGTATTGCTTTTGAGTTGCCGCTCTAAGCCGACCGAATCCTAGTAGCTGTAGACTAGTACCATGTTTCCCAGATTATCACCTTGTTAGATTTCAGTGATTGGGATTCCAAACACTAATCTCCTCCAACATATGCTATTCCTTCCACCATTTAAGCCTATTTAGCCCTTTCTTTCGCTTAAAGACCGCTACTACGCTTGGTTTTCCCAGATGGTACTTAATCGCAATCATAATCCCTTCTAGAAACTCCACCCACCCACGCTGCCTCTGATTCAATTCACTCTGGAAAATGATACTTAAGGCTCTTATGATCTGCAAAACATCAAACGCTACCCATACAAATAATGTCTTCCACTTACGTAGCAAGTAAACACTAATGCCTAATTCCATATCATGGGTTGTAATTTGCCTCCGTCAGAGGCGAATTTCTGTTTCATTAATACATACTCTAATTCTTAGTGATTCAGAAATACTACGTGATCCATCCTTCCATTAGGTACGCCAACACTGGTGCCTCGTCAACCTGTTTAACTCCTAAACCGCTCACACTTGATCGCCCCATATGAACTTGTTCGGTTTTGGTCAACTCAACATAGGTCCCGCATTTGAAGAAAAATCTTGAATGAACCCATGGTAACCACCAAACCCAAGAAACTCCAAACCATGGATTCCCTGTGTTGTTTCATTTGGACAGCTTTCCACCTTGTGGGTCCACAAGTGAGTCCATCCTTCATAATATGGCCCAAAAATGCTACCTTCAGCCCAAAATTCACACTTAATCGAATTCTCCACCGATGTTTCTAGAGTTTGTAACACTCGCCTCAATGTTGCTCGCGATCCTCTCCAGCTTTAGGAAAATAATGAGATATCATCAAGAACACTACAAACTGATCGAGATAAGGCTTAAAGACCGATGCATCAAACCATAAATGCACCGGTGTAGTCAATCCAAAAGGCATAACAAGAACTCAAAAATGCCTCGTATCGTGGAATTAAAGGCTGTCTTTGCATGTTCCTCCGGATCCTGCTGATAGTAACCCCGTCCCTGAGGTCCAACCTAGAGTACACCTCCCCCCTGTGAACTGATCGAAAAGTTCATCAATGGCCAAAGGACAATTCTATTCTTAATGGTAATCCATATCAAGCTCGGAGCATATTGTAAAAGTCTTAGGGTTCCATCCTTCCTTTTAACAAATAATACCCAAGACCTCACCATGAAACTTCTTTAATGAAACCTGCTCCAAAGAACTCAGAATCAGTTTTAGTTCTTTCAATCCCACTGGAGCCATCCCATAAGGCTAATTTGAAATAGTGTTGTACCCGAGTCACCCCAATTTTAAAAGTACTTCCCCTCAGTGGTAGAGATTTTAGTTCTTCAAAGAAAGTCATCAAAACCTCTCACCACCGTGACGCCTTCCAACTTGGGATTATCCCTAGCAGATTGAAGTGGGCTAAGAACCCTTTGCCCCTTACTCAACAACAATTTCTAGCTCGATTCCCTGAATGCAAGGTCAAGAGGCTAATCCACCCCTTACATCTAACCCATGGTTGTCTCCCACATGCAATTCTACTCACCTCTGAGCTCTTGCTGGTTGGGCATGATAACGAGCCAACCAATCCATTCCTAAAATAACATCATAACTCCAATGGCTAGACCCATCAAGCCCACTGGCAATTTTCGCCTCCCAAACGCCACAATTTCTATAAATCGAAAGCTAGATATCAACCTCCGTTTCCTAGGTGTACAAACCTGTAGGTCATATGGGAGGGTTTCGGGGTTAACATCTTACTGGAGCCATAAAGAATATGGTTCTTGGTCACTAAATCTTTGCAAAACGTGGAAGAGAATTTTCAACCACCTCCGAATCGTGAATTGATGGTCGGGTATTGCATATACCTAGTTGGTACCTTTGCGATATCCCTGACGATCATGTTATATTGACTTGTGACGATGAACTACCCCTAAGATCTTCCTATCATCGGGTACTAGTACCTATGCCCAACAAACATTTCCCGCTTCCTCTCTCCAACATTCATCCGGTGGCTTTACCTCCTGCCAATATCCACACCAACCCAGGAGGAATGGTAACCCCCTATTGTAGCTCGACCCACGCCCAATGTAAGAAGTTCCTCTTCCCATAGACCCCTAGGACGCCTCCGCAGCCGCCATCTCCCACCCCTCCTTCCTAACTTAGAGCCATCACTTTTCATCCACTTGCTCCACACCGCCTCCCACTCTGCATTCCTTTCTTAGCATGAAAGGCTCTCACTTCTAGTATTTCCACCTTTTCGAGCTCTTCCTAAGGCCCGCAAGTAGTAATTTGGGTGAATGAGCCTCTTGAATTTCCACATTGCTTCAGACGCAATCGCCTAATCGCATTTCCACGAGATCACTAACCCTGTGCAAACTTGAGAGTTCTAGAACTGGTCTCAGAGCCGTGCCTACACCCATCGCCTCTCACTTAATAAAATTATCCTCCTCCTTTCTTGAATCATCTGAGTAGAGAACTTCACACCAAATTCTCTTTAAAATTTGCTCAAGTCCACTTGGTCTGCTCTTTTCTCCCATTTAGCTCTAATAACATTCCACCATGACCTAGCTGACCTTCTTCAATTAAGGTAACATCACCCGCCTTCCTTTCCTGTAATTCAAAATAAAGCAATATCAGCTATTCGGCCAAACCAACCGCTACATCGAATCGCCCCCACCTAGAAACTCCTAGGCGCTAGGAACTAAGAAAACGCCTGTGGCTTTATCTTCCCCGCCGGGGCCTGCTGTGGGTTTTGCTGTCCCGACCTTGATTGTTAGCTAGATCAAGAATATCACCATCTTATTGATAGTCAGAAGACCGGGTCTTCACATCTCCACCCCTTCCCTTCCTCCTTCAAAGT
This sequence comes from Gardenia jasminoides, assembly GCA_013103745.1. NCBI lineage: Eukaryota > Viridiplantae > Streptophyta > Magnoliopsida > Gentianales > Rubiaceae > Gardenia > Gardenia jasminoides. The sequence continues at coordinate 9,045,550 of CM023104.1, read as the reverse complement.
CTTCTCGAGGTTGAGGTTCTGCACGCTTACGCCTCCTTCCTCTTTCTCTCGACCTTTACCTCACTCACCTGGCTTCCAAGTGATCTTAACAATGTCTAAATGTAACATGAAAGTCACATGTGAGAAAATGGAAATGAAATTAAAACAACAATCAACATTGAAACAGAGGTAATCTCAACTAATTCACACATTGTACATATAATCAGTACAAGTAGTTAGCAAGTTACTGGCATCGCTCAAAATTGCCCACACATGTCAATCTAGTAAGGTACCTAAACATGTTTGCTAAAAAGCAAAGATAGTGCACACATGCTAAATAAAAGGTGATATAGGTAAAACATCGGGCTTCATGAGCCTCACCCCAACTAACCCTTAGACAAAACAAAAGTCAAAACATCATACCTCCTAATCTAGTTTCCGCCCAGCCACTAGATCTGAGCTCTCCTCAATCGGTTTCCTCCTCCTGCCTCTCCCCTCGGCTGGATCTCAACCGTTCCTCCTCAACAACTGCTCTCCTCCTCCTCCGTTTCCTTCTTTCCTGCCTGAAGTGGTTTTATGAGCTGAACCTCTCCGACTGACGCTTCCTCTCCCTCCTTCAGCCTAACCTATGAGTGTATGGTAGGTTGCGTCACTATTGAGGGTCCGTTCCCCAGTTTTGCACCGACCACTCTAGTCAACTGCCCTAAGGCTCTGGGACCTCACCCTTGAGCTGCATCAGGCCCGGCCCGCTCCAAGCTTATCACCTCATCCCTCCACAGCCCATGATCCCAATCCCCCTGACCATCTTCCAAACTGTAAGCCTCTGTTTCCGCCTCAACGCCGGCTAATATATGATTCAGTAGCTGTCGACGCTCATCGTCAATGGACAGTACTAGCTCATTAGGGTAAGAGAATGTCTCCTGCTGTGGGACAACAAGTGACCGCTTCTGAGTGTAATGGATAAGGCCTCTGGCCCTCATACACCGAGAACGAATCGCCTAATAGGCATGACCATTCGCCTCACCATTAGCCCCTACCTTATGACCATTGGCCCTTGCGTGGCCAGTCCACCATTACCGCCTTCCATACCTACAAAACAACCATAAACCCACGGTTAGAAACTTAAACACTCACTATTCCTTAAGGTAACAGTCCTACAGGGTTCCACACAAATCTTAAACCTAGGCTCTGATACCAACTGTGACAGCCCCACCTTCCCCAGAGGCGAACCAGAGGGGTTAGCGGACTGCCTGCCTAGCTCTCGCCAGGACTCAAGAGATCAACCATCAAACCATAGAAAAGAGATACCCCGACGACTCCACGTAACATATGAACCCAAAGTTACACTAAGATTATGTTGTAAACAACTCCAACATAGTACAAACCATCCAAGATAAACCCTAACCTCAAACTTATACAAAAGGAAAGAAAAAAAACCACAAAACTAGCCTCTCGATTTCCGTGCGCCCTTCCAAACCCAGCAGGAAAACAAATCTGGGTGAGCAAAGCCTGAGGCCAAGAATTCATGCAAAACAAGACAGAGTAATAACTACTTGAATGTAGTAATAACAATAGAAAACAGAAAAACATACAAAGAGATATAAAAGTCACTAAAATAAAAGGATAGCTTGGCGTCCGTGCTCATCTTCCAGGTGACTTCAATAGTAAATGTTGACACTGCCAACCACAATCTTCACCGACTAGAATCACTTTACTTTCTCACCCGCCTACTTACACTCTGCACCGGGTCCGCTCTGTCAAAACCATTTCATTAAACTAAAGCCGGTACCCCTCCTGGGCCATAGAGTGGTACACATACTACTGCGCTAGGGTGAGTCGACGAGACTACGCTCCATCGACTTAATCAAACCAGACCAAAACGGGAGGAGAGGTACCTCCCACCCCTCTTGAGTGTGGTACATACAACCGCTTGGCTTTAACATGTCAATATCAATACTTACGCGCAAGCATTTAATGATTCAAGTAAATAGTAGGGTGAGCGATAAAGTATAACGCCACCGAAGTCAAGTAGGTATTAGCGATATTCAGCACTCAAAATTACAAGCACTGAACACTCACCACAACCCGAGCAAGCAAGCAATGCAGGAGTTTAACCTTGTTCTTTCCACGCCCCACAAGATCACCTCGAGACGACGGAAAGTGATAGTGTGATTCTTCGATTTTCAATCCATTGTCCAACAAAATGAACCAAAGTGGTGAACCACAGTGAAACTCTAAGAATTGCTCCCAAACACTTGGCCATGATAAAAGAAAGTAAGAATGACGTACGTTGATCTAAACGGTGAACATATAATCTAAAACGGAAACACATTGCTTAAGGTGTGAAACAGTTTTACGCTTCTTGCACGCCATCGCCATAACTCGAGCCACAGTATCGGATTAGGGTGTATGAGGTGCCGCTTCAAGCTAAAGAGAACGAGCTACAACTTTATGAAGCAAGATTTTGCCCAGATTGTCCTGTTTTGCTGTCAGGAAACGTAGAAACAGTTCCTCCCAGAAATTCTCCGTCAGAAATTCCGACAGGCTTACTTCAACCGACATAACTCAAGGCCACAAATCAAATCAGAAATTTCGCGCGCTGGAAAGTTAGATGAAAGTTGCCACTCGTGTTTTGGCCAGAAGTAAACTCACAGTAGATCAACACTAAAAACGAGGTCCAAACGTGTGGTCCGACAACCCTGTTTTTATTGTTTTCAGTCTGCATTAACGTCCATTTGACTAAAACGCACGCAAAGTCAATTAATGCAACAACAAAGAGGTAATTGCAGCCACGTATGCACCACCACACACACACACTCTACACACCTGTAACGTACACACACCTACACACACCCACACACACATCTACCTAGGCGATCCTAGTACATCACAAATCCACCTAATGTACTTCTTGTTCACTAAAATCGATGTCATGCATTTCATCGAAAGCATCAAGCGCCTACATCATCAAAGTACAAATATCAAGAAACTAACCCCAACCCTAGCTACATCTTCAAGAAAGCAAAACACAATTAATCTATAACATCAATTGCTCTACTTCCCTTAAGCATCAACAAACGAAAATACGAGCACGATGCATCTTATTGAACACTCCAACACACAAATTCAGCATTTAAAACTCAAAAATGAAGTTGCAAAAATGAAGTATACCTCTTAGAAAACCTCTTGCAACCAAGAGTTCAAATGTTCTACTTCTCAAGAAATAATTGTAAGTTTGATCGAGAAACACTTCCTCCAAGTTTTTTTCCTTTTTTTTCCTCTTTCCCTCCTTCTCTCCTCTCTTCACTGGTTTTATTTCCTTTCTTTCCTCCTTATATCGACTATAAGCTCTTGAAATGAGCTAGGTGAAGCTTCAAGATTTTTATTCCTTTCTTGGTCAAGGTGGTCAACTCTCTCAAGCTACACTATGGCCCCCAACTCCACTTATTTCTATCTTTGCCCCAAATGATTTTCTTCCTTGTTCTATCTTTGCCCCAAATGATTTTCTTCCTTGTCAAACTGGTCCATAGGTTCACAAATTAATCTAAGCCACCAAAACTTAAACACACTGCCTTAGACTACTAATCACCTAGAAACATTAATCTCACTTCCTAATCATACATTTACACACATAAAATCAACAAAATGGCAAACTTGTAATCAAACATAAAATTGGTAGTTATTTTCAAATTTAGGGTTTAAGAAACCAAAATTAGAGTTTTCGATGTCGGGATAAAAGTTGTCTCGAAATTTAGGGTTTTCAAATTTAAATGTAGGGTTTTCAAAAGAACTAGGGTTTATCGGTCAATTTAGGGTTTTTGCTTTGAAAATCAAAATAATTCAAACGACACCCTCGGCGAGCCGGAATGATCTCGACGTTGAAATTTATAGGAAAATAAACAACTAAGGTAAACAAATAAATAAAAATAAATTTAAAAAAATGCAAATAGTGTGGGTCCTCACACTTTCATTGTCTGTCCTTCCGAGATTTAAGCGATCTGAACAAGTTCGAGGGAAATGAGGCTTGTCATCAACTACCAGCCCCTAAATTTATTCTTGGCCAATGACAAATTTGCTATTCCAAATAGACATTCCTTGTTCTCTTTGCTTGTAGGAGCAAAATGGTTCTCAAAGTTTGATTTAAAATCAGGTTTTTAGCAACTTGGTATTTGTCTTGCAAACAGGTATAAAACTGCTTTCTGTATTTCGAATCATCATTACCAATAGAAAGTGATGCCTTTTGGTTTAAAAACAGCACCTTCTATTCTTCAAAAGGCTATGATTCGAATATTTGAACCTATTCTTCATACAAGTCCTGTGTATATTGATGATATCCTTTTGTTTTCTAAAACATTTGAGGAGCATATTTCTTTGCTCTACAAATTTGTTGAAATTGTTGACAAATTTGGCACTATGCTTTCTGAGAAAAAAATGATTTTATGCCAATAAGAAATCAAATTTCTTGAGATGAAACTCTCAAATGGTACTTGTGTTCTTGAGACACACATTGGAGATGCTATTCAGTCTCCAAAAAAGATCTCTCTCAAACAAGTCCCCACTCTTGTATTGTAAATTATGTTAGGGATTTCATCCCTAATGTTTCCCAGTATACCCAACCGTTGACCAAGCTTCTAAAAAAAATCCCATTCCTTGGGGAAGTGAGCAGACCCAGTAAGTTCAGACTTTGAAACAAATCTTGAAAAATCTTCCTGTTTTTCATATTCTATCCTCTGACAATCTCATCCTCCAAACAGATGTCAGTGATTATCATTGGGGAGCTACTCTTTTAGAAAAACATGGAAAAGAAAGAAAATGTTGTGGATTTGCCAGTAGAAATTTTTTTTTTTTTTTTTTTTTTTTTGTGCAAATCCAAAGATTGCATTAACATCTATTGCGCTTAATGTGACTTGATGCAACCCACAGACAATACAGCAATCCCTAAACCTACCAGCCTAAGGAACAAAGAAAGAGAAAAGGATAAAAAGACACCGCAAGAGAACTAGGAAAGACAAAGGTGGCAAGCACCTAGATATCGAAGGGTTCAAATGTACAATGAACTTCATATATAAGCGCCATTGTTCAACCCATTCACAATGGACATATATGCTGAATGTTGACTTACACAATGATGTACATTCACTAACCAGAGGCTGGTTTAAGAGATTGGGGCATCCCATCCATCATGCTTAATTGCCTTCTCAAACTTAATAATGTGAGCTTGCACCCGCTGGACAGGCCGCGTAAAAGTTTTTAGCAGCTTCATCCGCCTCGAAATTGATGAACCGGGGCTAAGTGTATGATCTTTTGTGTCACCTCCTCGCCACTTTCATGCATCTCTTGAACCGAGCTGAAGGCACTTAACGCTGCGTGAAGTCGAGGCACAACTACCGCAGGATGATTCTGGACACGAGCTAAGAAATCAGCGTGGTTCAGGGAAAACAATCTCATTGTATGTTTCCACAACAACAGGTTTTTTAGTTGACTGAGGCCCGCTATCATCTTCAGAATACAACTTCAAATGGTGATACAAATCTATCTGCTTGTCACAGACATCATTGTGGAAGAAAAGGGAGATAGCAATTTCAAATTCTCCCCAACCACATTCAGATACTTCAAACGGTGGTGATTCAACAACTCTCACAGGATTATTAAAGCTTGGATGCAACTGAAATACAGCTCGCTTAATTACAACACCAAGATCCTCATTTGTGGCCCCACGAACATAAACTGTCCACTTATGCGACTGAGTTTCGCTGGCTTTTCTACCAAGCCAAAAAGCTATTGTTCCATAAACTATAGGAACAGAAACTTCCACATCTTTGACCCTTTTCACTGCAATCTTCTTTTGAATCTCTGAGCCTAGTGATTTTGATATCTGTCAATATGGAGTGGACTCATTGTTCCTCTGCTTGAGATTCACCTTGCAAATTTTGAGGCATTCTTTAATTCTTGCATGAAGGGACTAAGTAGGGCTGCTTGTTTCTTCACATTTGAAGGATTTTGGTGAGAATTGGATCAAAATCAGGGTTAGGGTTTCGGGAGGTAGGGTTGCCAGTAGAAATTTCAAAAACAGTCAATTGCATTACCACTCTTCTTATAAAGAAATCCTTGCAATCAAAAATGCAATTGAGAATTTTGAATTTTATCTCAGACCAACTTTTTTCACAATTGAAATGGACATGAGAAGTTTTCCTCGAATGCTTTCCTTCAAAAATAGGAAAATTCCAAATACCCAATTGCTTAGATGGTCAAATTGGTTTTCCCAATTCTCATTTAAGGTTACTCACATTAAAGGCAAGTCAAACAATGTTGCAGATTTCTTCTCCAGAAATCCCCCAAAAGATTCTCTGCCCTCAATTTGGATGTACTCCAGTATCATCCCTTCCTTCCCAAATCCACCGAAATTCTTTTTATCTCAACCGTGGGAAAAAAGAAACACTAGAAAATGCCGTAAGAAAACCATGAAATCTCGTTTTGCCAATTATGGAGGATCCATTTTGAATCCCTTTGGTATCAATCACGAATACCATTTTCAGTCTTCATTGCCTGCACCATGATTTTTCCTGAACCATTACTGTGGGTTTTGTGATATCTTTGTCATTCCTATCATATTCTCATGGAATTTCATTCCATGTCTTTTGAGGATTTTGATACACTAGCTCCACACCACCAGATTTTCCTTAAATGGTTCAAACCAAAAGAATGGTGGACAAATCTGTTTAAAACCCATAAAGATTATGTGGTTCTACATTTTTATAGGCCTGTCAATATCCAAGAAAACGATCTTACAGCACTCCCATCGGTTTTGATCTATAAAGTTCTGAGTTTTTCTGTCCAAGAAGATGATGCCATTTATGATGAATCCCAGAGGTACATCTTTCAAGTCAATGGAGTCATTCCAGAGACTATTTGTCCAGGTTTTCTTGATCCATGCAAACATCTCCTTTCATGTATTCTCTTATCACTTTTCTCTTGTTGCAAATTTCTTCAAGTGAAAGGAATACTGCTTGGCGAATTTGACCTACAGTGAGATTCAAAATAGAACCATATCGGTTATGAATATAAATTTCAGCTCTGCTAGACAAAATATGAGGATGGGATGTTAAGAAAACTTGTTTTCAATAGGACTTCCTAAAAATGTGGTATTCAAGATTTCAATGGCTTGATCAAAATTTTGTCTGGTGAAAAAAATTATTTTATCTTGATCTCCCAGAGAAACCCACCAGTCTTTCAATATTCCTGCAAAATGAGCAGTAAATTCGCTTTAAAATATCAAAGTCAATCAACTGTAAAATTTTACGTCATCCATGCATGAAATTCTTGGAATCTCTTTTTCCATTGAGAGGAAGAAATATCATCAACGGTAAAGATAGAAATACTCCCTTTATTGTTATTTTTTTTGGGCTGCTGCCTTCTTGGTTCTTCATCAACATGTCTTCTTCATCAAAAGGGAAATGAACTTCTCCTTCAGTTTCTGCTTTTCTGGCCATGAAGACATGAGGAATCTTTCCAATGGATTCTGAATGATCAGACAAAGTTTCTTCCGATTCTTGAGAATGTGAGAATTCTGAGTTAGAGGAGTCAAATTATTTCTTCAGAAGTATCATCCGATGTAGACTCGTCAGAGGTAACTTCCTTGTCAGACTCAGAAGCATTTTCCATGACATTGATCTTTGGAAGACTAGACTCAACTTGTTCCAAGCAAAAGAAGAAATAGATTATTTCTGGAAAACATAAAAACATCTTTACATCTTCTATTTTTCTTCCATTTCTGATGTTTCTGCTTTTTCTTTTCCTTTTTCCCTTTTCTTTTGTTCCTGTCTTTTCCTCTCTTTTTCTTCTTGTTCTGCTTCTTCTTGAGCTCTTTGCTCCTGAGCCATTTCTGTAATTCTTGATGAAGCTGGTAATTCTTCCGGACTGGTGTTGGAAAATATGATGGAATAGCACCAAATGTAGGGCCATTTCTCTTAATGGCTTTGCTGCAAAATGGGCCATGTAATCCTCGTCTGGTAGTGGAACTGGCTTTTGAACAACCGACTCATAAGAGTTTTCCGGGCCTAGACTCAAAATCTGTCGTGTAAGATACTCAATATCTTTCTCTTTCTGTTCACGAAATTGAGACAAAGGTTTACCAATTTTAGGGATTCTGTGATACATTTCATCAAGTCTTTTTTGAAAGACCTTGATCAGGTTTTTGGCTTTAGAATTTTGGGTTTTTGTCTCATCTCTGAAAGAGTCAATTTTGGTAGAGATTTGGGTAATTTTTTCATGGATCATAGAAAGAGTTTTATTCTGACAGATTGCATTTTCAGATTGCCAGTTTAGAACTTGTTCAGTTCTGTCAAGAGGGGCAAGCTATCCTGAAGGAAGGACGGTTGTGTGTGCATTTTCAAATTTTGGGACTTGACTAGAATTGTCTTTTGTGAAGGGTTGCAGAGGAGGAAAATCTTCAGGTCTAAACATACAGATCTGAGGAATTGGCTTAAACTCTGGTGACTTAATTCTTAAACCTTCATGGTCAAGAATCTCCAAACATTTCTGATAGTATGGAGAAAGCTTTGGCTTCGGTTTGAGGTTTTCAACCCAATCAGAAGGAATAGAGTGACCATCAAAATTACTCGATATGAAGTAAAGGTGGTTCTTCTTTCAGATCTGATCCTTCTTTGCAACAGCCTAGAAAGCCTTCTCGACATTTTCTTCCTATGCTTCCTCGCAATAACAAACATCAAAATAAGTATGTCCAAAAGGATCTTGAAAAAATATACCGTTTCCCTTCCGTCAAAATGAGAAATGAGATCTATAAGGGATTCTTCTTGGTTTCCTCCATGGGGACAGTTTTATCCATGGGATTTCAATGACATTGACATAATTCGGGAACATCTTTAACGTCTTTTAGATGAGAATGATCAAAGGAAATAGAAACAGAACCATCTGGTTTTGATGAAATTTTTGACCTTGTAGATTCCATTGGACGGTTTGCAAACTGATTCAAATTCTCATAATCAGTAATCCAGGAATCAGGTAAAAGTTTTATCAATTCTTCTCTGATCCGCCAGGAATATTCGCATGTAGCAAGATTTTGCTCGTCTACTCTTATGAGGAGAACATCCTCCTCCGGTGAAGAGAGTAAGATTAAGAGCATGATTCTCAACACCAAGTTTCATCCGATAGTGAAGTGTAGTAGCAATGGCTTCTCAGCTGACTGTCGCACTGCCGTCTGAATTTTAAGAGCACTCAACAAATATGGATCATCAAGGGACATATTAAAATTAGGAAACAAAGTTACAAACACAGTACCAGCATTTAAAGTTGTCTCTACTGTTCCGATACAACCATGCTGATATTTTACAAATCTACTATCTAATAAAGCAAGACGAGCATGAACTGGAAGACCTTTTCTACCGTGAAAGGATAGAGAAAACCGGATTGCACCAAAATGGATATGAGTATATCCTTGCTGCTTCCACAAATTGGGAAAATCAGGAGGAATATGCAGGGTTATAAATTACTCTTTTCCTGTTGCAGGAATCCTATGCTAGTCTAACTTGAAAGACTGAACATATTCTTTAATACCTTTAGGTCGATGTTTGATCAAAGACTTAATAGTGCCTAAAGGAGAGATGTTCCTGTTAGCAAAAGAGGAGTACCTCTAACAAGGGTAGATCCGGCTGACTTGCTCTGGTTCAATTGAAACTTCGTACAGATAATCTAGTTTTTGAACAGATGACGTTCTAGAAAGACTCATCTTTTGTAAATTTGGTACTGGAGTAGTGACGAGGTTTGCAATGGGTTACTATATTCACCCTTATGCCACAAGGTGCTTATTCCGATATACCAAAATTCACGATCGCCTCGGAATAGTATGAATCCTTTGCCACAAAAGATCAATATAGATCTGACACTTACTAACAAGGTCTGAATGTTGATGGTAATCTCTATCTAATAATTGAGAACAGTATAACCAAAGCTTATGAATATAATTATATGCTTCCTCTATATCTAGATGCTGGAAAATTACACAGGGTGGATAATACTCTTCTGGATTATAAGGACCAAACAGATGCTGAGAGTGACAAATCTTATCTAATTGAGACTTATAATATGCTCAAGATAAAGGAGTAGTAATACTGGATCGTGGGGTTCTTTGAACTAATGGACGATTAGGATGAAGATGAGGATCAAAATCGTGATCACAACGATGAGTATGAGAATCAAATAACATAATTTCAGACAAACCACAATTACCTCCTCCCTAAGAAGATATCAAAATTGGCTCTGATACCAGCTTGGGTTCCTTCCAGATTTTCACGATAATTGGTGTCATCAGAATCTAAGCTTTACCAGGGTTTCGTCTACTTTTTTTCTCCCGCTACTTTTTTTTACCACTTTGAGGTTAGCTTAAATCTCGGAAGGACAGACAACAAAAGTGTTTAATCCGCCAGGAATCTTGGCTGATAGCTTCTACCAAATATTTTCTAGAGTAGGGGAATCGGATAATTGGGTTGTCTGAGAGGGAATTTAGAACACCATATCTTGAGAAAACAACTTCTCGACTCTAAGATTTTATTCTGTAAAAGCTCAATGATCTGAAAAAGATCAAGGAGACCCCTTTTATAGGGATTACAAACGACGCGATACAGATTGAAAAATAGCAGCCCATGACCTCCTGGTCAATACAATACAAACTTACTTTATACAAGTGGCCAACAAAGACCTTTAAATGTCATCAAAGACGACTTCAGATGACGGACATCAATCAAAAGGAAAACGACAATTGTTGATCAGCCACAATTGTTGACATTTGGGGCAAAAGATCAGCCACAATTGTTGACTTAAAAGGCATACAAAAAGACAAAATAACAAGGCTGCAATATAGGACTCATAATGCACACAAAAAGACAAAAAAACAAAGTTGCAATTATGACTCAAAAGTCTTAAAGTTGAGAGGACATCTAGACTTTTAGTCTGATATTTTCCCGTAGTCAGTGAAAACGTCTGATGGGGTATCCGAGGGTGTCGAATCAAGTTCTGTGATATTCATTTCCTCAATAAATGCTTGATGTCGGATATGATTTCTTCTTTTGTTGTTCTGTTGACGCCTTTCACTTCTGGACTTCCACTTAACTTTGGGCTGTGATGAGTTGGGCTGAGATGTGCTGGGCTCACCTTGTGAATCTTGCATCATAGAATCTTTCATCATTTCTTTATACTCTTGTTGGGCTTTTCGAATGGCTGTGAAATGGGGATGACTTCTTTGATAATTCCATGGCCCATGAAAACCTGGCCAAATAATCTCTGGAATGACTCCATTGACTTGAAAGATGTATCTCTGGGCTTCATCATAAATGGCATCATCTTCTTGGACAGAAAAACTCAGAACTTTATAGATCAAAACCGATGGGAGTGCTGTAAGATCATTTTCTTGGACATTGACAAGCCTATGAAAATGTAGAACCACATAATCTTTATGGGTTTTAAACAGATTTGTCCACCATTCTTTTGGTTTGAACCATTTAAGGAAAATCTGGTGGTGTGGGGCTAGTGTATCAAAATCCTCAAAAGACATGGAATGAAATTCCATGAGAATATGATAGGAATGACAAAGATACCACAAAACCCAAAGTAATGGTTCAGGAAAAATCATGGTCTGGGCAATGAAGACCTGTGAAAATGGGTATTCAGGATTGATACCAAAAGGATTCAAAATGGATCCTTCATAATTGGCAAACACTGAGATTTCATGGTTTCTTCAGGCATTTTCCAGTGTTTCTTTTTCCCATGGCTAAGATAAAGACAGAATTTCTGGTGGATTTAGGAAGGAAGGGATGATACTGGAGTACATCCGAATTGAAGGCAGAGAATCTTTTGGAGGATTTCTGGAGAAGAAATCAGCAACAATGTTTGACTTGCCTTTAATGTGAGTAACCTTAAATGAGAATTGGAAAAATCAATTTGACCATCTAAGCAATTGGGTATTTGGAATTTTCCTATTCTTGAAGGAAAGCATTCGAGGAAAACTTCCCATGTCCATTTCAATTGTGAAAGAAGTTGGTCTGAGATAAAATTCAAATTTCTCAATTGCATTTTTGACTGCAAGGATTTCTTTATAAGAAGAGTGGTAATGCAATTGACTGTTTTTGAAACTTCCACTGGCAAATCCACAACATTTTCTTTCTTTTCCATGTTTTTCTAAAAGAGTAGCTCCCCAATGATAATCACTGGCATCTGTTTGGAGGATGAGATTGTCAGAGGATGGAATATGAAGAACAGGAAGATTTTTCAAGATTTGTTTCAAAGTCTGAACTGACTGGGTCTGTTCACTTCCCCAAGGAATGGGATTTTTCTTGAGAAGCTTGGTCAAAGGTTGGGTATACTAGGAAACATTAGGGATAAAATCCCTAACATAATTTACAATACCCAAGAATTGGCGAACCTGTTTGACAGAGAGATCTTTTTCAGGGAAATGTTGAATAGCATCTCCAATGTGTGTCTCAGGAACACAAGTACCATTTGAGAGTTTCATCCCAAGAAAATTGATTTCTTGTTGGCACAAAATCATTTTTTTCTCAGAAAGGATAATGCCAAATTTGTCAACATTTTCAGCAAATTTGTAGAGCAAAGAAATATGCTCCTCAAATGTTTTAGAAAACAAAAGGATATCATCAATATACACAAGACAAGTATGAATAATAGGTTCAAATATTCGAATCATAGCCTTTTGAAAAAGAGAAGGTGCTGTTTTTAACCAAAAGGCATCACCTTCCATTGGTAATGATGATTCAGAATACAGAAAGCAGTTTTATAATTGCCAAAAACCTGATTTTAAATCAAACTTTGAGAACCATTTTGCTCCTACAAGAAAAGAGAACAAGGAATGTCTATTTGGAATAGGAAATTTGTCATCGGCCAAGAATAAATTTAGGGGCTGGTAGTTGATGACAAGTCTCATTTTCCCTTGAACTTGTTCAGATCGCTTATTTACATAAAAGGCTTGACCTGCCCATTGCGATTATGAAATTTCGATGAGATCAAATTCAAGAAATTCTAGACATTCATTTTCAACAAGTTTGGAATGATCAAGGTTCATTCCTGGATGGCTGGCTTTGGTAGGATTAGCTTCTTCACTTTTAGAAAAAGGAAGTTTAATGAAGAAGTCTGGGTTTTTCCACAAAGGATGGTCACATTTTTTTATGAATTCCACATGATTTTCAACACATGATTGTTTAACAATGAAATCCCTGAAATTTTCAATCTGGGTTTTTTCAGGCAATGTGGAATTATATATGAAAAGGTTTTGGATATCGGTAAAGGGTTTGAAAAATTTTTTTGACTGAATCCCTTTTGCTTTCAATACATACAAATCCTTTTCATAAATATCAAATCCAATAATCAAATCTTTTCTTGGCATTCTTCCACCAATAATATGAGTTTTAAGTTCACAATCTGGAAGAAATCTAATGATAATTGGATTTTTGGTTACCTTAGTTGTTTCAAACAACTCTCCATTTACTGACCTGAAAGTATGAGATTCATACTTCCAACATTCTTCTGGTAAAATATCCTGATTTAGGATTGACATTTCTGCACCTGAGTCAAAGAAACCAATTAGAGGAATTGGTTTATCATACTTGGATTTCAAAACATGAAGTAAAGCTTGTGGGCATGTTTTTGCTACTTCCATGTAATGAAATTGATTCTTCGGCTGTTGAACCTGCAAAGCAAAAATAGTTTTATCAGTAGGTTCTTCTTCTTCAGAAAAAATATACTCTAATTCACTGAGAACAGGGATTTTGAGCTCATCCTGGACTTTTTGAATAAGATTTAGACCCTTATTCTTTTGGGGACACGTTGAAGCATAATGTCCTTTCTGTCCACAAATAAAACATCGATCAGAAGATGTATCAATTCTTTTCTTTTTTCTGAAGAATTTCCATTTTTTGCCTCTTTTGTAGAATTTTCCTGCCGTCTCGATCTTTCAAAATTTCTTTGCAGAGTGGAAAAATTTTTCTTCTTCTTCTTAGTAGAGCATGACTTGCATCTACTTTTAATGATTAATTCAGACTTCTTGCATGATTGATCCATGCAAAAATCTCCTTTCATGTATTCTCTTATCACTTTTCTCTTGTTGCAAATTTCTTCAAGTGAAAGGAATACTGCTTGGCGAATTTGACCTACAGTGAGATTCAAAATAGAACCATATCGGTTATGAATATAAATTTCAGCTCTGCTAGACAAAATATGAGGAAGGGAAGTTAAGAAAACTTGTTTCAAATTAATATCTGCACCAAGGATATAAAAAAGTTGTGTCATTCTTTTGAAATGTCGGCTTAAATAGTTTCTTTCATTCGACAGACACTTCATCTGAAAAAACTCTTTTCTCTTAAATCCCTTGTTTTCAATAGGACTTCCTAAAAATGTGGTATTTAAGATTTCAATGACTTGATCAAAATTTTGTCTGGTGAGAAAAATTGTTTTATCTTGATCTCCCAGAGAAACCCACCAGTCTTTCAATATTCCTGCAAAATGAGCAGTAAATTCGCTTAAAATATCAAAAGCCGAATCAACTGTAAGATTTCTAACAGTCATCCATGCATGAAATTCTTGGAATCTCTTTTCCCATTGATAGGAAGGAATATCATCAATGGTAAAAATAGAAATACTTCCTTAATTGTTGTTTTTCTTGGGCTGCTGTCTTCTTGGTTCTTCATCAACGATGTCTTCTTTGTCTTCTTCATCAGAAGGGAAATGAACTTCTCCTTAAATTTCTGCTTCTCTGGCCATGAAGACATGAGGAATCTTTCCAATGGATTCTGAATGATCAGACAAAGTTTCTTTCGAATCTTAAGAATGTGAGAATTCTGAGTTAGAGGAGTCAGAAATTATTTCTTCAGAAGTATCCTCCGATGTAGACTCGTCAGAGATAACTTCCTTATCAGACTCAGAAGCATTTTCCATGACATTGATCTTTGGAAGACTAGACTCAACTTGTTCCTGCAAAAAAGAAGAAATAGGATTATTTCCGTGGGAAAACATAAAAACATCTTTTACATCTTCTATTTTTTCTTCCATTTCTGATGTTTCTGCTTTTTCTTTTCCTTTTTCCCTTTTCTTTTGTTCCTGTCTTTTCCTCTCTTTTTCTTCTTGTTCTGCCTTTCTTCTGAGCTCCTTTTGCTCTCGGAGCCATTTCGGGTAATTCTTGGATGAAGCTGGTAATTCTTTCTGGACTGGTGTTGGAAAATATGATGGAATAGCACCAAACAGGTAGGGAGAAGCCATTTCTCTTAATGACGTTGCTGCAAAATGGGCCATGTAATCCTCGTCTGGTAATGGAACTGGCTTTTGAACAACCGATTCTGTTGAGAGTTTTTCAGTTTCCTGTAGACTCAAAATCTGTCGTGTAAGATACTCAATATCTTTCTCTTTCTGTTCTCGAAATTGAGACAAAGGTTTACCAATTTCAGGAATTCTGTGATACACTTCATCAAGTGTTTTTTGAAAGACCTTGATCATGTTTTTGGCTTTAGAATTTTGGGTTTTTGTCTCATCTCTGAAAGAGTCAATTTTGGTAGAGATTTGGGTAACTTTTTCATGGATCATAGAAAGAGCTTTATTCTGACAGATTGCATTTTTAGATTGCCAGTTTAGAACTTGTTCAGTTCTGTCTAGAGGGGCAAGCTGTCCTGAAGGAAGGACGGTTGTTTGTGCATTTTCAAATTTTAGGACATGACTAGAATTGTCTTTTGTGAAGGGTTGCAGAGGAGGAAAATCTTCAGGTCTAAACATACAGATCTGAGGAATTGGCTTAGACTCTGGTGACTTAATTCTTAAACCTTCATGGTCAAGAATCTCCAAACATTTCTGATAGTATGGAGAAAGTTTTGGCTTCGGTTTGAGGTTTTCAACCCAATCAGAAGGAATAGAGTGACCATCAAAATTACTTCGAGATGACGTAAAAGGTGGCTCCTTCTTTTCTGTATCTGGATCCTTCTTTTCTGGGCAACAGCTGGAACGCCTTTCTGGACATTTTCTTCCTATTCATTTCCTGCAATAACAAACATCAAAATAAGTATGCCCTGTAAAAGGATCTTGGAAAAAATATATAGGTTTCCCTTCCTGGTCAAAATGAGAAATGAGATCTACAAGGGATTCTCTTGGTTTCCTCCATGGGACAGGTTTATCCATGGGGATTTCAACAGACATTGACATAATTCGGGGAACATCTTTAACGTTTTTCAGATGAGAATGATCAAAGGAAATAGAAACAGAACCATCTAGTCTTGATGAAATTTCTGAGTTTGTAGATTCCATTGGACGATTTGCAGACTGATTCAAATTCTCATAATCAGTAATTCAGGAATCAGGTAAAAGTTTTATCAATTCTTCTCTCGGGCTCTGCCGAGGAATATTCGTACATGTTGCAGTATTTTGCTCGTCTACTCGAGGAGAGCATCCTCTCCTCCACGAAGTTTAAGATCAAGAGCATGATTCTGAACACGGTAAGCCATCTGATAGTGAAGTGTAGCAGCAATGGCTTCAGGGACCTGTTCTGCACCCGCTATCTGTACCTGAATCTTAAGAGCACTCAACAAATATGGATCATCAAGGGACATATTAAAATTAGGAAACAAAGTAACAAACACAGTACCAGCATTTAAAGTTGTCTCTACTGTTCCAATACAAGCATGTAGATATTTTACAAATCTACTATCTAATAAAGCAAGACGAGCATGAACTAGAAGACCTTTTCTGCCATGAAAGGATAGAGAAAACTGGATTGCACCAAAATGGATATGAGTATATCCTTGCTGCTTGCACAAATTGGAAAAATCAGGAGGAATATGCAGGATTATAAATTACTCTTTTCCTGTTGCAAGAATCCTATGTTGGTCTAACTTGGAAGACTGAACATATTCTTTAATATCTTTAGGTCGATGTTTGATCAAAGACTTAATAGTGCCTAAAGGAGAGATGTTCCTTTTAGCAAAAGAGGAGTACGGGTCTAACAAGGGTAGATCAGTGGGGCTGACTTGCTCTGGTTCAATTGAAACTTCGTACAGATAATCTAGTTTTTGAACAGATGACATTCTAGAAAAACTCATCTTTTGTAAATTTGGTACTGGAGCAGTGACGTAGGCTTGTGCAATAGGTTACTATATTCACCCTTATGCCACAGTGTGCATATTCCGATATACCAAAATTCACAGATCAATCTCAAACTGAATAGTATGAATCCTTTGTCGTAAAAGATCAATATAGATCTGACACTTACTAACAAGGTCTGAATGTTGATGATAATCTCTATCTAATAATTGAGAACAGTATAACCAAAGCTTATGAATATAATGATATGCTTCGCGATCTGAACAAGTTCGAGGAAAAATGAGGCTTGTCATCAACTACCAGCCCTTAAATTTATTCTTGGCAAATGACAAATTTCCTATTCCAAATAGACATTCCTTGTTCTCTTTGCTTGTAGGCGCAAAATGGTTCTCAAAGTTTGATTTAAAATCAGGTTTTTGGCACCTTGGTATTTGTCTTGCAGACAGGTATAAAACTGCTTTCTGTATTCCGAATCATCATTACCAATGGAAGGTGATGCCTTTTTGATACGATCTCTCACCCTATTTCAGACAAAACCCGTAACACGACAAGTTTTCAGGATCTAGACGATTTCACCACGGTTTAGCAGCGGAATATCAACTTGATCAAGGACGACTCGAGACCAAGATTGACGGTAGAGACACCACAACCAACGCGTTCTTGATTGATAAAGTCTTTTTTGAACACCTAGAAAACGTCTAAGGCACTCAAGGATTGTTCTCGCAAGAACCAAGAGAAAACTCTCAATAATTTCTAAAATAATTTGCCTTCCCTTTATTGAATGAAAAGAAGGCTATTTATAGCCTTTACAAAGCAAACCCTAATACTACTTGGACACAAATTAAGTAACGATAGTTCCCTTAGTTTAATTAGGAAACTAACAAAATAAAAAAACCTAAACTAATTAGACATCGCTCAAAAGACTTAAAATCCTATTTAAACAAGAAGAGGAAATTCGGCCTTAGTCACCTAACAAGCTGGCCGAATTTTAATGAGGAAAACAAATAAATTCAGAAATTTGAAAATAACAAAATTCACAAATTTAAAGAATCTATGGCTAGAGAGGATTGCATCACTTTTGGTTTAAAAACAGTACCTTCTCTTTTTCAAAAGGCTATTATTCGAATATTTGAACCTATTCTTCATACTTGTCTTGTGTATATTGATGATATCCCTTTGTTTTCTAAAATATTTGAGGAGCATATTTCATTGCTCTACAAATTTGCTGAAATTGTTGACAAATTTGGCATTATGCTTTCTGAAAAAAAATATGATTTTGTACTAACATTAAATCAATTTTCTTGGGATGAAACTCTCAAATGGTACTTGTGTTCCTGAGACACACATTGGAGATGCTATTCAGCATTTCCTTGAAAAAGATCTCTCTGTCAAACAGGTCCGCCAATTCTTGGGTATTGTAAATTATGTTAGGGATTTCATCCCTAATGTTTCCCAGTATACCCAACATTTTACCAAGCTTCTCAAGAAAAATCCCATTCCTTGGGGAAGTGAACAGACCCAGTCAGTTCGGACTTTGAAATAAATCTTGAAAAATCTTCTTGTTCTTCATATTCCATCCTCTGACAATCTCATCCTCCAAACAGATGCCAGTGATTATCATTGGGGAGCTACTCTTTTAGAAAAACATGGAAAAGAAAGAAAATGTTGTGGATTTGCCAGTGGAAGTTTCAAAAACAATCAATTGCATTACCACTCTTCTTATAAAGAAATCCTTGCAGTCAAAAATGCAATTGAGAAATTTGAATTTTATCTCAGACCAACTTCTTTCACAATTGAAATGGACATGCGAAGTTTTCCTCTAATGCTTTCCTTCAAGAATAGGAAAATTCCAAATACCCAATTGCTTAGATGGTCAAATTGGTTTTCCCAATTCTCATTTAAGGTTACTCACATTAAAGGCAAGTCAAATATTGTTGCTGATTTCTTCTCTAGAAATCCCCCAAAAGATTCTCTGCCTTCAATTCCGATGTACTCCAATATCTTCCCTTCCTTCCCAAATCCACTAGAAATTCTGTCTTTGTCTCAGCCATGGGAAAAAGAAACACTGAAAAATGCCAGAAGAAACCATGAAATCTCAGTGTTTGTCAATTATGGAGGATCCATTTTGAATCCCTTTGGTATCAATCCTGAATACCCATTTTCACAGGTCTTCATTGCCCAGACCATGATTTTTCCTGAACCATTACTTTGGGTTTTGTGGTATCTTTATCATTCCTATCATATTCTCATGGAATTTCATTCCATGTCTTTTGAGGATTTTGATGCACTAGTCCCACACCACCAGATTTTCCTTAAATGGTTCAAACCAAAAGAATGGTGGACAAATCTGTTTAAAACCCCTAAAGATTATGTGGTTCTATATTTTCATAGCCCTGTCAATATCCAAGAAAATGATCTTACAGCACTCCCATCGGTTTTGATCTATAAAGTTCTGAGTTTTTTTGTCCAAGAAGATGATGCCATTTATGATAAAACCCAGAGGTACATCTTTCAAGTCAATACAGTCATTCCAGAGATTATTTGGCCAGGTTTTCTTGGGCCATGGAATTATCAAAGAAGTCATCTTCATTTCACAGCCATTCGAAAAGCCCAGCAAGAGTATAAAGAAATGATGGAAGATTTACAAGGTGAGCCCAGCACATCTCAGCCCAACTCATCACAGCCCAAAGCTAAGTAGAAGTCCAGAAGTGAAAGGCGTCGACAGAACAACAAAAGAAGAAATCATATCCGACATCAAGCATTTATTGAAGAAATAAATATCACGGATCCTGATTCGACACCCTCGGATACCCCATCAGACGTTTTCACTGACTACGGGAAAATATCGGACTAAAAGTCTACAAGTCCTCTCAACTTTAAGACTTTTGAGTCATAATTGCAACTTTGTTATTTTGTCTTTTTGTATGCATTATGAGTCCTATATTGCAGCCTTGTTATTTTGTCTTTTTGTATGCCTTTTAATAAACAATTGTGGCTGGTCTTTTGCCCCAAATGTCAACAATTGTGGCTGATCAACAATTGTTGTTTTCCTTTTGATTAATGTCCATTATCTGAAGTCGTCTTTGATGACATTTAAAGGTCTTTGTCGGCCACTTGTATAAAGTAAGTTTGTATTGAATTGACCAGGAGGTCACGGGCGGTTATTTTTCAATCTGTATCGCGTCGCTTGTAATCCCTATAAAAGGGGGCTCCTTGATCTTTTCGGATCATCGAGCTTTTACGGAATAAAATCTTAGAGTTGAGAAGTTGTTTTCTCAAGATATGGTGTTCTAAATTCTCTCTTAGACAACCCAATTATCCGATTCTCCTGCTCTAGAAAATATTTGGTAGAAGCTATCAGCCAAGATTCCTGGCAGATTAAACACTTTTGTTGTCTGTCCTTCCGAGATTTAAGCTAACCTCAAAAGTAGTCGAAAAAAGTAGCAGGAGGCAAAAAAAGTAGACGAAACCCTGGTAAAGCTTAGACTTTGTGACACCAATTATCGTGAAAATCTGGAAGGAACCCAAGCTGGTATCAGAGCCAATTCTGATATCTTCTTAGGGAGGAGGTAATTGTGGTTTGTCTGAAATTATGTCATTTGATTTTCATACTCATCGTTGTGGTCACTATTTTGATCCTCATCTTCATCCTAATCGTCCATTAGTTCAAAGAACCCCTGATCCTCGTATTACTACTCCTTTATCTTCAGCATATTATAAGTCTCAATTAGATAAGATTTGTCACTCTCAGCATCTGTTTGGTCCTTATAATCCAGAAGAGTATTATCCACCCTGTGTAATTTTCCAGCATCTAGATATAGAGGAAGCATATAATTATATTCATAAGCTTTGGTTATACTGTTCTCAATTATTAGATAGATATTATTATCATCAACATTCAGACCTTGTTAGTAAGTGTCAGGTCTATCTTGATCTTTTGTGGCAAAGGATTCATACTATTCAGTTTGAGGCTGATCTGTGAATTTTGGTATATCGGAATAAGCACACTGTGGCATAAGGGGTGAATATAGTAACCCATTGCACAAGTCTACGTCACTGCTCCAGTACCAAATTTACAAAAGATGATTCTTTCTAGAACGTCATCTATTCAAAAACTAGATTATCTGTACGAAGTTTCAATTGAACCAGAGCAAGTCAGCCCCACTGATCTACCCTTGTTAGACCCGTACTCCTTTTTTGCTAAAAGGAACATCTCTCCTTTAGGCACTATTAAGTCTTTGATCAAACATCGACCTAAAGGTATTAAAGAATATGTTCAGTCTTTCAAGTTAGACCAGAATAGGATTCTTGCAACAGGAAAAGAGCAATTTATAACTCTGCATATTCCTCCTGATTTTCCCAATTTGTGGAAGCAGCAAGGGTATACTTATATCCATTTTGGTACAATCCGGATTTCTCTATGCTTTCACGGCAGAAAAGGTCTTCCAGTTCATGCTCGTCTTGCTTTATTAGATAGTAGATTTGTAAAATATCAGCATGGTTGTATCGGAACAGTAGAGACAACTTTAAATGCTGGTACTGTGTTTGTTACTTTGTTTCCTAATTTTAATATGTCCTTTGATGATCCATATTTGTTAAGTGCTCTTAAGATTCAGATACAGATAGCGGGTGCAGAACAGGTCCCTGAAGCCATTGCTGCTACACTTCACTATCAGATGGCTTACCGTGTTCAGAATCATGCTCTTGATCTTACTCTTCCTAGAGGAGAGGATGCTCTCCTCATAAGAGTAGACGAGCAAAATACTGCTACATGTACGAATATTCCTTGGCAGATCCCGAGAGAAGAATTGATAAAACTTTTATCTGATTCCTGGATTACTGATTATGAGAATTTGAATCAGTCTGCAAACCGTCCAATGGAATCTACAAGGTCAAAAATTTCATCAAGACCAGATGGTTCTGTTTCTATTTCCTTTGATCATTCTCATCTGAAAAACATTAAAGATGTTCCCCGAATTATGTCAATGTCTGTTGAAATCTCCATGGATAAACCTGTCCCATGGAGGAAACCAAGAGAATCCCTTGTAGATCTCATTTCTCATTTTGACCAGGAAGGGAAACCTGTATATTTTTTCCAAGATCCTTTTTCAGGACATACTTATTTTGATGTTTGTTATTGCAGGAAATGCATAGGAAGAAAATGTCCAGAAAGGCGTTCTAGCTGTTGCCCAGAAAAGAAAGATCCAGATACAGAAAAGAAGGAGCCACCTTTTACTTCATCTCGAAGTAATTTTGATTGTCACTCTATTCCTTCTGATTGGGTTGAAAACCTCAAACCGAAGCCAAAGCTTTCTCCATACTATCAGAAATGTTTGGAGATTCTTGACCATGAAGGTTTAAGAATTAAGTCACCAGCGTCTAAACCAATTCCTCAGATCTGTATGTTTAGATCTGAAGATTTTCCTCCTCTGCAACCCTTCACAAAAGACAATTCTAGTCATGTCCCAAACTTTGAAAATGCACAAACAACCGTCCTTCCTTCAGGACAGCTTGCCCCTCTTGACAGAATTGAACAAGTTCTAAACTAGCAATCTGAAAATGCAATCTGTTAGAATAAAGCTCTTTCTATGATCCATGAAAAAGTTACCCAAGTCTCTACCAAAATTGATTCTTTCAAAGATGAGACAAAAATCCAAAATTCTGAAGCCAAAAACATGATCAAGGTTTTTCAAAAAAGACTTGATGAAGTGTATCACAGAATTCCTGAAATTGGTAAACTTTTGTCTCAATTTTGAGAACAGAAAGAGAAAGATATTGAGTATCTTACACGACAGATTTTGAGTCTACAGGAAACTGAAAAACTCATAACAAAATCGGTTGTTCAAAAGCCAGTTCCACTACCAGACGAGGATTACATGGCCCATTTTGCAGCAAAGCCATTAAGAGAAATGGCTTCTCCCTACCTGTTTAGTGCTATTCCATCATATTTTCCAACACGAGTCCAGAAAGAATTACCAGCTTCATCCAAGAATTACCCGAAATGGCTCCGAGAACAAAAGGAGCTCAGAAGAAAGGTAGAGCAAGAAGAAAAAGAGAGGAAAAAACAGGAACAAAAAAAAAGGGAAAAAGGAAAAGAAAAAGCAGAAACATCAGAAATGGAAGAAAAAATAGAAGATGTAAAAGATGTTTTTATGTTTTCCCACGGAAATAATCCTATTTCTTCTTTTTTGCAGGAACAAGTTGAGTCTAGTCTTCCAAAGATCAATGTCATGGAAAATGCTTTTGAGTCTGACAAGGAAGTTACCTCTGACGAGTCTACATCGGAGGATACTTTTGAAGGAATAATTTCTGGCTCCTCTAACTCAGAATTCTCACATTCTCAAGAATTGGAAGAAACTTTGCCTAATCATTCAGAATCCATTGGAAAGATTCCTCATGTCTTCATGGCCAGAGAAGCAGAAATTTAAGGAGAAGTTCATTTCCCTTCTGATGAAGAAGACATCGTTGATGAAGAACCAAGAAGACAGCAGCCCAAGAAAAATAACAATAAAGGGAGTATTTCTATCTTTACCATTGATGATATTCCTTCCTCTCAATGAAAAGAGATTCCAAGAATTTCATGCATTGAAAGATTGGTGGGTTTCTCTGGGAGAACAAGATAAAATAATTTTTCTCACCAGACAAAATTTTGATCAAGCCATTGAAATCTTGAATACCACATTTTTAGGAAGTCCTATTGAAAACAAGGAACTTAAGAGAAAAGAGTTTTTTCAGATGAAGTGTCAGTCGTATGAAAGAAAAGATTTAAGCCGGCATTTCAAAAGAATGACACAATTTTTTTATATCCTTGGTGCATATATTAATTTGAAACAAGCTTTCTTGACATCCTTTCCTCATATTTTGTCCAGTGGTGCTGAAATTTATATTCATAACCGATATGGTTCTATTTTGAATCTCATTGTAGGTCAAATTCGCCAAGCAGTATTCCTTTCACTTGAAGAAATTTGCAACAAGAGAAAAGTGATAAGAGAATACATGAAAGGAGATGTTTGCATGGATCAAGCATGCAAGAAGCCTGAATTAATCATTAAAAGTAGTGCAAGTCGTGCTCTACTAAGAAGAAGAAGAAAAATTTGACCTACAGTGAGATTCAAAATAGAACCATATCGGTTATGAATATAAATTTCAGCACTACTAGACAAAATATGAGGAAGGGATGTCAAGAAAGCTTGTTTCAAATTAATATCTGCACCAAGGATATAAAAAAGTTGTGTCATTCTTTTGAAATGTCGGCTTAAATCTTTTCTTTCATACGACTGACACTTCATCTGAAAAAACTCTTTTCTCTTAAGTTCCTTGTTTTCAATAGGACTTCCTAAAAATGTGGTATTCAAGATTTCAATGGCTTGATCAAAATTTTGTCTGGTGAGAAAAATTGTTTTATCTTGATCTCCCAGAGAAACCCACCAGTCTTTCAATATTCCTGCAAAATGAGCAGTAAATTCGCTTAAAATATCAAAAGCCGAATCAACTGTAAGATTTCTAACAGTCATCCATGCATGAAATTCTTGGAATCTCTTTTCCCATTGAGAGGAAGGAATATCATCAACGGTAAAGATAGAAATACTCCCTTAATTGTTATTTTTCTTGGGCTACTGCCTTCTTGGTTCTTCATCAACGATGTCTTCTTCATCAAAAGGGAAATGAACTTCTCCTTCAGTTTCTGCTTCTCTGGCCATGAAGACATGAGGAATCTTTCCAATGGATTCTGAATGATCGGACAAAGTTTCTTCCAATTCTTGAGAATGTGAGAATTCTGAGTTAGAGGAGCCAGAAATTATTCCTTCAAAAGTATCCTCCGATGTAGACTCGTCAGAGGTAACTTCCTTGTCAGACTCAAAAGCATTTTCCATGACATTGATCTTTGGAAGACTAGACTCAACTTGTTCCTGCAAAAAAGAAGAAATAGGATTATTTCCGTGGGAAAACATAAAAACATCTTTTACATCTTCTATTTTTTCTTCCATTTCTGATGTTTCTGCTTTTTCTTTTCCTTTTTCCCTTTTTTTTTGTTCCTGTTTTTTCCTCTCTTTTTCTTCTTGCTCTACCTTTCTTCTGAGCTCCTTTTGTTCTCGGAGCCATTTCGGGTAATTCTTGGATGAAGCTGGTAATTCTTTCTGGACTCGTGTTGGAAAATATGATGGAATAGCACTAAACAGGTAGGGAGAAGCCATTTCTCTTAATGGCTTTGCTGCAAAATGGGCCATGTAATCCTTGTCCGGTAGTGGAACTGGCTTTGAACAACCGATTCTGTTAAGAGTTTTCCAGTTTCCTGTAGACTCAAAATCTGTCATGTAAGATACTCAATATCTTTCTCTTTCTGTTCTCGAAATTGAGACAAAGGTTTACCAATTTCAGGAATTCTGTGACACACTTCATCAAGTCTTTTTTGAAATACCTTGATCATGTTTTTGGCTTTAGAATTTTGGGTTTTTGTCTCATCTCTGAAAGAGTCAATTTTGGTAGAGATTTGGGTAACTTTTTCATGGATCATAGAAAGAGCTTTATTCTGACAGATTGCATTTTTAGATTGCCAGTTTAGAACTTGTTGGGTTCGTCTAGAGGGGCAAGTATCACGAAGGACGGTTGTTTGTGCATTTTCAAATTTTGGGACATGACTAGAATTGTCTTTTGTGAAGGGTTGCAGAGGAGGAAAATCTTCAGGTCTAAACATACAGATCTGAGGAATTGGCTTAGACTCTGGTGACTTAATTCTTAAACCTTCATGGTCAAGAATCTCCAAACATTTCTGATAGTATGGAGAAAGCTTTGGCTTCGGTTTGAGGTTTCCAACCCAATCTGAAGGAATAGAGTGACCATCAAAATTACTTCGAGATGAAGTAAAAGGTGGCTCCTCAACTTGTTCCTGCAAAAAAGATGAAATAGGATTATTTTCGCGGGAAAACATAAAAACATCTTTTACATATTCTATTTTTTCTTCCATTTCTGATGTTTCTGCTTTTTCTTTTCCTTTTTCCCTTTTCTTTTGTTCCTGTCTTTTCCTCTCTTTTTCTTCTTGCTCTGTCTTTCTTCTGAGCTCCTTTTGCTCTCGGAGCCATTTCGGGTAATTCTTGGATGAAATTGGTAATTTTTTCTGGACTGGTGTTGGAAAATATGATGGAATAGCACCAAACAGGTAGGGAGAAGCCATTTCTCTTAATGGCTTTGCTGCAAAATAGGCCATGTAATCCTCGTCTGGTAGTGGAACTGGCTTTTGAACAACCGATTTTGTTATGAGTTTTTCAGTTTCCTGTAGACTCAAAATCTGTCGTGTAAGATACTCAATATCTTTCTCTTTCTGTTTTCGAAATTGAGACAAAGGTTTACCAATTTCAGGAATTCTGTGATACACTTCATCAAGTCTTTTTTGAAAGACCTTGATCATGTTTTTGGCTTCAGAATTTTGGGTTTTTGTCTCATCTCTGAAAGAGTCAATTTTTGTAGAGACTTGGGTAACTTTTTCATGGATCATAGAAAGAGCTTTATCTTGACAGATTGCATTTTCAGATTGCCAGTTTAGAACTTGTTCAGTTCTATCAAGAGGGGCAAGCTGTCCTGAAGGAAGGACGGTTGTTTGTGCATTTTCAAATTTTGGGACATGACTAGAATTGTCTTTTGTGAAGGGTTGCAGAGGAGGAAAATCTTCAGGTCTAAACATACAGATCTGAGGAATTGGCTTAGACTCTGGTGACTTAATTCTTAAATCTTCATGGTCAAGAAGCTCCAAACATTTCTGATAGTATGGAGAAAGCTTTGGCTTCGGTTTGAGGTTTTCAACCCAATCGGAAGGAATAGAGTGACCATCAAAATTACTTCGAGATGAAGTAAAAGGTGGCTCCTCAACTTGTTCCTGCAAAAAAGATGAAATAGGATTATTTTCGCGGGAAAACATAAAAACATCTTTTACATATTCTATTTTTTCTTCCATTTCTGATGTTTCTGCTTTTTCTTTTCCTTTTTCCCTTTTTTTTTGTTCCTGTTTTTTCCTCTCTTTTTCTTCTTGCTCTACCTTTCTTCTGAGCTCCTTTTGTTCTCGGAGCCATTTCGGGTAATTCTTGGATGAAGCTGGTAATTCTTTCTGGACTCGTGTTGGAAAATATGATGGAATAGCACTAAACAGGTAGGGAGAAGCCATTTCTCTTAATGGCTTTGCTGCAAAATGGGCCATGTAATCCTCGTCTGGTAGTGGAACTGGCTTTTGAACAACCGATTCTGTTGAGAGTTTTCCAGTTTCCTGTAGACTCAAAATCTGTCGTGTAAGATACTCAATATCTTTCTCTTTCTGTTTTCGAAATTGAGACAAAGGTTTACCAATTTCAGGAATTCTGTGATACACTTCATCAAGTCTTTTTTGAAAGACCTTGATCATGTTTTTGGCTTCAGAATTTTGGGTTTTTGTCTCATCTCTGAAAGAGTCAATTTTTGTAGAGACTTGGGTAACTTTTTCATGGATCATAGAAAGAGCTTTATCTTGACAGATTGCATTTTCAGATTGCCAGTTTAGAACTTGTTCAGTTCTATCAAGAGGGGCAAGCTGTCCTGAAGGAAGGACGGTTGTTTGTGCATTTTCAAATTTTGGGACATGACTAGAATTGTCTTTTGTGAAGGGTTGCAGAGGAGGAAAATCTTCAGGTCTAAACATACAGATCTGAGGAATTGGCTTAGACTCTGGTGACTTAATTCTTAAATCTTCATGGTCAAGAAGCTCCAAACATTTCTGATAGTATGGAGAAAGCTTTGGCTTCGGTTTGAGGTTTTCAACCCAATCGGAAGGAATAGAGTGACCATCAAAATTACTTCGAGATGAAGTAAAAGGTGGCTCCTTCTTTTCTGTATCTGGATCCTTCTTTTCTGGGCAACAGCTAGAACGCCTTTCTGGACATTTTCTTCCTATGCATTTCCTGCAATAACAAACATCAAAATAAGTATGTCCTGAGAAAGGATCTTGAAAAAAATATACAGGTTTCCCTTCCTGGTCAAAATGAGAAATGAGATCTATAAGGGATTCTCTTGGTTTCCTCCATGGGACAGGTTTATCCATGGGGATTTCAACAGACATTGACATAATTTGGGGAACATCTTTAACGTTAAGTACACAATTGCCATTCTCACATAATTGGCAAATTTGCACGTAAACAAGTAGGCAAGCAGCACGTTGGCAGTTAATAAATAAGTAAACAATTAACAAGACGGGTCCCTCACATTTTGTCATCTAGATCCGGTATGTCGGTCCGAGCGGGCACCTCCTGACTGGGTCCTGTGAGCAATTAGATATTTGTTACCAATTTTATCTAGCTTTTCCATTTAATACTAATTCTAATTAATTTTCTTCTACTAATAAGCTAACAGTGTAAATTAGGTCTGGATTACAGGTCGGGACATGGTTCAGGGTTTGGGTCGGTATTGGGACTGCATAGATTATGAGGTAACAGTGTCGTTAAGTTTTCGGCCCTAGTCGGCACGTTTGGTGAGCAACTGGCAGTTGTCCGCCTGTCGATAGGTTACGGGCATAGCCGACAACGATCGGCACCGATGCGTCGGTCGCATCGGCCTGATCAGCACCGTTTGCGTTTGGGCGGCACCGATCGGTGCTGGGCTGAAGGTAAGCGTCCGAAACAACTGTTGAATCTTCTCTCGTGTGTCTTGGGTGTGACTGGCAATGGCTGGTACAAGTCGGGATGTCCTATGTGTGATCGGGCAAGGGATAATGTGAAAATGGGAGCAGTCGACTTCCTGCGACCGTGCACGGCCAAGGCCCAAGGTGTCTGCGACTTGGCCATTTTAGGTTTGACACGAGTCCATTCAATGTCTAATGGTAAGGTCGGTTGCCTGCGGGTTAAGACAGTCTCGAGGCTAATAACTAGCGAGTAGAGCTAACGGTTAACGAGTGATAGTATCGGGCAGTCGGTGAACGGTGCATGTGGTTTATCAGCTGGGATTGCGGGTGGCTAGAGTTTGGATTAACGGTCACGGGTGGCTACTATGGTAACGGATGCCTGGTCGGGTGTCAGTGTCGGGCCTTACCAGCACCGGTTGGGTGACCGTTGCACAGGTTAGTCATGGTGACGGCCGATTCATTAATTTTGTCACATGGTGCCAGAGGTCATCGGTTTCGTTCGTTCGATTTTGCCGTTTTGGGTAAATGTCAACATGTAGGTTGCCGAAAACCTTCCCGAGCACAAGGTATGTCTACAGACCTAGATAGTAGTCAGGTAGTCGGTTACCAAACGAGTTGACATGCTAGGGTCGGCTTCCGTTATCGATCGGTCAGTTAGGGTCGGTCATTCCTTCAACGAGTTGGTGCACAAGAGTCGGTCGTCCATTAACGACCTAGGCAAGTCGGCTAAGGGTCGGTGTATTAGTGTCAGGTCTTCCGCTAATGGTCCGACATGCTAGGGTTAGGCATTTGGTTAATGGGTTGGTACGACGGTTCGACAGTCCCGTTAATGAATTGCACAAGGACTTGGTAGTCCCGTCAGCAGATCGCACGATGACTTGGCAATTCCGCTAACAGTTGGGTGCGTCGGCCAGACACTTCCGCTAACGGACGCGCACTTCCGCTAATGGCTGGGCACGTCGGTTCAGCACTTCTGCAAACAGACGGTGCGCGGGATAGGCATATCTACTAATGAATCGTACCCCATGACAGTCATTCTGCTAAGGGACATGCATACAAGAATAGCAATGGGGCTAACGGAGGCGTGCCGGTGCAGCAATTCCATTAACGGATCGCGCCTCGGCTAGCCTATCCATCACAGGTTCTTTGTCAGGCCATAACTTAGGATTTACAGGTGCATTTTTGGAATATTTTATACCGTTGGAAACGGCACTCCGAGGACTACATTTTCTCAGAAGACATTGTTTCAAAATTTAGGTCATAATAGGGTCAAATTTCACCTCAAACGTACAGCAGGAACATGTTTCAGTCTTGGCAGGTTCAGAAATAGTCAGGTTCACAGGGTTGTTGCGACTTGTAGAAACAAAATCTAGGGGTGTATCTTATACCAATAGAAAGCCCTACGAGTTTAGTTTCTAACGCCACCAATGGTACTCAAATCTGATGTTTTTACAGTGAGATATGGCCAATTTTCCAAGACTGGTTTTGCTGGACTATGATTATCCAAATTAGGGTTTTTGGCATGAATATGGCTTTTACTTGTTCTAGGGCCATTAATTTCGCTTGAATCTTATATCTAACACTCCACACATATCATTCAGCATGTAGGGCATGTTTTATCATCAAAATTTTGATAACCAACAAACAAAACAATTACACCAATCATGCTTATAAAATCTAAAAATTCTCAAACAAGCTCAACTAGCTATAGCATCAATTTCTAGCATGTAACTTGCAAATTTTGCTGAACTTGTTAAGCATAAAATTGAGCCTTGAATATGGTATATATCATAAGTTTGGATTACCTCAAGTAGATGCATGAAAAATCTGGTGGTTTGAGCAAGCAAAAAGCAAGTGGAACTCAAGCAAGAATCAAGCCAATCTTCTAGCCTTGTTGTTCTTGATTTGTGGCTGTTTTTGTGAGAAGTGTTTAGGTGTTTTGTGGGCTGTTTTCATCAGCAATTTGCATCTAAAGGAAGAGGAGCAAAATGGTGTGAGCTGCTGTAGATTTCAGGTATTTATAAGCCAAGAAACAAGCACGACAAAGCACCCAAGTGACAACTCAGTAGGCTAGAAACTTGCCAAGTTTCATAAGCAGCTTACTCATGGTTTCTTTGGAAGAAATTCATATAGAATCAAGGCTATTTCTTGGCTGCAATTTCATCCACATGTGAGGCACAAGACAAGAATTTTATATGGCTTTTGCTATTTTTAGTAAAGGCCTCGATTGCAAACCCTAAATTAATTTTCGGGTTCCTGAATTTCAAGTGCGATTATGCTTTGCTCCACACATGTTTTCCAACACTTTTTGCAAGATGTTTGATCATCTTTTTAGCATTATAAATAGGTGTAACAAGTGCTTGAAATCTTGGCAAAATCCACTTTTTCAAGTAAAAGTTTAGCACGATCAAAACAAGGCGAAAACGGTCATTTATTTATACAAAACGTACCAGTGCATTGGCTGGCGAGGCATGGTTTACAGGGGTCTCACATTCTCCCCTCCTTAAAGAAATTTCGTCCTTGAAATTTTTCCTACTTTACAATTGCAATTCAGGGTGTTTCTGTTTCATTTCATTTTCCAACTCCCAGGTAGCTTCCTCTACATTATGATGTTTCCATAATACTTTCACCAGAGGAATCTTTTTGTTTCTTAAAACCTTCACCTTCCTGTCTAGAATCCTTAAAGGCTGTTTTTCATAGGTCAAACTTTCATCCAACTTGACATCCACTGGTGATACTACGTGGGATGGATCTCTACAATATTTTCTTGGCCATGAAACATGCACCCGGGATAAGCTATCTGGTAACTTCAATCGATAAGCCACTTTTCCTACTCTTGGATAATCTTAAAGGGGCTTATATACCTCTAATTCTTTAGGTCGTGGGTCGGATAGTTTTGCTCATGGGTTTTCAACTTTCTTGATGCATAAGCCACCACGTTCCCATTTTGCCTTAGCACGCACCCTAGTCCTTCTCTTGAGGCATCAGCGTACACTATGAACCCATTCTTCTCATTAGGTAAAACTAAAATCGGAGCTATGGTTAAGCATCTCTGAAGCTATTTTCACCTTGCACCCCAAATAAAGTGACCACTTTTCTTTGTCAGGTTGGTCAAAGGAATAGCAATTCTTAAGAAATCCTTAATAAACCTCCGGTAATTCAGCCAATCCAAGAAAACTACGCACTTCGGTCAGGTTTTCTAACTGCTTCCAGTCTACCACGGATTTCACTTTGGCGGGGTCCACTGTGATACCTTTCGAAGAGATTACATGACCTAAGAAGGACACTTCCTGATGCAATCCTCTCTAGCCAACTTCATATTTCATTTGTTTCCTTCAAATTTTGAGTTTTGTTCGAGTTTGCCAAGTGTTATTAGTAGGTGTTTTGTTTTCCTAGCCTAGTTAGTTCACCTACTTATCATTAGTAGTGATAGTTTGGAATAAAGATGACACGAGCTCAAGATCACCATATGACAATATCATGTTGAGTCCCATGTGTTCAATAATTTTCATGCCAAGTTCATTGGGGACCAATGAACAAAGTGAAGAACAAGGCATTTTGGAAGTCAAGAATCGAATTCAAGTTTGTGTCAAGTCTTGCGTTTGTTAGGCCAGAAGACTTGCACCAGTTAGCCGTGGGCACGCCTTACCAGTCGGAGTCTTCTGATCCTCCCTGTTTGGCGCAGTCCTGTAAGGCGTAGGCACGCCTTGTGAGCTGAAGTCTTCTGCCTAACGCAGCTTTGGGTCCAATGCCTTGTCAAATTATTTACAGCTTTGGGTCCAATGTCTTGTCAGGTTATTTACATTGTGTTGCGTGGTTAGGATAGTAGTAATTTCCTACTTGTAGTTTCCTAAGTGTTTTGTTTTAAGTTTCCTATATTATAGTTAAGGGTGGCCGAATCTTGGAGTCCAAGTTAGATTAGGTTTTTTTCGAGTCATGTAGGCTATAAATAGCCAACATCTTTTCATTATTCAATAAGCAAGTTTTATCAAATATTTTGTGAGTTTTTCACTTTCTCTTTCCAAGAGAGCTTTTCTTGAATACTTGAGAGTTTTCTTGAGTTATTCAATCTTGAACTTATCAATCAAGTAATCACTTTGATTGTGGCATTCTTCTACCTAAAAACTTTGGTTCGCTAAATCGTTAGATTGTGGGTCTTTTCTCAAGGTTCGTGATCTCGGGGTTTAGAGGGGTCGATAGTTTCCGCCTATCAACTTGAATTTTCGTCTAGATCCATCATTAACAAAGTACGAGTTCATACCGTTTGGGTGGGTTCATATCAGTTGGTTATCAAAGCTAGTTGACGAATTCAAGCATATCCCTTGCGTCGTAAGTTTTTCTTGTTACAAATTTTGTTGAGTCTTTGTCGTTTGTTCCTTCTTGTTTTGCTCAAATCTATCCTCATTGTTTCTGTTCGTGCTATTCCTTGAGTTTGTATTCTAATTGAAGTCTTGTCTTCTTGTTCTTGCATCTTCAAGTCATATAAAGAGTCAAAAAAAAAAAAATTTTTGCTGCTACACTTGTTTCTTGTTCTTGTCTGCAGTCTTGCTTTTTGTTCTTGTCCGTAGTCTTGTTTCTAGTGTCTTGCCCAAATTGAGTCTTTTGTGTCTTGAATAATTGCTGGAAATCCGTGGATAAATCTTGATAAATTCCTGAATCTTGAAACCTATTATGTGACTTTCTTGAATTCTTGAAACAAACTTTGAAGTTCTTGAACAAGTTTCAACAAGTTCTTGAATTTTGGAGGCTGTCTTCTTGAATCTTTGAAACCGGTTGAACTTTCTTGATTTCTGGAAAAGCACACAACTGAATCTTGAAGATTTCAAGCAGATTCTTTCGGTTGAAAGTGAAAAAAATAAAAGAGAAAAAAAAAGGAAATGAAAAGAAAGAGCAAAACCCGAATCTGCCTCGGAAAAAAAAAATTCCAGCAAGAAAACTGAAGCTGTTTCTTGTGTTTGATCAAACATTCTTGCATTGTTTTCATTGTTCAACACTTGAACATTCACCTTTGGAAGTTTCTGAACATACTTGCACGTTTAAAGTTTCTGAACATACTTGCACGTTTAGAAAGGTGAAAAAACTGAATTTGGAAGGTAAAATCCAAAACAGAAACCAAGTTTCCAAAATTCCAGCTCACTTTCCTAATTTGTTCAAGTCTTTCTTGTTGCTAAAAGCTAAAGAAATTGATTAGGAAACTTATCCTAAGGCCCTACATCAGTTTCCTAACTTCTAAAGCAGCAACCAACCACCTCACAAGAACCAAAACCAAACCAAAAACCAGCTTCTTCCACCGCCTTGAATCAACCAAAACAGAACCAAGTGTTGGAAAGCCTTGAACCCGAATTGCTGCCTACCTTTTTGGAAACCATTGTCACGTGAATCATCCTTGTTTTACAGCAATAAAGTGTCTCTTCTAGTCTGAGTTTGAATCATATAAGTCTTGGTCTTGTCCGTTTCCAATCTTAGTTGATAGTTGAATCCTAGTTTCCTAATTCTAGCCCAACTTAAGTTTCCTATTTTCAGTCGAGTCTTGTGTGGATAATTTAGGAAACCTACTCTCTAATTTCTTTGTTTCTTTCTAGTAGTCTCTTAATCCTTTTTCCGTGTCATCATTAAAAAAAAAATTTTCGGACCACTTGAAGAATTCACAACCTTGGTGCAAACTTGGTGAAAAGTTCGGTTGAACAACTTGGGAGAAAATTCTAATTTCTTCAAGAAAGGTGATCAAGTGAATTGAGAAGTGAATTGTGAGATCATTAGAGTGTTCAAACACTTGAGCGATACAAGAGGGTGAGGGAAACATGTGAGGAAGCGTGTGAGGTCCTTTTCCTACTAACTTTTTGTTGAGTTTTGCAGGTGAAGTTCAAAATGTCTCAAAGCCAAGAGGCAAGTGATACCTTTGATCTAAAACTTATTCTTGAATCATTGCAAGGGGAAATCAGCCACATTAATAGATGGTTTGATACATTAGAGGATAAAATGGAGAAGGCAAGTGCATCCAAAAGCACCTTCAAGAAGCAACCGTATTTGGAGGAATTATTTGATTCAAACTATGAGGAAAATTTTGGTGAGGCTGAGCACCAAAGCAAGGGCCCAAACAAAATCCTAATCAAGGGAATGATGACACCATCAAAGGGGTAAAACTGAACATTCCTTCTTTTCAAGGGAAATCGGATCCAGAAGCTTACTTGGAGTGGGAAAGGAAAATTGAAAAGGTCTTTGACTGTCACAACTACTTCGAGTTGCAAAAGGTGAAATTAGCTGTAGTGGAATTCACCAATTATGCCGCCATTTGGTGGGACCAGTTAAGCAGTCGGCAAAGAAGGAATGAAGAACCATCCATCCAAACATGGGACGCCTTAAAAGGAATCATGAGGAAGAGGTTCATACCAACTTACTATCATCGCGAATTGCACAACAAATTGCAAACTCTTTCTCGAGGTAGTATGACGGTAGAGGATTACTATAAAGAGATGGAAATGGCAATGATGAGGGCCGACATCCGTGAAGATTCAGAGGCAACGATGGCTAGGTTTTTGAGAGGTCTACGAGTTGAAATTGCTGATATTGTGGAGCTTCATCACTACCTTAACATTGATGAGTTGGTGGACAAAGCTAACAAGGTGGAAAAGAGGCTCAAGAGGAGGGGTCCACCCCGTCAAACTTCCAACTTCCAATCTGGAAATTGGAAGAATCAGCCAGCCGAAAGGGAGACTAACACTCCAATTGCTCAAAATCAAGCCAAAGGAAGTGCTATGACAAGTGGAAGTTACCGGCCTTTTCTTCCATCATCAAAGCCAAAACCAAGAGAAGATCTTAGGGGTCATCAAGAAGCAACAAAACCTAGAACTCGAGACACTAAATGCTTTAAGTGTCAAGGGTTTGGTCACATTGCTTCCCAATGCCCAAATCAAAGAACCATGCTCATGCTACCAAATGGAGAACTCTTGACTGATGATGAAAGTGAGTATGCAGATATGCCTCCATTGATTGAGGAAAATGAAGATGATGAGGAAATTGAAGAGAAACCCGTTAATGGTAAGGTTGGATTGGTTGCAAGAAGAGCACTAGCTACTCAAGCTAGTAAGGATGACCTCCAACGGGAAAACCTCTTTTATTCAAGATGCCAAGTGTCTGACAAACTTTGCAGCTTAGTGATTGACCCAGGGAGTTGCACTAACGTTGCCAGTGCATTGATGGTGGAGCGACTCAATTTGCCCACAAGTTCACCCTCGACCTTACAAGTTTCAATGGTTGAACAACAGTGGTGAGGTACGTGTTCATAAGCAAGTCTTGATTTCTTTTAGCATTGGTCGATATATAGATGATGTTTTATGTGATGTTGTACCAATGCAAGCCACACACATCATTTTGGGTCGTCCGTGGCAATTTGACAAAAAGGTCAATTTTGATGGTTTCTTGAATAAGTACTCTTTTATGCACAATGGTAAAAAGATCACACTTGCACCTCTTACACCTCAACAAGTCCATGAGGACCAAGTCAATTTGCAAAAAGAGTATGATTTGCATGTTGTGAACAAAAAGAACAATTTTGAGGGAAAGAAAAGCCCTAAGGCAGAAACTCACCCTAAGCAA
Source organism: Gardenia jasminoides (assembly GCA_013103745.1). Taxonomy (NCBI): domain Eukaryota; kingdom Viridiplantae; phylum Streptophyta; class Magnoliopsida; order Gentianales; family Rubiaceae; genus Gardenia; species Gardenia jasminoides. The sequence continues at coordinate 9,009,237 of CM023104.1, read as the reverse complement.
ATTGAGCATGTCCATTCAGCCAATAAGCCTAAGAAAGAAAAGAAAACCAGCATGCTAGGGTTAAAAATGATAGGAAGGCTTTGCATTCTAATCAATTTCTACCTACTTTGCTTTGCAAAGAACCGTCACTTACTAAGGAACTTGAAGTTTCCTTGCCTAGTGTGTTGCTTAAGTTTTTGCAGGTTCCACGACATATTTCTATGCAAGACTTTGGCTCTACAAGTGATGTATGCCATGCTGAATTTGAGTCAACTGGGGCTGAGCTTAAACCATCTAGCTCGTGGAAGTGTGCAACCTTGCCTAAACAACTTATTCTTAGTCCATATGGTGAACTTGCTCTTCAACGCTCAATGATTGAAAAGGGAAGTTCCATCACTCACTTTATTTCTTGTAGTGCTACGAAGTCAGTTTTTGCATTGCATAATCCTATTAAGAATGTCATTGCATGTTGTACTTATGTTACCTTACATTCTAGTCTTTTAGTTATATCTTTTGAGTCGCATCTTTTGGCATGTTTTCCATCTGTTTTCCATGCTCCACTCGTACCTTTTGATGCTGTTTTTTATGAGTTTCATTCATCTTTTGCATGTGTTTGTTTCATTCCCTTGCAAACATGCTGTCCTAGCGATTTTCAAGGGTCAAATACATCTTTTGATTATTATTCACATGTGTTAGATGCGTCCAGGTCATTAGGTCTGTTTCCTTACCCATCACCACATGTATTGTTATCTTCATTTATTAATTTGATTCTTATGTGTCATTGTGTTCATGCATTATCATTTCGTATGCTATCTTTTGGTTCGAATTTCCATCTAGGATCAGTAGGTAATCGATCTTTTGGTTGTTTTGTGTTTGATCCAGGCATACACGTGGGAGCACCTAGTTCGCATGAAACATCTTTTGCTATGGATATGGTGGTGCTATCTACACAAAGCTTTGATTTGAGGTCGAATCCTCTCAAGAGGAGGGGAATGACATGAGCTCAAGATCACCATATGACAATATCATGTCGAGTCCCATGTGTTCAACAATTTCCATGCCAAGTTCGTTGGGGACCAATGAACAAATTGAAGAACGAGGCATTTCGGAAGTCAAAAATCAAATTCAAGTTTGTGTCAAGTCTTGCGTTTGTTAGGCCAGAAGACTTGCATCAGTTAGCCGTGGGCACGCCTTACCAGTCGAAGTCTTCTGATCCTTCCTGTTTGGCGCAGTCCTGTAAGGCGTAGGCACGCCTTGTGAGCTGAAGTCTTCTGCCTAATGCAGCTTTGGGTCCAATGCCTTGTCAAGTTATTTACAGCTTTGGGTCCAATGCCTTGTCAAGTTATTTACATTGTGTTGCGTGGTTAGGATAGTAGTAATTTCCTACTTGTAGTTTCCTAAGTGTTTTGTTTTAAGTTTCCTAAATTATAGTTAAGGGTGGCCAGATCTTGGAGTCCAAGTTAGATTAGGTTTTTTTCGAGTCATGTAGGCTATAAATAGCCAACATCTTTTCATTATTCAATAAGCAAGTTTTATCAAATATTTTGTGAGTTTTTCACTTTCTCTTTCCAAGAAAGCTTTTCTTGAATACTTGAGAGTTTTCTTGAGTTATTCAATCTTGAACTTATCAATCAAGTAATCACATTGATTGTGGTATTCTTCTACCTAAAAACTTTGATTCGCTAAATCGTTAGATCGTGGGTCTTTTCTCAAGGTTCGTGATCTCGGGGTTTAGAGGGGTCGATAGTTTCCGCCTATCAACTTGAATTTTCGTCTAGATCCGTCATTATCAAAGTACGAGTTCATACCGTTTGGGTGGATTCGTATCAAAAGATCTTGTCCATGATCTCATGTTGAATTGGACTAAGATTAGTAGTAGCTTATGTCTCTTTTGTTTGAGTAGAAAACTAGTTCTCGTCTGGACGCGGGCGCGTGATGTGGCTACGTGGAATTTGATGTCGACCAAAAGACTAGCCCTTGTCTGGACGCGGGCGCGTCATCTAGGCGTGTGGAGTTTTCTTATTTTTTATTAGTAATTTTTTTTGCATCGTCTAGTACTAGAAGTATTAGGGTTTGTTCTGTAAAGGCTATAAATAGCCTACTTTTCCATCGTTTAAGGGTAGATGTTTTATTCCAGAAATTATTGAGAGTTTTTCTCTTGGTTCTTGCGAGAACAAACTTTGAGTGCTTTAGACGAATTCTAGGTGTTCAAAAAGACTTTATCAATCAAGAACACGTTGATTGTGGTGTCTTCTACCGTCAATCTTGGTCTCGAGTTGTCCTTGATCAAGTTGATATTTTCGCTGCCAAATCATGATGAAATCGCCTAGATCCTGTGAACTTGTCATGTTACGGGTTTTGTTTGAAATAGGGTGAAGGATCGTATCACTTCCTCTAACTAAAATTCACTCTTACTGAGTTTTGCATATAACTTGTGATCTTTCAAGGTCTGGAGAGCTATCCTCAAATGCTGGGCATGTTCCTCTTGCAACTTTGAATAAATCAATATATTGTCTATGAATATCACCACGAACTTATCCAGATAGGGTTTGAAAACTCTATGCATTAAATTCATAAATGCAGTTGGGGCATTGGTTAGCCCGAACAGCATAACTAGGAACTCGTAATGCCCGTATCTGGTGTTAAAAGCATTCTTCGTGATATCCTCTTGCCTAATCCTCAATTGGCAATATCCTTGCCTAAGGTCTATTTTAGAAAAAACTATTGCCCCATGTAATTGATCGAATAGTTCCTCGATGTGGGGCAATGGGTATTTGTTCTTGACAGTAAGGTTGTTCAATCCCCAATAATCTATGTAAAGCCTCAAACTTCCATCTTTCTTTTTAAGAAATAGTACGGGGGCTCCCCAGGGCGATTCACTCAGTCGTACAAATCCCCATTCAAGTAAATCTTGTATCTGCATTTTTAAATCCTTAAGTTCGGCGGAAGCCATTCGATAGGGGGTTTGGAAATTGGTGTTGCACCCGGTATGAGTTCAATCTTAAACTCTATTTCCCTTTCTACAGGTAAAGAGTTCAACTTCTCTGGGAATACCTCAGGATATTCTTCATGACTGGTATATTTTCCAACTTCAACTTATCCTCTTGAGAATTTATCAGAAAGACCAAATATCCTTGGGCTCCCTTGTATAATAACTTCCTGGCTTTAATCCTTAAAATAAAGACCGAAGGGGTTACCTTCTTCTTTGTGTCCAACCTTAAGATAGCCTCTTCGGGAATGTGAAACTTAATAGCCTTTGGTTTACAATTACCTAAGCATTATACCATGCCAGACTATACCATCCCAACTATGATGTCATAGCCTTTTATTGGTAGGGCAATTAGGTCAACTAATAGGTTTCTTCCCCTTACCTCCTTCTCACAATTCCTATGTATCATGTTGGTTATCAAGATAAGGTAAATACTCAGGTTATTCAAAGGCTACAAAAGCATGACTGGCACCAAGATCAATCAAAACTTTAGCCGATTTATGAAAGAAAGGGATGGTACCTTCGATCACCTCTGAGGGTCTTGGCACTTCCTGTTGGTCGATTGCATAAATTTGACCAGGTACTCTAGGTCTATTTTCTTGATTAGTGGTTGGCCTAGAATTAGTCTGGTTGGCGGGTCGGGTTGCCGTCTCACGATCCCGTTTATTTGGACAATTGCTAATGTTGTGTTCTGTACTGCCACAGACTAAACACTTTCCAGATTCTAACCAACAGTCTGTCTCCGTGTGGTTTGGTTTGCTACAATACTCACACACCAGCCGAGGATTTCCATTTTGCCTAAATTGGGATACTCCACTCCTCTGACCTTTCCCTGGTTGGTTTCTCCTAGAATCATTCCCCGATCTGCTAGCTCCTCTCCAAGTCCTCTGAGGTGTGGGATTAGTCCTTGCTCTCCCAAAGTTATCACTCAGTGCTGACCGTTTCTTGGCTTGAAAAGCCTTTATCTGGGGCTTTGGTGCTCTCCACTCTTTGAACTTTCTCTAATGCATTTGAGAATGTAGTCAACTGTGCTGTAACTAGCGCCTCTTGTATTTCCAGATTCAAACCCTGGACGAAGCGTCTCACTCTTCTAGGCGCCGTCATTACTAATTCCAGGACAAATTTGGAGAGTCGAGTAAATTGAGCCTGATATTCGGCTACGTTCATAGTCCCTTGTCGTAGCCTAATGAATTCATCTTCCCTCCTTTCCTGGACTAAGGGAGGAAGGTATTTCTCATTGAACTCCTTAGTAAAATTGGTCCAGGTCCATGGTGTTCCATTCCTGTTCCACTTTTCTTTACTCATATTCCACCAATTCCTTGCTGCACCCTCAAACTGGAATACAGCAAAAATGACTTCCCTTTCCTCTGAGTAGCTCAGGGCCTAAAAAATATTTACTATATTTTCCAGCCACCGTTCTGCCACTTCAAGGTTGGACTCTCCAGAGAATTTGGGAGGTGAAAATTTTTGGAATCTTTCTAAAGCTCGATCCTCCCCTGATTCCATTCTTTCCTAATAATACATTCCTAATTTCCGTTGAGCTTCTTTTAGAATTTTCAAATTTTTAATTCTTTCAATTTCTGAATTTTATTTGTTTAGGAATTAAAAAGGAACGGCAGCTTCTTGTTAGCCTTTTCTAATTAGTTTAGGTTTAGTTATTTTGTTTTTCCCTAATTGAACTAAGGGAACTAGGGTGTCGCTACTTTAATTTGTGTCCAAGTAATATTAGGGTTTGCTTTGTAAAGGCTATAAATAGCCTTCTTTTCATTCAATAAAGAGAGGACGAATTATTCCAGAAATTTGAGAGCTTTTCTCTTGGTTCTTGCGAGAACAATCCTTGAGTGCCTTAGACGCTTTCTAGGTATTCAAAAAGACTTTATCAATCAAGAACGCTGCTGATTGTGGTGTCTCTACCACAATCTTGGTCTCGAAGTCGCCCTTGATCAAGTTGATATTCCACTGCTAAACCATGGTGAAATCGTCTAGATCCTGTGAACTTGTCGTGTTACGGGTTTCGTCGAAATAGGCGAAGGATCAGACAGTGGTATCGAAAGTTAGTTGACGTATACCAGGTTATATCCTTCTTTGTTTCGTCCTTGAGTCTTGTTTTAATTTGTTCTTGAACTGTCCGAAGCTTTCTATATTGTTAAGTCATCAAATTGTTAATTTCTGTCGCGTGTCTTGCAATCTGCAATTCTATCCGTGTTCTTTGTCTTGTCAAGTCTTGTTTTGTTTATTTTGCTTCGTTTCTGGTTTGCCTTGTGTCGTCCCTGGCTGTCTTGTTTTTGCGTTTATTGTGTCTTGTTCTAAATTTCTTTTGAACTATAGCAATTACGTGCATTGGTTGGCAAAGTTGATTTGGGCACCGCGGATAACTCTAACGCCTCAAAGTGAGGTGATTGCAAAACCAAAGAGAACTTGTGAGATCATTTGTGTGATACACGAGTGAGTGTAAACACGTGAGGGAGCGTGTGAGGATATATTTGTTTCTTTTACTAACTTTTTGCAGGTTATAAGCATGTCAAATGGAAGTAAATCTCCAACCTTTGATCCTATGCTAAGAATAGAGGCTCTCTTGGGAGATGTCGAAAGGACAATGAATAGATATTTTGAGGCCATGAATGGTAGGTTGGATAGACTTGAAAAATCTCAAAATTCAGCCAGGGGTAGCCGTGGAAAATCCTCCCTTCACAAATCGCTTGAGCAAATAGAGAATACACCTTCAAGAGGAGGGGTTCCCAAAGATGGAGATATAGTTGAGCATGCTAATAAGGAGGCTAATGAGAGAGCATCTTGTTATCATGACAACATTACCATTACTTTGTTTAGTGTTGATTATCTTTTACAGGTTGAACAAAGTGCCATGCGATTGCTCATGAGATGTTCAATTCCTAAGTCTTTTATTGACTTTGAAACCTTTCATGGAGTTTGCATTCTGGGAATGGTGCCTCCTTGGTACCAATTCAAACCAGCGTTAGGTCTAGAAACTAAACTTTCCCTCGATATGGAAGTTGATTTGCATGTTCCTGAGTTTTCTAAGGAAGTTGCCACGCCTCAATTGGAAGCTGATCTTGTCCTACCAATCTTGAGGCATGAAGTGTGCCCAAATTTCCTTGAGGTTCCCGTGGTCCTTGTGTATGGCCTTGAGTCCCGGGTGACTCAGCATCAAGTACATGAATCTTCGCTTCTCATGTTCATCACTGAACCTGGTCATCAAGGCATTATCTTGTGTCCCTTGTTGAGGATGGACTACATGCATTCCTTAGTTCAAGGTGCATTGAATTTGCTGCACTGATGCACTTTGTGATGTTACAAGCTGTCCATTCAAGAACATGGTGGAATTTATGATCTGCATAACATGGCATATTCCATGGTTTAAGTGCCCTTTCAAGCTAAGCATTCTCAAGTTGCCCAAACGGCATCTCACATGGTTGAAATTATGGGCGCTCGACCATCCATTTTTTCCTCCTTCAAGCCATCGACCAGTGGACTAATCTTCTTCAAGAGGAGGGAATAATACATTCCTACTTCCGCTGAGCTTCTTTAGAATTTTCAAATTTTAATTCTTTCAATTTCTGAATTTTATTTGTTTAGGAATTAAAAAGGAACGGCAGCTTCTTGTTAGCCTTTTCTAATTAGTTTAGGTTTAGTTATTTTGTTAGTTTCCTAATTGAACTAAGGGAACTAGGTGTCGTTACTTAATTTGTGTCCAAGTAATATTAGGGTTTGCTTTGTAAAGGCTATAAATAGCCTTCTTTCATTCAATAAAGAGAGGACGAATTATTCCAGAAATTTGAGAGCTTTTCTCTTGGTTCTTGCGTAGAACAATCCTGAGTGCCTTAGACGCTTTCTAGGTATTCAAAAAAAGACTTATCAATCAAGAACGCTGATTGTGGTGTCTCTACCGGCCAATCTTGGTCTCGAAGTGCCCTTGATCAAGTTGATATTCCACTGCTAAACCATGGTGAAATCGTCTAGATCCTGTGAACTTGTCGTGTTACGGGTTTCGTCTGAAATAGGGCGAAGGATCGTATCACCTGACCTACTCTCCCTTGTTGGTTTGTTACAATTGCTAGCAGGTCAGTTACTCTATGTAAAGCATCCGCTATAGGGTCTGTTTCAGGGTTGCTCTGTTCCTATTCGTATTGGGCGGCCGAGGTTTCACCTTCCTCCTAGGTGTGGGAACGTCTATTCCTTTTTACCTATTGCCTACCTTCTCTCTCTATGCTGATCTATGTTTATAAGTATAAAGTGTAAATTGGATAGTAAATAAATTTTGAGCAAGTATTTGGGCAACAAACAAACTTTAAAACATAACTTTATTTACATTAGATGGCAAAACATGCTTTACACGTAGTTGCTGCCCTTGGGCAAGCAGAGTAGCACAAAACATTCATATGGACAATTTACAACAAAAGTCAGGACATCACTAGGCATTATTGCCTACCCTACTCAAAGCTATGCTATGATAATTGGGGTCCTCTAAGGGATCTGTCTCGAGACTGGAGTGATCCTGCTCCGAGCCCCTATTGTTCACTCCGAAGGTTGTCCGATGTTCAGGCCTTCCTCATCCTGCCTATCTAACTGGATCCCTACAATCTCCTTCATTAGCATCTCACAATCAACAAGAATGCTCTCAGTGTGGTCTCGCATGAAACTTGATATACCAGAGCAGCGACGGGAAATGTCTTCAAACTCGGTTATCCTAGCTTGTTGAGCTTCCACAAGTTTCCTTAAGCCTGCTATTTCAGTCTTAGCCCTCTGAACCTGATTAAGCAATCTCTTTCTCTCGCTAACCACTGCCGGCACTACCTCATTCGGATAAGTAAAAGTCTCCGAGCATTCACACCTCTTAGTCTTACTGACTAGACTCCAGTACAATGGGAGTCCTCCTGGCATAATCTTATACTTGATCATAGGTAAGGGTTTCCTGGGACGAGCTTTAGTTCCTTCTTAGTCTCAAAAACGCCTCGCCCATTTCTTACATTTAAAACCAAATAAGTTTAAAGATGTCTCAAATCAAACTAACTCTAATATCATAATTTAACATTTACAAGTCTTCACAGGCCAGATATCTTAAACCTTAAGCTTCCTCGCATACCAATTGTGAGGCCCTACCTTCCCCCCAATGCTTAAACCCAGGTTAGCATGGATTGCCTGCTGTTGCCTCGCCGAGACTCACCTGCCACTTGTGTTATTTGATAATACCACAAAATAAATGGTAATTCATACTTTAAGAAAATTTCAAACTTATGCCTATCTATTTTACAAGTCAGAACTTAAATTCAAACCCTAAAATCTGTAGCAATAACTTTCAAGTACCTATCACAAAAATCTGTCCGTAGAGGTTTGCCTGTCAAAATCTCAACCACCGAACCAAGCTTTAACCTAGGAAGGAAAACAGTTAAAAGGGGTAAGCCTAATGTTTAGTGAGTGTCCCAAAAACAGTTAACTTAACTTGTAACACTTTTCCCCAAAGGGGCATGTAATCATTTAGCATGTAAGCCCGTTAAACGGGATCAATAACAGTATCATGTATCATGTATTCCACTATTTGTGGACAAGTAAAAAATAACACTTTCAGTAAAAGGATACAGTCCGGTACAATTGCTGATGCAGCTTTAATAGTCTCTTGTCGCCAGTTCCCTTACTCCCAACTTTCAGGCTCGAACACCAAATAGTACAATAGGTGGTAATACTTATGAGTAAATCTCAACGCTATCCAAGATTCGTTAATTTGCTCGACCTAACCCGATACCGGCTCAAGTCAAGTCACTTACCATTGGATTGGGGGATCCCCTAACAATAGAGATGGTTGTGGTAAAGTATACAATGGCAACAATCATCATGCACAAATACTTTCATGTTTAGGGCGAGTGTGATAAAATACACATTTTCCCTTTTCACATAATTGGCAAATTTGCACGTAAACAAGTAGGTAAGTAGCACGTTGGTAGTTAATAAACAAATAAACAATTAACAAGACAGGTCCCTCACTTTTTGTCATCTAGGTCCGGTTTGTCGATCCGGGCGGGTCCTAACTGGGTCCTGTGAGTAATCAGGTCTTAGTTACCAATTTTAGCTAACTTTTTCATTTAAGACTAATTCTAATTAATTTTCTTCTACTAATAAGCTAACGGTGTAAATTAGATCCGGGTTACAGGTCGGATATGGTTTAGGATTTGGCCTGCATGGAACCGTATAGGTCGTGAGGTAATAAGCCATATGTTTTCGTCCTAGTCGCGACGCTTGTGCGACTGCGCTATCGCACCGGTCGAGTACTGGACACGCACCGCAACGGTCATCGGCACCGGGTCGTCCCTGCCGACGCGGTCGATGAGCATTAGCACCACAGTAAGTTTATGCGGGTCTGGCAATCGGCTCGGTGCTTGCAAACACGAGTCGTGAGCATCCGGCAACTGTTGGTCCTGTCTCGTATGTTTTGGGTGTGACTGGCAATGGTTGGTACAAGTCGAGGAATCCTATGTGCGATCGGGCAAGGTATAGTGTGAAACGGAATGGTCGAATTTCCCGCGACCGTATGGCTGAACAGTACGGTTCACGACCAGCTTTTAGGTTTGACGGTTCACCAATGTCTAATTGTAAAGTCGGTTGCCTGCGAGTTAAGACAGTCTCGAGGCTAACAGCTAGCAGGTAGAGCTAACGATTAACGAGTGATCGTGTGGTCGGGTGGTCGGCAAACGATGCACGTAAGTTATCGGCTGAGATCATAGGTGGCTAGGGTTTAGGTTAACGGTCACGGGTGGCTACTATTGTAACAGATGCCTGGTTGGATGTCGGTGCCGGCCCACCTTCTTATGGCACCGATTAAGTGACCGCTCGAGGTTGTAACGGAGATAGTCGGGTTCCGTGGCCATGCGTGTCTAAAGTCGGGTTGTCGCGATGTCGGTTCCATTCCTTCGTTCTGGTTGCTGTTTTGGGTAAATGTCAAGGTGTAGGTTGCCAAAAACCTTCCCGGGCATAAGGTATGTCTACAGACCGTGGTAGTGGTCCGGTAGTCGGTTATCGAATGAGTTGACATGCTACGGTTGGCTTCCATTATTGGTCGGTCAGCTAGGGTCAGTCATTCCGTCAACAGGTTGGTGCACAAGGGTCGGTCATCTGCTAACGACCTAGGCAAGTCGGCTAAAGGTCGGTGTACTAGTGTCAGGTCTTCCGCTAATGGTCCGGCATGCTAGGGTTAGGCATTCCGCTAACGGGTCGACACGACAATTCAACAGTCTTGTTAATGGATCGCACAAGGACTTATAGCGAAGTTCAACAGTAATAATCGCATGATGACACTCGCCAATTCAGCCGGTCAGGTCTATGGCCGAAGCATACTTTCACTATGGATGCGTAGTTCACAACGCCAAGGCCTACCGTAATCCGTAACTTCAGCTAACGGACGGCGTGCGAGATAGGCATATCTGCTAATGAATCATGCCCCATTGCAGCCATTCCGCTAAGGGACATGCACACAGGGATAGCAACGGGACTAACGGAGGCGTGCTAGTGCAGCAATTCCGTTAACGGATCGCACCCTCGCTCACGAATCATGATGAGCTCGAACAGGCGCCATGGCAGGGAGTCAAGGGGATATCCCAACAATGCCAAGTGGTCCATCTTAACGCAGAGCAAACGCGCTGCGAGCTTAAGGATTCCGCAAGCCGTTGGTGTGTCACCGTGCAAGACCAAGTAGGGATACGTCCGGAGTAACCTTCGTGAACTGAAATGAGATCTCAAGCTTTACACGCTTAATCCAAGTCGCTGAAGATGAGGAAGTTGCATTGGAAGTTTCAACCCAACCTGGTTAGGGGTTTTCAACTAGGGTTTTCTTGCTTTCGATTTGAGTTTTTTTTGTTTGTTCTTAGTTGTAATGGGCAATTACCTTGCTAAAAAAGCCTGAGTAATCAAAAGTCCAATTATAGCTAGTTAAATTCGGTTAATTAGTTGGGCTTATGACCAAAGTACACCCCCTTGGGCTTCTAATGAGGTCAAAGCCTAGTTCAAATTAGGGATTAGTCTTTCTACCGATTCATAGTAGTAGTGATTAGTTTTTCCAAGGCTATAAATACAGCCTATGATGGAAATTTAGTAGAGTTTTACCAATCAAATTTTCAGCTTATTCTTTAGAATAGCACGCTCTTTCTAAGAGATTCTTTCTTGAATATCCTGAGAGGTTTCGAGTGTTCATTCGAATTTATCAATCAAGAACCACACTTGATTGTGCCATCTACCAACATACGCCTTGGTTCGCTAATTCCCATTGTCTCCACCGTCAGAGATTAAATTCAAGGTTCGTAGTTCCGCGGGTTAGAGGGGTTGAGAGATTTCCGTAAGTCCAACTTGATATTCGTCTAGGTCCATTATCAACTCACATCACTATCCGTCGCAGGTTCTTTGTCAGGCCATAACTCAGGATTTATAGGTGCATTTTAGGCCCATTTTATACCGTTGGAAATGGCACTCAGAGGACTACATTTTCTCAAAAGACATTGTTCCAAATTCAGGTCACAACAAGGTCAAATTTCACCTCAAACATACAGCAGGAACATATTTCAGTTTTGACAGGTTCAGAAAAATAGTCAGGTTCAAAAGGTTCTGCGGCTTTTAGAAATAGAATCTAGGGGTGTATCTTATATCGATAGAAAGCCCTGCGAGTCTAGTTTCTAACGCTACCAACGATCCTCAAATCTGATTTTTCTACAGTGAGATATGGCCAATTTTCCAAGACTGGTTTTGCTCGACTGTGATTACCCGAATTAGAGTTTTTGGCATGAACATGGCTTTTACTTGTTCTAGGGCCATTATTTTCACTTGAATCTCATAGCTAACACTCCACACATATCATTCAACATACAGGGCATGTTTTATCATCAAAATTTCAGCAACCAACAAGCAAAACAACTACACCAATCATGCTTGTAAAATCTGAAAATTCTTAAACAAGCTCAACTAGCTATAGCTTCAATTTCTAGCATGTAACTTGCAAATTTTGCTGAACTTTTTAAGCATAAAATTGAGCCTTGAATATGGTATATCATCAGTTTGGATTACCTCAAGTAGATGCATGAAAAATCTGGTGGTTTGAGCAAGCAAAAAGCAAGTGGAACTCAAGCAAGAATCAAGCCAATCTTCTAGCCTTGTTGTTCTTGATTTGTGGCTGTTGTTGTGAGAAGTGTTTAGGTGTTTTGTGGGCTGTTTTCTTCAGCAATTTTTGTCCAAAGGAAGAGGAGCAAAATGGTGTGAGGTGCTACAGATTTTAGGTATTTAAAAGCCAAGAAAACCACCCACAGCAACCCAAGTGACAACTCAAGAGAGGGCTGTGAACCTGCCGCTCATGTGCTACTCACCTCATTATTCTTCAGAAGAAATCATATAGAATCCAAGGCTTCTTGCCGTAATTTCAACCACATGTGAGGCACAAGACAAGCACTCTTATATGGCTTTTGCTATTTTAGTAAAATTGTAAACCCTAAATTCTAATGGGTCCCCAATTCCAAAAGGACATGCTTTTGCTCCAATGATACTTTCCAACACTTTAGCAAGGCAAGATGTTTGATCATCTTTTTAGCATTATAAATAGGTGTAACAAGTGCTTGAAATCTTGGCAAAATCCACTTTTCAAGTAAAAGCTTTAGTAACACAAAAAACAAGGCAAAAACGGTCATTTATTTATATACAAAACGCATAAGTACATTAGCTAACGAATGGTTTGCTACATCGGTGCTCTCACACTTCTAGAGGGTCTTGTTCGTATTAAGACTTGCTAATTACGCATGATCAATCTTAGTTACCTTGTAGTATTTCGGACACTCTCTCACAAGGTGAGGTCCTTAGCAGTAGAAACACCCAATGTGGTGGGGCCATTACCGCTATTCTGACCATGGGTGCTTCAGAGCCCCTGGACATTCAGGAGGGGATTTTGTTCCAGCCTACCTCCTCCCCTCTATGTTGTGTGTGGGAAGCCAGATTTGTATCCTCTCTCTCCCCATCTCTCGCTCTTGCATTACACGACTATAATTCAGCATTTGGTTGGCTGTGGTGGTAACCCTAGATTGATTTCCTCACAGGCTCTCATACATCAAGCCTTCCATTATCTTGACCTGCCTCAATCTTAGTGTCTCCAAATCGGTGTTTCAGCCTCCATTTGGCCCATGGCTTCAGCTTGTTTTAGAAGTGCTAAATCTAATCAGCTTCCAGCATGTCTACAATTATCAGCTCGTGGAACTTGTTGACATATACTCTGATCATGCTAGTACGTCGCAATTCATTAATTTCATCATGACCATTAGTTTGGGTATGGTGAGGAAAGAAATGTTCTGTTGTTCTCTCATGCCCCCCCGCTTCATCTCCCATGTATTAGGACGACACCATCGCTATGGATGGCCTCTCTCTCAGTGTGGTGGCGGTACACACCATAGTTTAGCTGCCACCTGCATGTGTGTAATATTGACAACCAGTCCCTCACCAAGCCTCCACCTCACAACCACGTGCATAAAACGTCCAAATAGTCATTCATATCGTAAAGGAAGTTGTCTACCTCCTTCACATCTCGCTTCCCACCGAAGGCTTTCGGTTCAGGGGTTTTCACTCTAGCGCCTCCTGCGTCATTCATACCCCCACCATTGGGTTGAACATTGTTGTTGTTGGCCATAATCAACTTTAGAATGCTCACTTTGGCGCGGATGTCACCAATCGCTATGCGCAACTCTACCATTGCGTTGTTCACCGTAGCTTGCAATTCAGTGATTGCCTCTTGATTCCCTACCACCCCTACTTCGAGGTTTTGTCTCACATCTAATAGTTGTTGGTTGAGCCCACCCATTCTCCGTCCGTGTTAGCACCCAATTAAGCCAAGTCTGCTTCCAATCTCTGACCAACTTCGATCAATGGGCACCACCCCATCTGCCTCCCACCAAGACGCCGATTGAGGTGAAGTCCACTTCCATCTCCAAGGCATCAAGTGTTTCCTCTTTAGGATTACATCAGGATCTCCACCTTGTTTAGCCCCCAATAGAACCGAGACTCTGATACCAGCTGTTACATGCCACCTTAGTTCCAAGCAATTATAGGGCGAACCACAAGGCTAACTACTCAATGAGAGTCATTCCGCCAACACTCCGTGTACATCGCAATTCCACTTACAGTATAAAACAGAGTGAATGGAAGAAGTGCTTTAGAGGTACAAGGATTGGAGGAAAGTAGTACTTGTATTGATAATAGAAAATGATTACAATGGTTCTCAAGATTACAGCAATAATCAGGTGTGGACTAGTACTATCGCCCACAAGGTTATCCTAACAAGAAAACTAGGGCTGGTAGTGAAAATGCACTCCAATTCTATCTACATTTGTACAACAAAACTAAAGGACTAAGGGAAATGGGATGGCCTAATAGCTAATAAAGATACTCCTGGACTCCTGAAAAGATGCTTTGCCATGTTGGTGACACAGGACTGTTGCATTGGGCGTGCGGACTCATGCGCTGTCGGGCGTACAGGCGTGCGAACTCATGCATAGGCATGTAGGCGTATGGCCGTTCTTGCTGACTTGCGAGCATCAACGAGGGTGTGACTTGTGATCTGTTGGACTCCTGACTAATTAGGTCGTCGCAAGGTAGTGTGGAGGCTCGCCCTGTGAAGCATTGGCAGTAATATGTCCATTAGTTCCACCAGCATGGGGCCATGATGGCCATGTCAATTCTGGCCAATTCTCCTATTCCTTATCTTTTGTCTCCCCTAGAGAAAAGAATTTAATGCTGATGATGAAAAAAAGGTCTCTGATTCGAAGAAGGTAACATCCATTGTTTCATACATCTTATTAATAGTAGAGTCGTAGCATTGATAATTCTTCTTGTGCATGGCATATCCTATGAAGACATAGCGAACAACAAGGGTCCAATTTACTTCGTGGTTCTTGTGCAAATGTACAAAGTCCATACATCCAAACACCCTTGCTGAAAATATCAGTACCATGGTAGAGTGAAATGTTGAGATAGAGCTTGTAACGAGGTCTGAAAATCTATGACTTTTGACAGTAACCACCTATTCAATAGATAGATTGCAATGGTGGCAGCATAGCACCAATATGGATACGTGCCATTTTTAATATGTGCCGATTCTTTCTTTTGGGCACTCTATTTTGCTGTGGAGTCTGAGTACAAGAGATTTCATGTATGAGATCGTTGGCATTAAAAAACTCTTGTAATGGTCAATTATCATACTCGCGACCATTATCGAATTAAAGGGTCTTGACTGTAATTAAAAATTGTGCACGAATCACTAAACAAAATGATTTGAAAATATCAAGCACTTCATTTTTATGTTTCAGTACATACAACCCAGTCATTCAAGTACAATCATCTACAAAAGTTACAAACCAATGGATGCTAGTTGATGAAATAATCATTGATGGCTCCCAAACATCAGGATGTACCAAAGCAAAAGGAGTGTCACATTTGTTCAAGATGATTGGGTAAGGAACCCGACAACTCTTGGTCAGAATACAGGACTCACACTTCAAATTAGCAATATAACTATTGATGAATAGATCTGGAAATAGGCATTTCATATGCCCAAAAGATGGGTGTTTCAATCGCCGATGCTATACCTAGATCTCTTGCTCTTTGGTGTTATCGGCACTCCTCATCTAATTTGCTCTTCCACAACTAAAGTCATCTTATAATATAAATCTCCCCTCTTAGTACCACGACCAATTATCTCATTAGTGAGAATATTCTGAAGAAAACAAAAAGGTTGGATACATCAGTGCTATACAGTTAAGATCACCTGTTATTTGACTCACAGATAATAGTTTGTTTGACAGTGAGGGAATTAATAAAGTATTAGGTAGATAAAGAGATGAAGATAAGATGCCAGTTCCAACTCCTATGACTGGATATTGAACACCATTAGTGTTGGAGATCATTGTTCACCTCAACTAAGTAGACGGTGAGAAATCATTTGGATCATAATTCATATGATTAGCGGCCTCTGATTCGATAATTCAACCATCATCATGTCAATTTAGGTGGTTGCACATACCTTGATGCTGATAGGCTTTTGAGACATTAGCAGGAGGGGCAGAAGGCACTTGAACTAATCGCAGCTGATGCTGTCTGCTGATTCTACAACTATAGTAGCAACTTTTTCAGTTTGATTAGTTGCATTCAGTTGATGAACTTGCTGATTTCATCCTCTTCTTTCCTTCCACCATGCCAAATACCCATTCAATTTAAAATATGTATCTTGTATGTGTCTTTTCTTACCCCAATGGGTACAACCATTCTCATCGATTGACATCTTGGTCTGAGGTTTCATAATCAACTCACTTTTGCCTTCTTAGATGCTAAACAGTCAATATATTGTCTCCTCCCCCATCATCATCGCATTGTTCCACATTCTTATGTTGAATATGGTTTCATTCACAATGCATCACTGCAATTTTGGTCTAATCAGTCATTTAACCCATCAAAAAAGGTATACACCCTCACTTCCTGTATGAGGGAGTTATATCAGCCAATATCGATAGCATACTCTATCAGTTTCGCCTGCTGAAAATCTATCTCTCGCTAGAAGTCTTGTAGGTCATGACAGTATTTCTTAATCAGCCCTCCACCTTGTCTCATCCTAATCACCCTTCACCTCAACTCAAGAATTGAGATGTATCAACCACGTCAAAGTGTGTGGTAGTATTAGCATCCTATACCACTTTTGCTGTAAGGAAGCAGATGAAGTTACCGATTAAAGATGGTTTCAATTATTGATCAACCATCCTTTTATGATAGAATTCTTAGTTCACTACTGCCTGTATGTCATATTTGTTGGTGAGGGATGAGGAAGTTCATCATTGATATATCTTAATTTGTCCTTGCCTGAGACATACATCTCGACAATTTGAGACCAAAGGGCATAGTTGGCGCTATTCAACTTAATGCCGATGTGAGCCGTGGATGAATCACTGTTTGGTGTAGGTTTCTGACATCTATTCAAGACTTCCATCATTCCATGGGAGAGTCTTAAAGAACTATGTCAGTCTATCCTTTCCAACCTTGCGTAATCTTGTATGATTTTGCCATGACTTCTTGTTCAAATTATTATCATAGTAGCACTTTGAGTAGAGATTCTAGAATCCCTACTCTGATACCATGTTAAGAAAGAAACTAGGAGAAAGTGATTGGAAGAATTCTTCTATATTGTTTTTCTCATTCAGTTACATGATATAAAACCTATATAGGCTAAAAATACATTAAAGTATAATGAATTCAGACAAGTATTTTAATGGTAACTATTTAATCATGTCACTATCCTATCTCAAATTAATATTTATTTTATCTCTAATTGATACATTCTAAATTTGAAAATAAGGACAACTCATTCCAACACTTTATTCTGAAAAAAGAAACAAAAATCAGATTCTTTTATTTTATTTCATTTTTCTTGAGATCCAGTTTTACCATCAACTTCACTTAAATCCAAATCTTATAAGACAATTTTGATGAAACTAAATTGAGAGTTTTCTCTTTCTTGTTCCTTGGGAACAACCCTTGATACAAAGTGAATGAGTTCCTTTGATAAAGCTTTGACCGAATTGATAGAGATCTTCTTTTAGGGATTCCGGATTTCAGGACTCTCTCTTCTCTCTCTTAGTGTGCTAGGGTTTCTTTCTTTTACTTGGCATGAGTTATGCCCCTCTTGGGGCTGCAGATTGCTATCTCTTCTCCTACATTTCAAAAGAAAACGTTTTCTGATCTTTTCAAGGGTGCGAGCTTGCAGCAGGAGGTTAGCGGCCCTGTCAACGATAGGGTGGAGTCGGCAGCTCTTTATGCCAGCTTGATTTTATTGCCACTCCGCCCCACAAGTTCTCGCTATGGTAAATTCTCATGGGAAGGCCTTCTATGTGGAGGATATCCCAAAGTTTTTCAGGACTTTGGACCCGAAGGACGGCTAATGTGGGTTTGCTTTGATGCTCGCCATGTTTTAATTCGCTTAACCAATGAAGCGGACTTTCTTAGTTTTGTCACGTAGCATTTGGTACGCTGCAGTTTCTCTCCAAGGATCTTCAAATGGACTACATCTTTCATGTTGATAAGGAGTCGCCATTAGCTCCGTGGTTCCAACTTCCAAGTTCCGCTCATTTATTTCATAAGCTGCTGCATTGTTTCCATTTTAGGGCAGCCGCTTTTCATCGATTCTGCTACATCCACCTGACCCCGAGTGGGTTCGGTGTGTGTCGAGGTGGATTTGTTGAAAGAGTTATCCGGTTTGATTGGGATTGTAGAGATCGGTTTTGGCAATCCCGATAAAAAATCTGCCAGGTATTGTGGACTTCATCAAAATCATTCACAGGAGGAATGCTTTGTTAAGCACCCAGAGTTACAATGGGGCGAGAGGGACGCCGGGTTGGGGAAGGTTTTGAGAAACCGAGGGAATGGGTGGACAAGGTGAGGTAGTGCCCTGGCATGGGAGGGAAAGCAAGACGCAGTGCTATATCGGAATTGGGTGATGGAGAACCATAGGGAGGTGGTATTGGGTGACCATCTGGAGGAAGGTGAGGTGATGCGAGTCCTAAGTCGCAATGAGGAAGGACATGTTGTATCTCCTGTGGATGAAGGTACAGCACGGAGGGATTAATAGAGAAACATGGAGCAGGTTGTTTTGAGGGATCCAGATGGTGAGGGATGTGTCCAGACGGAAAGCAACACTGGTTTGTGGGGTAATCTGAACCTTTCTCCACGGAAGAGTGGTCCCGACACCTGGAGGCGCTGGAACGACTCAAAAGAAGGTTCATGGCTTACGGACTCAATGATTCAGCGCCAGTTCGATACCGTGGAACGAGGTAATTCATTTGGTTTGTTTACGACTCTTGAAACGATGATTAGTGCTCTTTTCCGGAATGCCGCAGGGTAAATAAACCCAATGCTGTTACGACAAGGAAATTAAAGCGGTTGTATTCTTTGTCTTGATTGCTGCTTAGGAACCCAAGTCTGATCCGATAGATTAGAAGTGGTTGAAGAATTGAGCTTGCAGCAGCGGTTAGAAATGCTCTGGTCATTTTTCTTCGGATCGGCCCGTGCATGTCGAGGGAGAGGGCGATCAGTTTTAGCTCTGCTTTAGCTCATGTACATTTTCATAAGTTCTTTGGTTGTTATCGTTTGTGATGGATCAATGAGGCAGGGTTGTGGTCACGCCTCTGCAATACGTTGGGTTGCCGCCATGATAATGGGTGATTTTAATGTTAGTGTAATCACCGAGGAGAAGAAAGTAACCTTTGTCTAGGTGGTCGGGGAATTCCTCGCATTTATTCAGCGCTGGAATTGGTGGACGCTGGTTTTAGTGGGTCAACGCTCACGCGGTGTAATAACCGGGGACGCAAGGGTTTGGAAGAGGTTGGACAGGTTGCTAATGATCCTTCATGGGAGGAGTGAACCATCTGGGCTTTTGTCCGCCATTTGGGAAGAGTTCAATCGGACCATTCTCCTTGGCTTTGACTCTTGTAAGTCCTGATGTTGTTGGCTGCTCGGTTTTCGGTTTTGCACTGGTGTTCACATCCGCTTGGAAGGAGATTAGTGCAGCCTGGGAAATTGGGAGGGAGGCTGGGAGAAAATTATTGTAGGGAGAGGTGAAGGCTTTAAAGAAATGGAGGTTGAGGTTTTGGGAATTCCTGATCTTTAAAACAGGCGAGGCTAATTGCGACCGAGGTTGTGAAGAACGTGATCCGGTTTGATAGGGAACCCGATAGGTCAAGAACGGCTACATAGACCGGGCTCATCTCCATCGAGAAGAGGAATTTTGCGTCCAAGTCACGGTTGAAGTGGTTAAAGATGGTGATGCGAACCCGTTTTTTTCATACCGTCAGTTGGCAATGAAGCCTCGGTTATATATTCATCGTGACGAGGCTCTGACGGGGTCATTTTGGAGGACCCATAAAATAAAGGAGGCTGAAGTCTATTTTAGGAATGTGTTTGGGGCGGAGCAAGAGGTTTTGCCTAATGATATGATAGAGGTGATTCCTAGGATGGTTTCAGTGGAGGAACGTAAGACCCAAGAGGTGCCTGGAGGAGGTGCTGAGGGGTGATATTCGGGATGGATGAAACTTCAGCTGCGGGTCCGCATGGGTTTTCGGGAAAATTTTAGATTGCCCTGGGAGATTATTGGTGAAGATGTTGTGGCTGCGATTCAGGAATTCTTTCTGGGAGGTGAGCTGCCTCAGGGGGTGACGTCGACTCTTCTGGCTTTGATTCCGAAGGTTGCCGCCATCGATTTCCTCCTGAATGCCAATCAGCCTATGTACTTTCCTTAACAAGGTGGTATCTAAGATTCTTGCTTGTCGCCGGAGGGGTGTTTAGAGGATAATTCTCCCTCAACAATAAATGCGCTTGTTAAAGGTAGGTAATTGTCGCAACATTCTTTAGCACGAGATGGTCTGAGGTTTAGGTAAGAAGGTGAGAGGTTCCAACCCTCTTTGGTTAAGTTGGATATGGCAAGGCTTCGATCGAGAGTGAATTGGGTTTTTTTGATCTGGTTACGAAGCTTTAAGTTTCGGGAGTCTTTTATTGATATGGTGTGGAGGCTCATCTCCAATTGTTACTTTTCTGTGTTGGTAAATGGGCAGTCTTGTGGATATTTTAAGGCAAGGTGATTCTGCAGGGTGATCCGCTTATCGCCAAAGATTGTTTATCATCTCAAGGTTTCTGGGTTTGAATGGTCTCTGGCTAATCCCAGATTCTCCCACTATCATGTTTCTAAAGGCAATGAAGGTCACACACTTAGCCTATACCGATGATGTGATTGTTTTTCTCCCGCTGGGACATGCGCTCGCTAGAAGTGTTATGGCTGGTTCTACACATCGGAGTGCTCGGGCCAATTAGTGAATATTGCTGTGTTGTTTTATGGGAGAGGGGATTCCGCCTACGGAAAAAGATCAGTCTTTGATCGGTTTTGAGTACCGCTTCCAGCCATCTTGGTTGTCCCTTTATATTGTGGTGAATTATGAGTTTTGTCCGGTACAAGTTACGCCTCAATCCAAATCCCGAGTTCGAATTGGTTTGTCGAAATGGGGGCAGTTAACATTGCTAAAATCGGTTTTAATGTCTTTGCCGGTGTATTTGCTGACGGTGACGCACCCTCCTCGGGGAGTTTTCACCAGTTCTTGGAGGATTGTTTACCCAATTCCTTGGGGACAACCCAAAAGGTATGGTCACCCATGTCATCAAGGATGATATACGGCGGTAGAGTATGGGTTGGAGTTCGGACTTGAGTTATCTCATGACGGCTTTGGTGTAAACCTGGTGGCATTTTCACAACGTCGAAGGTCTTGGGCGCTTTATGAGTGCTCGATACTGCGGGGATTTGCATCCTAATGAAGTGGTGGTCCGACCTACCTTTAGTTTGGAAAGCATGTATGCGTAGTTCTTGCTTGAGTTAAATAGTGGTTGGGATGTGGTGGAAGGCATGCATGGTTTTGCGGGACAACCTGGTTAGGTAATGTCTTCCCCAAGGCTTCAAACTGAGCGGATTTGCGATCGACTGGGTGGAAGATGGAAAGATTACTGCAAATTTTGCCAGCTGATATATTGGTCGATTCTGAGCAGATTCAAAAGCCCTGAATCGGGTAGGATCTAGGATGTATTGGATAGGGTCGGGCGCAGTGTTTCCAGTGTGAAACAGTGGTGGGTCTTTGCTCTTAATCGGGGAGGCCTGGGTTTTCAACAATATTTGGGTGAAGGGTGCCGCTGAAAATATCTTTTCACCTTGAGGGTAATCTGTAGGGTTCCGCTATGGAGGCGTTAACTAAGTTTAAGATTACATGGCCCTCGTGGTGTTATTGTTGTAAACCCGCAAGAAACTAGAGACGTTGCAGCATGTTTTTGCTTTTGGGGTTTTCCCATCTCAAGTTTGGAATTTTTTTGAACGACATTTTGGCTTCTCTCATGCGGATCGGATGGTTAGGGAGAAGTGTATTGTGTGGTGGTTATGGCGGGTGGATCCGTCTCGACAGGTGTGTAAGGTTCTCCCTGTTAATTATTGGCATATTTGGAAAGTTCGAACAAGTTTGTATTTGAAGGTGTCCGCCCAATTTTCAGAGGACCTGAGAGATAATTTGTAGAGAGGTAAGGATTTGGCGGATCTGCTTCTATTTTAGCCTTTGGATGGGCTGAAATGGCATGGAGTTTTGATTGGATTGAAGGAGCAAAACGAGGTTGAAGGGGAGGTCGATCATATGGAGCAAGCCTCAATTGCCACCCCTTTAAGTTGAATAATCGATGGTCTGCTGTCAATGGAAGGGTGGGTATTCTTGGTAGTGATGGTAGGATGGTTTTCGATTTTCCGTAGTCTTACTTGAAACTTGTCATTGGCTGAATTCAATCGTGGTGCCTGGATTGGAGTTATGCTGGGAAAGGGGCTATGTTCCGGGTACATGTGAGTGGACTCTAAAATGCTAGTGGAAATTCTAACAGGGAAGATGGTGGTTCCTTGCACATGGTTTCAAGTTAAGACGGTTTTGGATCAGGTTATTTTGCACAAGATTGTTTCCAGGGAATGTTGCATGGATGTTTTTGGAGTGATGGACTGGTCATTTGTTTACAATTCCCTTTTGGTCGGATTACTGAGTTGTGGGCTATGGTTTGTGGATAGGGTGCAAATTCCGCGTTAGATTCTCAAAGGTTTTGGTGTTACCGGAGACGGTATATTGGTGTAAGGGGTAGTTGTCATTGGGTTGGTTTCTTTTGTATGGGTGGGTGTTAGGTCGTTGTAATTTTGTGTTTAATAAAATTTGGTTACATCCCTCCCTCTTTTTGCCGAAAAAAAAAAAAAAAAAAAAAATCCAAATCTCAAAGATCTAAATTTGTTTTTTACCTTTAGGCGTACATCTCAAAGGAAACTCCCTCCCCCCCCACACAAAAAAAAAAAAAAACAAAAGAAAAAGGTGCCACCAATGGTGGCTTTCGTGGTCTTTGCAAACACATGCTAAAGCACAAAAAGAATTAACCAAAATAATATGTCAAACTCCCATAAGAAGGTTAATCTTAAGATTTTAAGTATACAAGCCATTATTTATTTTCATCGCTACTAGTTCTACTTGTACTGGTACAGGTTAGTCTCTAGCATATTAAGAAGGTTAATTCTGTTGTGGAGGAGTTATTTGTGTCATGCAACTATCAAATTCATCTTTATTTCTTCTATCGTTATTCACACAACTATGCCATTTATAACGTTGGAGGAAAGTTCGGAATGGTGGTGATCAATATAAGAAAGAAGGACAGGAGTTAACACATTTTCTTTTGTGATCCATATTCCATATGTTGATTTTAAGTATAAATATGAAGATTTTCCACATTTCAACAATAAAATAATGAATGAGTGAATAATGGTGCGAAAAAAGTTTATCAAAAAATGTTTTTGTTAATCTTTAATTTGATGGTTAAGACTAGAAGTCCATGGGGAACACATGGAAGTAATCTCTTTCCAGTTTCTTCATACTTCTAATGCCTCTTTTAACTCACATGTTGAGTCAGGAACAAAAGTAATATGTGACCGGTTCTAATTAGGAACATGGATTAGAGAAAATTACGGTAATATTTAGCCTATATATCAAAATGGTTGTTAATGTTTCAGTTAAAGGAATTCTAATCCCCACAATTTCTGATTTTAAGCAAATTTAAGACAACTAATGGAAAATAACAATAAATAACTATCAAAATCAAATTGGCGTTAGTCCAAAGTGTTGGCTTTGCATTTTTAGTCCCTAATGCTTGAACTTTTGATCAATATGGTCCCTTAAGTTTCAAGTAGTTATAATTAGGGGTTTTCAAATGTGAATTTGAAGTAGATTTATGACAATGTGTTCCGAAATCCCAAAAAGATTTCATAAAGACACTTTATGTCAGCACAACATCATCATTTAACTTAAAGACTATTTCTTTGTTCAATAAGTTATAATGAGATGACAATATACCAAAAAAATATATAAAACATAAAGAAAAGAGAATTCTAGTATTAATATTGATGCAATCCAAGACTTGAATCCAAGTTCAAGGTTCACTTGTCTTGTTCGCATCAAGTTCAAGTTGAGTTGTTCATTTGGAGATCAAGGAGTGGGCGTGCTAATCATGAAGTTTGAACATGATAACACTTCCATATTTAAATTGTTCTTCAAGTGGACAAACTGCTGGATGAAATTGTTATTTAAGTCACATCATTGTTTCTTGGAGTCATTTAGTTCCCCAGATTGGTTTCAAGTTTTCAACTTCATTTGTTTAATTATTATTTATGTAATCTCATTTAGTAGGAGTAATAATTTGGCCAACATATGTTAAGCTTAGGCTGTGAGTCTTAGTTTTAGGGTTTTCGTAGTTTAGGCAGGATTTTGTTGTTTACGTGTTTCCTAATGGCTTTAGGGTTTCAAGTCTTGTAAAGGTTATGAATAAGCATTGTCTTGTAAACATTGGATGGCATTGATCATTAATAAATCAAGAGTTTCTCTTAAGACTCGTTGCGAGCTTCCTTTGAATACCTAGAGTTAGGTTCTAGTGTTCATTGACTTTATCAATCAAGAAATGTACTTGATTATGGTGCCTTCTAACAGAACCGGGTTCGCTAATTTGTTAGTTATGTTTCACAACTCGGGGATTAGAGAGGTCTAAGAGTCCTTCCGCTGTTCAAACTTTGGTAAATTGTTTAGGTTCAGGGCTTGTGTGAGTACGAGTTTCGTCTCCTTGGCGAGATTCGTATCATCATCAAAACTTGTTGACATACCAGGTTATATCCCTTTGTTTCAGTTTTTTACATCAATTTCTTCTTGTTTCGTTCCATTTTTGTTGGTTGTTTGTGTCAATTGTTTTGCTGCCATTGTTTCTTCATTGAAATTCACTTGTGTTGTAGTTAATTCTCACTGTCCAGCCATGATCTCTTTTTGTTTGTCTTGTTGTTGGTCATTTCCTTGTTGTCTCCTTGTGTTAGGGTTGTTTCATCTTAAAAGAAAAAAAAAAATTCTGGTAGTGTTTTTCCTAGTCAATTTGTGGCTGTTTTTGCAAGAGTTCTTGAGTTTCTTGAAATTTCTTGGTGTGAATCTTAAAGTTCTTGAAAGGGAATGTTGGGTTTCTGGAAATCTTGAACAAGTTCTCGAATCAACCTTGAAGAATCTTGAATTCTTGATCACCAATCGATTTTTTTAAAGGTTATATCTTGAATCAGCTATCTTATTGAAATTAGGATCCAAAACAGTCTTCAATCTCGAACCAATCTTGAATCCTGAAAACAAAAGGTTGAATTCGAATCGAACAAAAAATGACACCAACATGGTTTCAAGTTAATCCTTAACCAACTTGGAAGGCGATCCATTTGTTTCCTAAAACGAAAAGTCAATTTGTCATTCCTAACAACCTTTGGGAAGCAAATCTCAAAATTAATGAGACCAAATCTTCAAGAGGAAAAGAAAACTCGAAAAAACATTTCCAAATCTGTCCAAGTGCACCACCTAATCAGACCTGGATTTTATTCCTTAACCGTTTCCTTTTCTAGTGTCATTAGGTTTCCAAATTTCGTGTCATATCTTGTCCAAAATCAAACCTTATCCAAAATCAGTTTCCTAGCTTAATTTTCCAGCTTTATTTAGTGTGACTTTGAGTTTCTAAATCTGGTTTGTATATCTAGTTAAATAGCAGCCAAAATAGCTTTGGATTCATCCTTAGTTCATTAGGATTTCCTAGTCGACTTAGGTTTCATTTTCCATGGCTGTTAAAACTAAATTCAATCAGCCATTAAATTAGTCTTTTGTTTAATTTAGACTTTGACTCCACAAATTCGTGTCATAGTCTTCTAAGTTAAATCTGTCCAAACCTGAAGTTACATTCTTTAATTCGTATAGCATTGAATCGTGACTTAGTCTTTTGGTAATCTGTCCAGCTTGGTTTCATCTCATTTTGTGCCCTATTTAAGTGTAAAATTGATTCCATTTGAGTCCATTTTTTGTCCGTCCAGTCATTCATCCATCCTATTACACTTGTGCAAATTTGATTAGTAAGTTGATTGCAACCCTTGGAGTAAACTCTACTTCTTCAAGGAAGATGATCACTAGTCCTCAGAATTGACTTGGTGAGATCATTAGAGTGAAATTATAGACTTGAGTGATGCAGGAGTTTGAGTGCATATACGTGAGGGTGTGTTGTGAGGAAATTTTCCTTTGTTTTGCTAACCCTTTTTGCAATTTATAATGCATGTCTAACGGAGGCGGATCTTCAACTATTGACCCTACATTAAAAATGGAGGCTATATTTGGGGAGTTTCAAAGGAAGAAGTTGAATATTCAATTTGAGTCTACATGAATAGGTGGATCGACTTGAAAATTCTCAAGTAGATCCAAAGGGCACTGAGAAAAGACTTCAGTTATTGAATCTGGTGGTTCCAATAGTGATGATAAGGAACTTGAGAGGCATCCAAAGGTGGAGTGCCGCAATAATCATCAAGTTGATGACTCTATCAAGGGAATCAAACTCAAAATTCCACATTTCAAAGAGAAATCTAATCCTAAGGCTTACTTGGAGTAGGAAAGCAAAATTGAGATGATCTTTAATTGTCATAAATATATTGCAAAGCAAAAGGTAAAGCTAGCTACTATAGAGTTCATGAACTATGTCATAATATGGTGGGATCAATTATGTGCCAGTTGACGGAGGAATCGTGAAACATCCTATTGAAACTTGGGATGAATTGAGAGGGTTGATGAGAAAGGGACTTGTGCCTAATTATTGTCATAGGGGTCTATATCATAAGTTACAAACTCTCACTCAAGGCAAAGAGTGCAGAGGATTATTAGAAGGAGATAGACAAACTTATGATGAGAGCCGATGTACGTGAAGATTATGAGGCTACTATGGCAAGATTTCTTGACAGATTGAGGCCTGAAATTTTAGAAATTCCTGAGCTCCAATATTACCTTGAGATAGGTGAGATAGTAGATAAGGCAGTCAAGATAGAACGAAGGCTCTAGAGGAGGGTAATACTCGTTTTTCTTCTACTACACCCTTCTCAAATTGGAGGTCAAATCCACTTTTTAAGAGAGGCCTTCGACTTTTACACCTCAAATGAAGTCCAAAGTTGAACAATGTAAGGGTGGTTCAAAATATGATATAAATAAGGGAGTATTTACACTATCAAGTGAAACATCTACAACATGCAATCGAGATGTCAAGTGCTTCAAGTGCTACGGGTATGGCCATATCCAATCCTAATGCCCTAATCAGCGATCTATGTTGATTCTAGGTGATGGTGAAGTGGTGACAGATGATGAAGATGAATATAAAGACATGCCACTTTTGATAGAGGAAGAAAAGGATGAGCAGTAGTTGCCTACTAATGGACTCACTGGGTTAGGGATGGTGGTGAGACGTGCTCTAACTGCTCGCATACAAGAGGATGATGAACAATGTGAAACATTTTTTATACATGCTGTCAAGTGAAGGATAGATTGTGTCGTTTGATGATTGACCCAGGGAATTGTGCAAGTGTTTTTTTTTTAATGGAACCGCTAATCATATCTGGCGGGTGGGTTTGGTTACCCCTTTTATTAAAACCATGAAGCTATTGAATTACAAAAAACTTAGAGCTGGACAGAAAACCGAAAGTTACATACATGAGCCTGATCTAATGCTAATAAACTACCCATATGATTAGGGCAAGAACCAAGGCATGTGAAAACTTGCGAAGAGTGCACCCCTAGATTTGCTAGGGCATCTGCCACCATGTCCACTTGACGCAAGCAATGTCCAAACTCCACAACCAGCCTTGCACTCAAAATCTGCTGAACAACCGGCCGAATCTTAAACGAAATGATGCTAAGACCGAGCACATTAATCAATACCTGCGAATCAGATTCAACCACGATATTCTCATATCCTAAACTCTGACATACTTGCAAACCATGCAAAATCGCTTTAGCCTCGGCCTGCAGGGAGTCAACTTCACCAAACTGCTGCATAAAACCACATAGAAAATTCCCTTCCCCATCCCTCAATACACCGCCTCCTTCCCCCTTAGACAAGATGACCGACCCATCCGTGTTCAACTTAGCCAAACCATGTTGAGGAAAATCCCATAACACCTTTGCAATTCTGACCTGTGGTCAGAGTCCACCGAGGATTAAGAGTACAGAAAACCAGTCTAGCGCCCGCCTAGGCACCTAGGAAACTTCACCCTACAAGCATCCTGAACATTGTGCACTATAGCCCATCGAACCTGCGTGGCCGAGAGGCGAGTTCCCTCGAACCTCCACTTATTCCTAGCCACCCATAATTGCCATAGAATAAGTGCTGGAAGAAATTTCATCAGCCAACGTACCCCGAAACCGTCTTGACGGCTAGACCACCAAAACATCCAACGTGACCGTACTCCCTTTCCCGAACCATCCAGGCCCAAGGAACCCTCAAAATAACGCCAGGTCACCGTTGCCAGATCCCCAAAGGAGAAAACATGATCCAACGATTCCTGTTGGGGCAGTACGCAACACCCACACCTGGACGGTCCAGCAAAATTCAACGTGCACAAGATGTCATCCAGAGGCAATTTTCGCTAAAACAAACACCATAAGAAGAATGAGACCTTCAGAGGAATTGAATTATGCCAACACCGAGCATACAACGTGGAGCTCGACCGAGCTCTGCGCACAAGCTGAAATGCGGAGCTCACAGAGAATCCGCCATGCGAAGTGAGATCCCACAACATGGTGTCCGGTTCCCCATCCAATACAAGCATCTTTTCCCTAAGAATTTGAACACAATTTCCTGACACGGGAACCCTTGTCAAGTCTAACCGCCCATCTAGAAGAAAGTCTGCAAGTCCAGCTTCCGACGCCAAATGTGGATAAATCCATGCTAAAAGTCCCAGCCCGCTCCAATTATCCCATCAGAAGGGGACGGCTCCCTGAGAAATGTCCCAAGTCAGATGTAGCTCCATCATTGGGCGAACACGGAACAGACGATGGCACACATCGGTACCCCCCTTGATCAGCTGCACCTGATTCAGGTGCTCCTCCCCAAAGTACTTCTCCTTCATATACCGAGCCCACAGGGACTTGCCCTTCCGAAATAACCACCATAGCTTGCACGAGAAAGCGTCAATTACTGAGCTTAACGATCTAAACCCAAGGCCACCCTCCTGCACTGGGCAACAACAATTCTTCCATGCCACCCAATGCCGTTTCGCTTTCAGCTCTTGATCCACCTAGAGAAACCTTGCAAATAGCTTCTCAATATCAGCTATGACTCCCTTTGATGGGTCTAGAGTTGCCAACAGGTGAATTGGCATAGATGCCAGCACATGCCTAATCAACACAATCTTCGCCCCTTTTGATAGCCACTTGCCCTGCGAAGAGTTAATACGTGCAGCAATCCTAGACAGTAGACCTCCGAACAGACTATGGACTTTCCTTCCCACAAAGAGTGGACAGCCAAGATAAGTAATAAGGAAATCTCGGTAAGAGAAACCCGTCACCTGTGCAATCACCTCCTTCCTGCTCTGACTCACCCGTTTCCCAACCAAGAAGCAGCTCCTAGAAGAGTTCACCAATTGCCCCGAAAGCCTTTGGTATGACCCCAGGATCTCCATCACACACTTGAGAGATGTCTTACCTGCATTTGAGAAAATGATA
Source organism: Gardenia jasminoides (assembly GCA_013103745.1). Classification (NCBI taxonomy): domain Eukaryota; kingdom Viridiplantae; phylum Streptophyta; class Magnoliopsida; order Gentianales; family Rubiaceae; genus Gardenia; species Gardenia jasminoides. Next base: position 8,979,618 of record CM023104.1, on the reverse strand, counting down.
ATGTCGTCTGCATATCCCAAATGTGTAACTGAGAAACCGTTGCTGCCTACGTAGTACAGGACAAACTTGGGATTAGAGAGCAGCAAGTTTAAGCTTCTAGAAAGGACCTCCACCGCAATAACAAACAAGGCCGGTGACAGAGGATCCCCTTGACGAAGGCCACGCGTTGAATGAAAGAATCCACAGGGACCATCAACCAACATGGAAAAATAGCATCCCAAGATCAATCTCCAAATCATATGTAGCCACACCTCCCCAAACCCAAACCTCCTCATAATGTGGATTAAGAACATCCAGGAAACCCTGTCATACACCTTTGTCATATCCAACTTGAGAGCTACATTTGACCCTCTGACCTTCTTCCCAATCTCGGAAATCATCTCCTGAGCCAGCAGAACATTATCCGAGATCATTCTTCCCTTAACAAACCCACTCTGCTACGGGGAAATGATCTTAGGAAGAAGCTTCTCTAGTTGAATCGACAAGATCTTAGATAAAATTTTGTTGAGGAAGTTACACAGGCTGATTGGACAATAGTCAGCAAACGTCTTAGGATTCTGAGACTTTGGAATCAGTGCAATCTATGTAGATGTCACTCCCAATGCAAGATCCGAGCCCGCAAAGAAGTCCAACACAGCGAGATGTAAATCTTCCCCAATAATGTCCCAACATGATGTAAAGAACGACCCAGGAAATCCGTCCGGACCTGGGCAGCTCTCCCCACTCATTTGGAAAATCGCCTTTCTGACCTCCTCCACAGCAAGGGGCTGTTGCAACTCGTTATCTGATGATGACAGCAAAGGTGGGATAACATCCAGAAACTGATCCTCTATGCACAAATTTGGGCTCCCCCCCAACAGATTCTGAAAAAACTCAACCGCCAGCTCCTCACCCCGTCCCTCCTATTCAACCCATTCCCCGTCACCATCAATCACCCTCGATTGTCTCGACCGTACCAGCGAGTGGAAAAATTTGGTGTTTGTATCCTCATGCTTGATAAATTTTAATCGAGTCTTCTGTCTCCAGAACACCACTTCCTGTAACAACTCTGCCCGAAGGATGCTTTGAGCATGCATTAGGTTGGAAGTAGCCTCGTTAGAAGGATTTTCCTAAAGAACCAATTCATTGCGCGTCACCGCAAGACGAACCCGATCAAGCACGTTTCCAAAAACCTCATGATTCCACTTGGATAGCCGGCACTTGACTTGCTTGAGCTTGTTCAAGAGCACCCGCAGTGGCCGGCCAGACGAAGATTCAGCCCAAGCTTTCCTTACTTCATCAAGGAAGGCCGGATATGAAGCCCAAACATCCAAAAATCTGAAACTCTTAGGTCCCGAATCCCGCTTGGGCGTGCAAGAAATCAGCAATGGAGAATGGTCAGAAGCAAACCTAGCCAGTTGCCTAACCAGGTCCGTACGTCGAGTCTGAGCCAATCGTCATTCAACAAAACCCTGTCTAATCACTTCCAAATTCGAGCCCGTCCTCCCCTATTATTTGTACCAGGTAAATCTAGACCCAGTAAAACCAACATCGACCAACTCCATTGCGTCCATAAAATCTAGAAAATCTAGGGCCTCGGAGACTAGAAATGGCCTCCCTCCTTTTTTTTGTCATCCGCTTATGACAACGTTAAAGTCGCCCATCATCAACACTGGTAATCCCAAACCCTTTAATTCCACCAACTGATGCCACAACTCCCCTCGTTTCGCCCCATCACAACTTGCATGAATAACCAGTAACAGAAAATGACAATTGAAGGAAGCATGATACATCTCAAGAGCTAGAAACTGACTTGACTGTGCCACAGTATTTGCCACCAAACAATCCCGATATAGCACCCATACCCGACCAGAACTATTAGATAAAGCACTATCGAATCTCAACTTATGCTTAATTAGCTGTAGTTTTTCAAGCTCAACTAAAGGTTCACATAATCCTAACAGCATAACACGATGAAGTTTGACTAATTTCTTAACCCGAGCCAATGAAATGGAATTGTAAATTCCTCTAATATTCCAAAAAAGTTAAATTGATCATTAAATCCTAGGAGGAGAAGAAGTTAGTGATGACGACCCCGTCTTCTTGGGCTTACGCCGACCCACCGTTTGCCAACCATCCAACCTCCGCTTGATAGCTTCGAGTGGATCACCCCTTGCTGCTGAGTCCTTTCGCGAGGAGAGGCTTAGAGCCCCCACCATTCTAGATTGCATCTCCTCCACCACGCCCGTCTCCTCATCGCTGGAGCAGTCCTCCACCACTACCCTTTCCACAATCTGCTCTCTTAGATCTTCCGCAGCATGCATCACTACCTCGTCCACTAGCTCGCGCATCTCCTCACTAGACCCCACGCCTATGCGCATCACAGGTTGCTCAGCATCACCAAGTAATTCTGAGCCCTCCACCTGCTCATTCTCCGAGCTACCCGCATGCTACTGCTGGTCTGGAGCTTGTGGCTGCGGAGAAAGCACATTAGCAGCTACAACTTGTTGCTACTAAGTTGCATCCGACAGCCCCAACTCTGCAGCCCGGGGCTGCTGTTGTTCGAGATCATGAACACCTGGCGGCCCCATTTGCACCACTGGAACCAGTTGAGTGCTTTCCGAGCACTAACGGCAAAGCCACTTGGGCCCCAGAATCCTCCTCCTCTCTCACACCCTCCGAACCAATCTCGTTCCCTTGGCCCTCTGGTGCATCTCCCCCCGCCATTGAAGTCTCCACCAATCGCTTAGGACGAAAAACTTGCGCTCCAGCCGGCAACGCACCATGCTCAGCACCCGAATTGTGCAAGTGTAGCTAGTGCACTCATGGTGGAGAAATTGAGTTTCCTACTACTGATCATCCACATCCTTACAAGTTGCAATGGCTCAATAATTGTGGTGAATTGTGAATCTCAAAGCAAGTACTTATTTCTTTTAAAATTGGCAAATATGAAGATGAGGTCTTTTGATGTTGTGCCAATGCAAGCTAGTCACATAATCTTGGGTGACCATGGCAATATGATAGGACAGTTAGTTTTGATGGTCATACTAAAAAAAAATACTCTTTTGTCCATCAAGATAGAAAGATTACTATTGTACTACTTATTCCTAAGCAAGTTCGAGAGGACCAAAGGAGTTTACTACATGAATTTTAGATTGACAAAGAGAAAAAAGTGAGTGAGTAAGGCCAGTAAGATTGAGGGGAAAAAGGCAATGTTAAGCACGGCCATAGATGGTAAAATACGAGAATGAACAAGAGTGCATTGTAAAAGCCAAACATGAGATGGAAGACTTGTTTTCCACTAATAATTTTAACATTTTATTGCCTAGTGTTTGTTGAATTTTCGCAGGTTCAATAGGGCATTCAAACGCAAGAATTAGGGCTGAATCTATGGTATTTAAATCTGACTTGTTTTACCAATTTGTTTAGCCTATTCTAGAGTGCTTGTTTCGCATCTAAAGTATGCATTTAGTGTGTTTAGATTTTGTTTAACCGAAGTGATATACTCTTACCTGCTTCTTACTTATTATTTCTAGTGTTTCCATTGTCAATGCATGTAGGTTACTTGCATAGTTTCTATTTTTGCTCTTCGGATCATGCATATTGTTTTCTTTCATCCTTGATTAGTCACTGCATTTATGTGTTTGTGTCGTTTCTTGTGGTGTTGCTTTTCAGCCTTGGAGTCGTTTACAAGGTTGATAACAAGGGTTCAATGTGTCACTTACTAGTCCTACCTTGTGTTACCTTTCTTGCTGCCAATACTTCATTGTTATCATCCAACTTTACGCCGTCTTTGTTTCGTATTGTTTTCATGCATAAGCTGTACCAACATCTTTGGTCATAGTTCAGATTTAACCATGGAGAGTCTTTACGCCAAAGTTGTTATCACTATCTACAATAAGGATGACATTTTTACTTATTTCCATCTGGCTGATTTCGTCCAAAGTTGTTATCACTATCTACAAAAAGGATATTTGTTTTGGACATCGATTTGTGGACAAATCTTCATCAAGAGGAAGGGAGTGATACAATCCAAAACTAGATTCCAAGTTCAAGAGTTACTTGTCTTGTTCGCATCAAGTTCAAGTTGAGTTGTTCATTTGGAAATTAAGGAGTGGATGTACTAATAATGAAGCTTGAACATGATAACACTTCCATATTCAAGTTGTTCAAGTGGAAAAGGTAAAGGACAAACCACCAGATGAAGTTGGATTGTTTAAATCACATCATTGTTTCTTGGAGTCGTTTAGTACCCCGAATTGGTTTTGCGTTTTCAGGTTCATTTGTTTAATTATTATTTATGTAATCCCATTTTTAGTAAGAGTAATAATTTGGCTAGCATATGTTAAACTTAAGCTGTGAGTCTTAGTTTTAGGATTTTCCTAACTTAGGTAGGATTTTGTTGTTTTAGTGTTGCTTAATAGTTTTAGGGGTTTTGAGTCTTGTAAATAAGCCTTGTCTTGTAAACGCTTGACGGCATTGATCATTAAGAAATTGAGAGTTTCTCTTAAGACTCATTCCGAGCTTTCTTTCAATACCTAGAGTTAGGTTCTAGTGTTCATTGATTTTATCAATCAAGAAATACACTTGATTGTGATGTCTTCTACTAGAACTGGGTTCACTAATTCATTTTGGTAAATTATTTAGATCTAGAACTTGTGTGAATACGGATTGCCTCCTTGGCGAGGTTCGTGTCAAATGTAAAACTTTATTATTGTTACAAGCACTCTACTTGACAAGTTCTTGCATGGCTTGTGTACATAGGTCTTAAATTATTGTAATCAGGAATTATAATTATAAAAACTAGTGAAGGTAAATACGAATATAAAGTGCTTGTTAGGAATTTTTGAAAAACTTTCTTTTGTTTTTTGTTGTCTTAGCTACCTATCATAATCCAAATTATCAATGATAATCCAAAAAATCCAAAAAATGGCAATCTAGATAAGAACTAAGTTCTTTAAAAATTTTGATTTATTAAAAAGTAGGGGTCATTTCTGCTCCAAAAAAAAAAAAGATTTTCTTGGTTATCACTTCTCTATAATAAGCCTGTCTTTTCTTTATAATAAAATTATTTCTTAATTCCTTTAGGCATGTTTAAATTTGCAAATCCTTTTTCCCTAAAAATAGCTTGACACCTAAATGGATACTTTAGAACATGGACCTTCCAAACTTAATTTATAATTTTGGCATATGCAATAATGAGATAAAACTTGTTATAAAAAGTGGAAGAATCCTTACACAACTTTTCTAAAGATCTAGATATCCAAAAAAGGTATCTATCATGAAGAAATATGCTAAACTTTACAAAGAATTCACTTGCAAAATGAAGATGCCAAATTGTCGATGGTTACTACTTGAATTGGAATGTGAAAGATGTTGGAAAGAAAATTCTAATTACTGTAATGCAAGTACTACTACTAAGAAAAATACAAAACAAAGTGTTTATAATTTTAACAATCCAAAAAGTGTCTTAGATTGGTCTGATATAGCAATTAGATTCTTGACCTGTTGAATTCGGTTCATAAAACTCTCTATCTCAGAACTTGCCACTCTTCCTCAAATACTCCTCCTTTTATACAAGAATAGTTGGATATTGCTAATGCCGGCTAAATCATCAAGATTGTAATTGATGCTGTCTTTAGTTATCCAATAAGGTTTTTATGGCCAATAAAAATTATTACATTGAATTATATTATCACACAATGGATACCTTTGGTGGCTATAAAAATCTTATCAGATAACTAAAGAAAGTACCAATTACTCTCTTGCTGATTCAGCCATCATTAGCAGCAATCCAGTAATTCTTGTACAAAAAAGGGGAGTTTGAGGGGAGTGGTAAGCCTTGAGATAGAGAGTATTGCAGTAGAACAGGACTTAGTAGCTCAAGAATCTATTCTCTATAGCACGCTAATCTAAGACACCTTTTGTTTTGCTAAAATTACAAGCACTTTTATCTTGTGTTCTTAGTAGCAATCTTTTTATTATGGTAATTAGAATCTTCATTCCAACACATTTCGAGTTTCAATTTAACAATTTTCACAAGTTGTAAGATAGGTAATTTAGCATCTTAATTTTGTAAGTGAATTCTTTTAAAAGTTCAATATATTTCTCTATTTATGATAAATACATTTCTTTGATATATATATATATATATATATATATAGATATATAAGTTTTATTTCTTTCCACATGCTAATATTATAAATTAATTTTGGAAGGCCTATAAGTCTATTATGTGACTAAAGTACTTGTTCAAGTGTCAATCTCTTTAGAGAAAAAATGAACTTGCAAGTTTGAACGTGCCTAGAGGAACTAAGAAATAATTTTACTATAAGGAAAAGACAAGCTTATTAGATACAAGTGGTGACTAAATAAATCTTTGTTTGAGTAGGAATGATCCCTACTTTTTATTAGATCAAAATATTTAAAGAACTAAGTATACTCACAAACTATGGTACAACCAATAATGGAAATTAAGGTTGTAGGTGAGTCACTTTAAAACTTCTCACAAAGAATACGAAAATAATTCATAGAAAAAAAAAAAAAGATGGCTTGAATTAATAGCTTGAATAAGATAAGCAAATTTTAAAAAAAATTTTTTTTTAAAAATTTGCCATATAGAAAATAAATTATACTTGTTTGAGTCCACCAGAATTTTTTTCATAAAGTACTTAAAACGCCATATATTTCACACTTGAGCTTGAAGCTTGGATCATTAACTCCTACCTGCAGACCGAGTGCTTGATAGCATCATGCAGTCAAGTAGTGTATTGCATGAAAGTTCAATTCATTGCTTATCAAATATGCTGCACAGCTTCTTGACCGCGAATGAACACAACATATAACCTAGCCTTCAATAGACATGAAAGCTTCTTAAGCGAATATGCCGTCAATATTGCACAAACTGCCAAATAGCAGGTTCCTCACAACTTGCTCGATAAAGCTAAGTACTTTGTATGACGCCCTTGAGCAATAATTTTACCTGTCTTTTTGCTCTTCAACACGACAGTGACAACAGCAATTGCTTTTCCAACTCGTAATGTCTTTGCTTCAATCTCAATTTCATCCTGAAACAAAGATATTGTATTTCTCCCTGTTAATTTGTCAAAAAAAAAAAAAGAAAATTCTCCTTGCTAGAAAATGGAGAAGACACAACGACTGAATTGAATTCTATTCAATTGTCAGACGAGCTAGGGATCTCACAGAGGTCATTGGTGGGAAATTCAGCAAAACTCATACAAGATAACATCTCAGAGCAGGAAGAAATGCCATAAAAGAAAAGGACAGAAAGCCCTAAAGGAAAAGATAAATACCTACATTAGAAATCTACTACAGAAAAACAAAGGCAACTTTAAGAGTTGATAATCGAACGACCACCCATTTAACTCTGGAAAAGTAACAGATAGAACCTTAAGCATTATCCCCATAAACAAGAAAACAGGACCATTATAATAAGTTAAAAATGGTAGGAGGCATTTCGTGTCATACAAGACAGCATTCAACAGCAAAAAATCTCAAATCTTGAAATGCACAGGTAACCAATAACAAAAATAATAATTGGGATAAATATTATTTAACTGTGGAAAAATAACAAACAGAACCTTAAGTATCATCACTATAAACAAGAAAATAGGACCATTATAATAAGTTAATAACAGTAGTGTGCACTTAGTGTCATACAAGACACATTCAATAGCAAAAAATCTCAAATCTTGAAATGCACAGGTAAAATAGCTGGGTTAGAACACAGCTTAGTTCTTTTCATATGAAATTCATGCACTTCTGTCTAAAAATGTATATTTATAATGAACTCCTTTAGTTGACAATTCAAGCCAATAATGCTCACAAGCATACTTGCCCCTGAAACAAACAACGGCTGCCGTAGAAAACAAGCATCAATTTCTTCTGCGAAAATAACTGCTCCGAGCTGGAAGCTTGCTCAACACCTTAGATATGCAATGAGATATTCCTTAATACTAAGCGCCTGTGCACGGATAACCTAGTAAGATCCCTGAAGATCATTTTCCACAAAAAGCATTTTATTTTTCAATTATTTTCTCTTTGGTTGGATGGGAAGAAGGGGGGAAAAACACACACACACACTCTCTCTCTCTCTGAGAAAAGATAAAAGTTTAAATAGAGAAATAAAAACACTGTATTGCTTCTCCTTCCCATTTGCAGTCAATCTGCATACACACTACAGTTGTGCAAAATTCTACACTCTCTCCCAAATAGCAAATTAGGAATCCCCTTGCAATCTTCATGCATCAACCCACTATGATTCACCTATTGCCCCCAGTTGATCAAGCACTCGAAGTTCAGATGTGTATCACCACAAGCAAAGATGTGGCTCCGAACCCAAAACTCTGATCTCAGAAATTATAGAATCAGACAACAGTAATAAACAATTCAGGCCTTCAAGGGCCGACATCAGCTTGAATCTCTCAAGATATCCCTATCTCTGAATTTGCATAAATACATATATGTGTGTAGGAAGGAGAGGAGGAATTTATAGATGTGCATAGGAGATCAGAAAGAGTGAAGGAAGAAGAATTGATGGAAAAAACTGGAGGAGGTTAGCTGTGGCCTTATTTGCTCAAAGAGGACACAGTATTATGGGAGCAGTAACTTCTGGTCAAATATTCTTGAAATTATTTTACTCCAGATGGAGAAAAGATATCCAGAGGAATAAATTTTCTAAAATCTAAAGGCAACTCTAAACACCAGAAAATTGAGAAAAGACTTTCCAGAAACTGTTGCTCATCCGACCAACAGATCCTCATTTTTGCATTATATGTTGCTACACAAAATTTCCAAATCAGTGGGAATATCTTTTGGAGAGACCAGCAGGGAAAGCCCAAATTCACATAGAAATCCATTCTAATTTATGTCGTGCCAGGTAGCTCAATAGTGAATTATTGAAGTCAATCACGTGCTACAAAGACAGACTACCAGACAACTTAACAAAACATTCACTGCTTCGTTATGGATTTGGAAGATCTCAATAGAATCTAGTTAAATTGACCTGAAATGCATCTACGAGGTATGTCGTCATAATAAATAGCACCAGTTAACCATCAAAACTATGACGCCCTTCTCTCTCACTCTCTCTCTCTCTCAGAAAAAAAAATGTAAAGAAAGAACTTCATAGTAATAGCACCATCTACCTGGAATCTAAGATATCCTCTCTTTCACCTCTCTCAAGATTACAGAAAGAACATGCACAAAGAACTTTTCCCAAGCACCATAAATCAAGAGACCTGAACCTTAGATATGTCTGTTCTATTAAATGACCACCATTACAATTAAGCTGTAGTCATCAGAATCAACAGCAAATGTAGCCACCTTTCAAGAAATAAGGTGTTAGCACCAGAACCAAAGTGTCCACTCTGTCCACATGCAGCCAAGTTCAAGGAAATTAGCAATGCCTCAAATCATTTAGCTCTAGCAATTGTGCCAAGCAAAATGTGGATAAATAGCGTGAAGCCTCCTCCTCTAAATTGCTTTGGCATTTCCAACTTATATAACTGTTTTTTAAATTTTCTTTCCTCCATATATCTCTTGATACAGCAAGGTGGACACATGGCAGGTTGCTAGCTGTTTATTTTTTCCCTGTTATCATATTTCACTTTCAGCTCTGTAAATCCGTCATATTTAAACAATCTAGTAGGCTGCTGGATCTAAACTCAAGTATATCTTAAGATCTATTGATTCAAATAAATCAGAGATGCGATACATCAATGCAACTTTTAGGGAACATCAATGTAACTTTAATTGGTTAGAGTTCACTATAGAAGGAGAACTGAGTGGTTATGGCAACAATGATATTGACACCAGTGTTCACTGACTAATAAATGTTATCAAAAAAAGTGTATGAGTGTATCTTGAACAAATTCAAACAGATGTTTTGTCATCATATGTACAAATGAAACTTTACAAACTCACAAAAGATTTCACCAGGATACAGGAAAACTACCTGCAACGTTACTAAACATAAAACATGTATGTGGAACTTGGATCTTGTCAAAAGGATGAACATAGAAGTCCTAGCCTTTAGTTACATCAGTCAAAAGCGCCAGTGAAATGCTCTTAGTCAAAACTATTACATCATCCAAGCATCCTCCAGTAAATCTACAGAATGATTGCAATATCATTTACTGAGGTCGGTCATAACCATAGGCTTTCCATCTTGTCTCTCAAATTATACTTAGTTCCCATGTCAATTGTTCAAAAATCAGCAGTCAGAGTAGTTTGTTTGTGTAACTGATGTACGACAAGATAGATAAGATCTTGTCTTACTAGTGCTAGCAAAAGAAAAGGAGGGTCGAGACTCTTTCAGGCTGTGAACAACACCCATAAACAGTAAAGTAGGAAGAAAAGAGATGAAAAGAAGGGGAAGAGGAAAGGGAAAAACTAATCCAATAAAATTGAATTTATTTCATCAATTCTCTGCCTCCAAATAAGGTAGATACATAGATATTTATAACTAAAAAACTTTTAGTTACCTAACTAAAAAACTTCCTAAAACTTTCCCTACAATCTCTCCTATATCCAAACACTTTTAGAAATTTTAACTAGCCTTAAAGCTCTAATACTTGTAGGAAAAGTTACCTTCTAATAAAAGACTCCAATTACTTACCTAACGGGAGTAAGATTTAAATAAAGACTCAAATTCTAAATAACAATAAAATACTAAACAGAAAATAGAAATTAACTATGATAGAAATTCTAACCACCTTATGGCTGCGTCAGCACCTCCTGTTCTGTTTCTATAACTACATGGTGTGTCCTCAAGTTAGCTTCGATGATTTATACACCATCTTTTGCTGTTAACATCAAAAAAGCATTTTATTTAAGGTCACCAGTTTCCTTTCCCAACTATTCGGACAGGTCATCCTGCATGTTACTGATGACGCAGCCATAAGGTGGTTAGACATATATTCGCGTCTTTGGAAGCCTAAGAATAAAACTAAAGAGTCCGTGGAAAAAAAGAAGAAATTTTGGTCATCTTTTGCTGTTAACATAAAAAATGCATTTTATTTAAGGTCACTAGTTTCTTTTCCCAACTATTCGGACAGGTCATCCTGCATGTTATTGATGACACAGCCATAAAGTGGTTATACATACTCACATCTCTGGAAGCCTAAGAATAAAACTAAAGAGTCCGTGGCAAAAAAGAAGGAATTTTGGTCCAAGGGATTTTGTCCGTGGTGATTCTAGGAGTCTTGCATCATAGTCAGGCATCGTTAATTCCTATTCTCTGTTTCGTATTTTATTGTTATTTAGAATTTGAGTTTTTATTTAAGTCTTACTCCCGTTAGATAATTAATTGGAATTCTTTATTAGAATTAGAGGCTTTTATTAGAGGGTAACTTTTCCTACAAGTATTAGAGTTTTAAGGCTAGTTAAAGTTTCTAAAAGTGCTTAGATATAGGAGAGATTTTAGGAGAAATTTTAGGAAGTCTTCTAGTTATAAATACTATGTATCTAAGTTAATTGGAGACAGAGAATTGATGAAATAAATTTGATTTTAAGGTGTGTTTGTTTGGGTGTAAAACATTTTCAGCATTTTCCGCTGTTTGGCTTTTAATTAGGTAGGGAAAACATTTGCTGGGAAAAAATTTTCCTTCAAAAGGGCTGAAAACAACTTACACCATAAAGTTACTTTCTTTTAATCAAGCGTCTTCAAATGGAGGCCACTTTTAGTTACTTCGATAAAAAATAGAAGGAGACAAGGAGCAAGGGGTCACAAACAATGATCTCTATCTCCGGCGAGGGGATTGATCTAAGGTCTGATTCCACTGATGTGAAATTCTCTAGGTCCTGTTTTTCTTCTAAAGGGTGCTATGAAGTCTCTGTTTTTAGTATTTGGATCACGGACACAAAGAGCAGAAGAGAAGGGAGAGATCCCCAACGAAGACCTCCATCTATGGCAATCCATAGTTATGCAAGCCTACAGGTTTTATTTTAATCTTTTTTTTAGTGCAATAATTCATGCTTAAATTTGGTATTCCGATTTAGGGATTTCCCGACCTTTTATTGTGCTGCTGCAATTCTTGAGAATTATGTTAATAATTTTTCTTAAAAGAATTGGGATTTTGCTTTGGAAAATCTTTATACCTTTTTTCTGACTTGAAGGAAGCTCTTGGTATTCTGAATATTTGGCAAAATTTTGCTCCGCCCTCATTTCATACTGATAATAGTTGCACTATTGATTGGAAAGCCATCTTATGATCTATTGCCTCATTCCATAGTATTCACTCTTGAGAATTGAGATACAATTTCACTTGCAAGATAGTGATAAGTGTAGGAATCTTGAAGGAGTAATCTTAGGAGATATTTTAGGTAAATTAGAAGAGGAAATTAGGTGAATAAGCTGTCTCTAAAATTAAGAGAATTAGGTGTAGACTTTCCTTGTTTAGTGTACCAGAAAATTGTATATATAGATTAGAATGAATTATAGAGAACAAATAGAATTAATAAAATCCCTTAAATTCTTTTACAACATGGTATTAGAGCCCGTCTAGGGTTCTGGGAAAAATACCACCTTTGCGTCTTGTCAATTCTAGCCTTAATTGCTGGCTCCTTTCTTATTCTCTCCAGCCTTCATTACTGTTCCTTTTACTATACATTTTTTCCTTCCTACCAATTACTTGATCCTATTCAATTATGGCGGATGCTACATCCTCAACGCGGCGATTGTCTTCAACTGTGGAAGAAGAACAAATTACACGGAGCACAACAAAGTTTCAAAACATCCAGGCAGCATATAGACTAAATGGAAAAAATTATTTGAAGTGGTCTCAATTGGTTCAAACATTCCTGAAAGTAAAAGGAAAGTTGGGTCATCTATTGGAAATAGCACCGGATAGTACAACGGGGGGGGTTGAAGCATGGGAAGAAGAGGATTCAATGATCATGTCTTGGTTATGGAATTCCATGATTCCTGAAATCAGCGATACGTGTATGTTTCTTCCTACAGCAAAGGCAATTTGGGATGCCCTTCATCAGACATATTCCAAGGTTAATGATGCAACTCTTATCTATGATATCAAGACAAAGACAACTGGAGCAAAACGAGGGACAAAAACAGTGACGGAGTATGCCAATTTTCTGCAAAACCAGTGGTAAGAACTGGATTATTACAGGACACTTGATTTGAACTTTAGCATATGTGCAGTGTTTATCAAAAAGTTCATAGAAAGGGATCGAGTTTATGATTTTTTGGCTGGCCTAAACTCTGAATTCGATCTTGTACGAATTCAAATTCTGGGCAGGCCAAAATTTCTCTCTCTAACCGAAGCAATATCCCTGGCACGTGCAGAAGAAAGTCACAGGGGTATTATGTTAGAGTTAGAGTTACCTTCAACAGAAAATTCAAACCTTTTAAGTTCCAAACCTCAGCAGTTGGTACTGAACAAGGTTGCTGCGGACAAGACCAATCAAACAAGTAGGCAAAAAAATCGCGAGGAGTTGTGGTGCACATACTGCAAGAAACCACGACACACCATAGAACAATGCTGGAAACTACATGGAAAACCACCCACTCGTGAATGAGGACAGAAAGGTGGCCAACAAAGGCAGGCTCATGTGTCGATTCAAGATTTTACTCAAGTGTTTGGAGGATTTAGTATGGAGGAAATTGAGAAGCTTAAAAGTATGCTAGAGACAGTTGAAAAACCAGCAACTAACAATTCTCAACCAACAAATCAGGGTATGTGTTCATTGACACTTTCAGGTAAGACTCTAATCTCTTTTGCGTTTAGTGTTTTAGGTAATGAACTTAGGAATGTCTGGATTCTTGACTCTTGTGCTACGGACCATATGACTCATATTTCAAATAAATTCAAAACCTATAACCCATGTCCTAACAATAGAAAGATTGTTGTTGCTGATACAACCACAGTGGCAGGAATCAAAGATGTCCAAGTTACTCCAAAATTGATTCTTAAAAATGTTCTTCATGTTCCTCAATTATCTACAAATTTGGTTTCTATAAAAAAACTTGCCAAAAATCTAACTGGCTCTGTTATATTTGATGAATCCTGTTGTGCCTTTCAGGATCAGAGCTCGGAGAAGAGGATTGGACTAGCTAAGGAGCACGATGGACTCTATTACTTGGATACATCAAGTCAACCAGAATTTAATAAATCTGCCCTGTCCACATTGTCTTCACCCTCCAATAAAGATATCATCTAGTTATATCATAGACGTCTAGGTCATGTGTCTATTTCTGCACTAAAAATAATGTTTCCCTCCTTGGTCAAGGGATTTGATGTTCAATCTTTTCATTGTGATATTTGTGAGTATGATAAACACACTCGTGTACCATTTCCTATCAGTAATAAACGATCGTCTTCTCCTTTCTTTTTAATCCATAGTGACATTTGGGGCCATCAACTATTCCAAACATCTCAGGGTCTAAATGGTCTGTCACATTTATCGATGATTGCACAAAAGTCACTTGGATCTATTTATTCAAAAATAAGTCTGATTTGAGTCATAGTTTTCCTGTTTTTCATGCAATGATTCAAAATCAATTTGGCACCAAGATAAAGCACTTTCGTTCAGACAATGTTTGTGATTATTTCAATCAAACCTTGAGTCCGTTTTTCCAAAAAGAACGAATCATACATGAATCATCCTGTATCACCACTCCACAATAAAATGGAGTGGCAGAACGAAAAACCAATATCTTCTTGAGTGCACTAGAGCCTTACTGTTTGAACAAAATGTGCCAAAAGCATACTGGGGAGAAGCTGTACTCACATCAACTTATGTCATAAATAGAATTCCTTCCAAGGTCTTGGGGTTTCAAAGTCCACTAGAGAACCTATCCAAATTCTATCCCGATATTCAATCTTCCTTTAATCTCACTCCTCGGATTTTTGGATGTACTTCCTTTGTTCATGTCCATAGTCATAACCGTGAGAAATTAGATCCTCGTGCTCTTAAATGTGTCTTCGTAGGGTACTCATCTACTCAAAAGGGTTACAAATGTTATCATCCACCTACTAGAAAACTCTATGTCTCAGTCGATATTACATTTGTTGAAAATAAACCCTATTTCATCACCCCTAATCTTCAGGGGGAGTTAGATACACTTGAAAATAAGGAGTTAAAATTTTCCTCTCTACAGTTGTCCAAATTTGAGTCATCCAAATCTGAATTCCAAGAGTTAATTCCTCAATCTGATGTGGTAGAAGGAAAAAAGGAAGAAGATCGTAAAATCTTTGACTGGTTCCGGTTTAACCAAGTGTATACAAGGAAAGGAGATCTCATCGTAGTTACAAGGCAAGAACAATCCTCTGAACCAAGTTTCGGAAATGAGGTAACAATGAGTGAATCAAATCTGAATTCTACACTACCGACAGACCATCCTTCCAGCTCTAAATCACCTTGTCTTGAGCCTCTTAGCCTTGACTAGGACTTACATCTACCTATTGCTGTAAGGAAAAAAATCCAAGAATGCACCAAAAGACCCCTGTACCCATTGTCTCATTTTGTGTCTTTTGAGAAGTTTTTCCCAAGCCATCAAAGCTTCCTTCCACCTTAAACACAGTCTCTATTTCTAACTCATTGTCAGAAACATTATCAAAGAAAGAATGGAGACTTGCTATGGAAGTAGAAATGAATGCATTAGAGAAGAATGGGACTTGGGAATTAGTTGAGTTACCAAAGAACAAGAAAGTAGTGGGTTGTAAGTGGGTGTATGCAATAAAGTTTAAGGCAGATGGGTCCCTAGAACGCTACACGATGAGATTAGTCGCGAAAGGATACACAAACATACGGAGTAGATGATCGGGAAACGTTTGCTTCAGTAGCAAAGATGAATACAGTAAGAATTCTGCTGTCCTTGGCTGTCAATTTTGATTGGGAATTGCAGTACGATGTGAAGAATGCTTTTCTTCATGGAGAATTAGAAGAGGAGATTTATATGAGCATTCCACGGGATTCAGTGGGGTGACAAGAACAAGGTTTGTCGGTTAAAAAAGGCATTATATGAGCTGAAACAATCCCTACGTGCTTGGTTTGGACGATTTGCCAAGATAATGATAGCTAATGGTTACAAGCAAAGTCAAGGAGATCATACCCTGTTCATCAAACATTCAGCCTTAGGGGGAGTTACTGTTTTGATTGTATACGTGGATGACATTATACTGACAGGAAATGATGAAATAGAGAAGGAAACTTTAAAGCGGTGTCTAGTCGAGGAATTTGAAATAAAGGATTTAAGAAAATTGAAGTATTTTCTGGGAATTGAAGTGGCTCAAACAAAATTTGCAATTTGTTTTGTTTGAAGCGGCAATTTTCAGTGGGGGAGAGATGATGACGCAGCCATAAGGTGGTAGACTTATATTCGCATCTGTGGAAGCCTAAGTATAAAACTAAAGGGTCCAAATAAGAAGAAATTTTGGTTCAAGGGAGTTTGTCCGTGGTGACTCCTGGAGTCCTTCGTCATAGTCAGGCATAGTTAATTTCTATTCTCTATTTAGTATTTTATTGCTATTTAGAATTTGAGTCTTTATTCAAATCTTACTCCTGTTAGGTAAGTAATTGGAGTCCTTTATTAGAATTGGAGTCCTTTATTAGACGGTAACTTTTCCTACAAGTATTAGAGTTTTAAAGCTAGTTAAAGTTTCTAAAAGTGCTTAGATATAGGAGAGATTTTAGGAGAAATTTTAGGGAGTTTTTTAGTTATAAATGCCTATGTATCTATGTTACTTGGAGACAGCGAATTGATGCAATAAAATTGATTTTATTGGATTCATTTTCTCTTTCTTCTTCCCCTTCCTTTCATCTCTTTACTTCCTACTTTACTGTTCACAGCCTGAAACAGTCTCGACCCTCCTTTTCTTCCGCTAGCGCTAGTAAGGCAAGACCTTATCTATCTTGTCCTACATTAGGAGGTCCCGGTAAATACGATTAATCTTGAGAGATGTTGTTTGCTATAATTTACCACATGTTTTTGCAATCTTAAATTGCTATGAATGGGTAGATTTCAGCAAATAGTCAGAGAGATTCAAAAAACTAAAATCCTCACGATCTATGGTAGATCTTGCTACCAAAATGTCAAGCAATTTAATCACTCAATTAGCCCATGCTGCAGCATTTTCTAAGTCTCAAAAAACTGTAACCATGCGAATCAAGATCTCCAAGGACCAACCAACTCTTTAGGAAAGCAAAACGTACAATAATACAGTTGATGGATATCAACATAAATGACATCAATGAATGATATTTGATATGAAATTGCAAAAACATCAAAAAGGCAATATAGATGAGAAAACTCTCACTCACATCTTTTGCAGTCAAGTTTCACTTTTTTTGAACACTGAAAAGGTATAAATCCAAGACTTTCTATCCTCCACTAAGTTCAATGGGTAGTCTCGACATACCAGGCCATGATCTGTTTCAAAATTTTGGCACTTTACAAGCTAGTAAATGTAGATTATAGCTTCTTAGCACCAAATAAAGATGGCGATTCACTCAGTCTAAATTTGTTTGGGAAAAGGGGGCGCCATGCAAACTCAAAAGAAAAGAGGTAACTTCTGGAATCGATAACGGTTCCATAGAAGAAAGCGTGAGATATTCTTTATAGTCAAAGCCTACAGTGACATTCTATGATCCAAATATTCATCTCATTTGTTCTCAGTTACTCATCACTAATTCCAGTTGTATAGCTGAAGAAGATATTTCCGCCCCAAAAAGGAACTGAAAATAATAGAAGAACAAGCCCCAAACAAGAAAGAAAAGGAAAAAAAAGGAATACGTTATCTTCATTTTACTACAGAATCTCTTTGTGGCACAACCAAGAGCGTAGGATGTAAACATGGAGTTAGATTTCACATGCTACAACATTATTTCAATTATGCAGCATTCCTCAAATCTTTCATTAATGACTCAACAGGGGTAAACTGACCAAGAAAGTTATTGTTCTCTTGAAATATGTCTCCAAAGTTTAGGAATGAAAACATAGGCTTTCATGTACAAATTGCTATTTTACTTAAAGAGGCTATTCATAGTATCCTTAGGTATCCAAACTACAATTAATCCTTGGGCACCTCAAGCCACATATCCAGGGTTTTTAGTATGTGAGCTCTAGTTTTTTGACACCTTGAGGCATGTCTACTGGTCTAGGAAATTTTCCAAAGAGGAAAGACTTGGATGATTGAGGATTCTAAATGATGTAAGAAAGTTAGGAAGCTATTATGCTACAGTTTCATCCCAGGGCTCTTAGCAGTAAGTTTATCCATGCATCACTGCAAGCTAAAAAATTCTTTTAACTCAAAGGATGCTAAGCAAGACAAGATAAATCTGTCTTAGTGACCATGCAGAAATTAAGCAGTTAAATTTGCTTCAACATTCAAACATTAGGCACAGCACTCTTGTTGACCAGCCATCATAACGGCTGAACTAATCTTTCTAACAAGTATGCTACAGTAGGCTAGCATGGATAACCCATACGTGCAGCCCCTCTATATGCATGTAGAATTCTGCAACACAATAAACTACCAGTTACAGTAGAGTAATGGAAAATTCAAAATTACAGATGAACATGCAAGGGTGAAATATTTACTAATTTCCCAAAGATAATCTAATAAAAACAGAAACCCAACCTGGATAATGCTATTCTCTTCTATACAACTTCACAAAATGTAAGAGGAAAAAGAATTGTCAACCAAGATATGTGCTCTCATACGCGTAGCTAGCAGGTCCAAGAATTGGTAAATTTAGAGTGTGCAAAAGATCTAAATGTTTTCAGAAAAGTTGCGTGTTTTCAGTTTACTTCGCATTGAATCCAAATGCTCCCAAAAGTTTTAACAGTCAACAATTGTTTCCAAGGTTCACTGCTTCTGTAGTCCTCCTCAGAGAAGGAATCATCAGAATTAACACCATGCTCTAAATTAGTATTTGCATACTGGAAATCTAAGAAAACATTTCTTAGTTCTTGAGCATTGGAAGAAGATCGTTTAAGGCAGTCTTTGAAGGACATTGGAAACTTGCTGGACTGCTCAAACTAACATCTTCAGGATCAACCCTTTGTTCTTAAAACAGGGGTCAACTGTAAAGGACACTAAGCAATCTTTGAGAGATTTTTGGAGTTTAGGAGGATACTAATTTTGGAGAGAGAAGGGAAGAAGAGGCAATGACAAGGTTTGAGGATGGACAAATATAAGTGGTTCCATCTGGCAATAATGCAGAGATGGAGGACCAGGCGGAGGAAGAGGGGGAGGAGGAGGGCCAGGAGGATCACTTAATCTTTGTCAATGAGATAAAAATGAAATGCACTGTAACACTTTCACTTTTGTCCATTTGACAGATTTCGTTGTCTTTCAACAATCCAGTCAAAGATGGTTATAGGTTGAATAGGTCAAAAAGAAAGACAAGTTGTGGACAAGAAATTAGAAGATAAAGCCATGGTTACGGCATTTTCAAAAAATGTGAATAATCTAGTCATTTTCAGAAAACTTAAAACATTTTTCAATCTAGGTTGTGTATTTCCAGTGAACTTAGGCTGAGTGCATCCACTTTGCACTGCAAAAGTGCATTTAAGGACAATTGTACAGCAATGAGGCCACTTATTTTATTTCCAAACTCCTGGCTCTATAGTCTACAGGTACCTATAAAAGTGCCTAACAAAAGGAAATACATCTGCCACATACTTCTGCAACAAGATTCTATTTGGCCTACACAGTCACCTGTCATTTCCCAAAGGTGACCATTGGTCATCTTGACATGCAGTAGTAAAGTCAAGTATACCAGGAGAGAAACACAAGACATCAATTACAATTTTCCCAGCATTCCTAAACTGATATTTTAACTGCAAAAAGTGGCATAGACATTAGGATCTTTGCCAATTAGCTCTCCATGTTTTCGAATGTTTCAATGCAATAGAGATTCAGGTAAAAGACTTAAATGATTGAAGAATAGTTACAACAATTAATCAGATCTGACCAATCTACCTCTTCTCCACTTTTTGACATTAATATGCATTGCCAAGGAGGCCTTGATCTAGTGGCTAAGATTGAGGCCTCAGGACTTAGAAGTCTTGGGTTGAAATCCCCCTTGGCCCTCCCCGCTTCTCAAATCTCACCCCTCCCCTACTAGGGAAAAAAATTAGAAAAATAATAAAAAAGACATCACTACGCATCAAGTCAAACTAGAATTTCTACTACAAATAGGAGGGAGCATTCAATAATTCATGCAAAAGACAACTTTGGTGGAGATGCATTCCAGCCGAAAGCACATTCAGTATCTTCAAAATGACATATAGTCAGTAAACTTTCACTTGTACTGACTAAACCTATGCACCAGTAAGATTATAGACAATCCTTTCTTCTACCAGATTTTGTTACATGATTTCTTCCGCCTTAAGTTATCATACAACTAAGCTCTCTGTTTATAGAAATGTACAATCACCACTTTTATCAGAGATTTCTTAGGCATATTGCACAGCATTGGGTCATATGAAAATACTGCCCAAAGGAGTAATACTAAAATATGATATCAGAAACATATTAAGAAGGGAATTCAGAATATTTAAAAGTCAACACAAGGATCCATCTTTACTTCTTTCCTCCTAAACCAAATCGATAAATGGCAAGAAATAATTCCAAAAGAATTTTTTCCAACCGACAAACCAGAGTTGCATGTAATTATGAGCCAACCAATAGCACAAATCTGTAACCCAAATAAATGAATCCCAAAACCACCATAAACACATGCTAAAGGAAGCTAAAACCTAATTGTATCAATGCCATTGTCTTGTAAATCCAACTTCACCAAACTTTTTATGTAAAGAGGAAAACAAGATTCAAGCATTAAAATATGGAGTATTAGAAGTATTGCAAATCCAGTTCTCAAAATTCTGCTTCAAAGGCTGATGATATGCCAGAGCATGATGAGTAACAACCCAAAAGAAAAGCCTAAATAGTTATCCATGGACAAGACTTTTGCATTCCTGATCTTCATGAGTAAATAATAATCATATCATGTAAGTGGTTAGCAGCACACAAGATTTAGCAAATGCGAGTAAAAATCTGTAAGAGAGTCAAACTTTTTAACATAAAGTGGCGAATTCTTAATCTAGGATGCTCCTTTGGGTCATCAAGCAAGTATACAGATGAACACATAAAAGCTTATCATGCAACAGGGATTTTCACTACAATAGTCTGAAAGTAGATCAGATGCTATTCACTTGCCAATCACATGGACTCTTCCAACTACCAAAGGATAAACTGAAGTAATAGAAAGCCTTGAATATTCTAAAAGTTCCAAAGAGGTGTTACCAATTTGTAGTTTTTATGTTTCAAGGATCCTTCCATTGTTTACTCGTTTCAAGTCTCAACAGAATCAACTATTACCTCCATTCAGAATTAGATGTCCCACTTCATTACACAATGAAGCATCTTGAAAACCTTAATTATAGGACATAAGGCTTGTCAAAAATTTTGTACAGAAAGCTATTTGTGGATTTAGTAACATAAAGTGGTTGAAAATGTTCCAAATTATTCTTTCCAACGTATTACATAAAGTGATTACTGCTTGCGTCAAGTGAAACTAGAATCTCCACTTTCAAAGAGGTGAATATTAAAGAAGCAATGCAACACAAAGCATGACTATTCTGGCATTCAATACAAAAGAAAATTCGGCATCTCAACCTTAACCACTACCTTCCTTTAGTCAGTTGCATTGTGAAAGAAAAATCCTGGCTGGTATTGAAATTGTTATGATATAGTTGTGTCTCCTTCCAGGTATTATTCAAGAAGTAAGCTTGTATCTAATCACACTGTAAAGTTCAAGTGATATTGTCCACAATTTATATCCTCTCCTTATTCTTTTAAGTATCTTCTTCCCATTCCAAGGACAAGTGTGACTACAGGAAAATACACTAGCATTAGGTGGTATTTAACTACTGTCCACTGGGATCTATGAGCACGCACTAACATTGTGATCAGAAGATACCTTAATTTGCAAAACTTTTAGAGTCAGGACAAGCATTACCACTCTTTTTTCCTTCTTTCCTAAATCATTTCCATGATTGAAATATTCTTTTACTGACATTTACAAATCAAAAGCTTAAAAAGGCAAACAAATATCCACCTAAAAAGACAAAAACAACTATCGCCACATAAAAATTCATCTGTAAGACATGCATTATTATTAAGAAAATACCAATTCAAATTACAGCCCAAACATCACAAAGCAACCAATGAGATGCCAAAAAAAAAAAAAAAAAAAGTATTCCTGCAAAAGGAAAGAGTTACATACACCAACATAGGCACCATCCAAGTAGGAAAGATTGATCTCAACGGAAACTCCAGTCACTGGAGACCCCACGGTGTGTATGACAGCTGAGCCCACCACGTCAACCAGCGTAGCTGTCGCCCCACCATGCAAAGAAGTCCCAGTATTCTTTACCCACAAAAATTAGGACAACCAACAGCGCCAATTAATAAAAAAGCACGCCAAATTTTGGAAATTCAATGGCACCAACGAAGGAGGAAGATTTTACCAGAAGACGAGGAGGAACTACCATGGAGCAGACAATACGACCCCGTTCAATGAGGTCAACTTTGAGGCCTTGAACTACAAAGGGCTCAAAGAATCTCTGAGGAATAGAATCCACTGTCGATTCATACGGGCCTCCTTCTTTCTCTAGCAATCTTTTCACTGATTCCAAGTCCATTTCTAGATTCTGATTGGCATAAACTATGATTATGGATTATAGATCCAACTGCAGGTACCAAGTGCGGAAACTTCCAAGAGGAATAAGAGAAGAAAAAGAAAGCAATAGGCACGAGCAAATGATCCTTTCCCAATAATTAATGGAAAATTGGAAATGAAGTAAAGATGCTGGGTCACCCTCATGTAAAGCTGCAGTGCCAACTCCTGGATTAGGATTCACAGTGGGTTGGTTCACTCATGAAATTAATCGTCATGAATTAATCATTCTTGATATCCAGCTAGTTTATTAATGTAGCCGTAGGTTTTATGTTTTTTAATATCCAGTTGGTTTGGTTTTATGTTTTTTGATATCCAGTTGGTTTATTAACGTAGTCGTGGGTTTTATAGTTTTTGATAATGTAGCTGTAGGTTTTATGTTTTTTGATATCCAGTTGGTTTATTAACGCAGTCGTAGGTTTTATAGTTTTTGATAATATAAAAGAGTCTGACAAATCATTTATTGCTGTCATAATATCAAGACTTCTGTGGGATAATTTTATCCCCTCTAAAGAGGATTAATTTAGTTAATATGATATCTAATCCAATTATAAAAATACAACCAAATATTGAATGAGACAGAATAAGTTATCTAATTCTGTATCATCCTATAAATCAAACGAACCCATATAGGTTAGACAAATTAGGCAGTTAATTAAAATGTTTTTAACCAATTAAAATGGTGGGTTTTGGTAAGTACTTCTGTCAGTGCAATTGCTCCGATCAATGTAATTTATTTTAGAGAGCTCACCAAGCATGTGACTAATTTGTTATTGCAATCAGTGCTTGGACCACATCCAATGTGTGTGCCACTAATAAAAAAATGTATTAAAATGATTAAATACAATTGTTAGAAAATAATAGTTTGAAAGGGTTTAATTGTCCCAAATAAGTGTTTCAGTATTTTTTTAAAAAGTGGATAATAGATTTAACGGTGTTTCACGCACCTGATTTTCTTCAATTGACTTTCCAAATATGCATTAATATAATGCTTTCTTTTTCTACGAAATAAAATTCAATATTTTTGTCTTAAGAAATAATGACATAGTTAGCAAAATATTAAGGGGCGTTTGGTCACGTTCATTGTGTTCTATTTCTGTGAAAAAAAAAAAGGAACAAAGGCATGTTTGGTTAATTACATTGTTTTGAAAATAAAAAGGTTAATTTGTAATTTATGAAATTATCAATTTAATTTTACAATATCATCCTAAATAGTAATAAAATATATTAATAACAAATACGGATGATAATGATTATGGTAAAAATATCTATTTAAATTATATCAAACAATAAAGAAAAGTTGATAACAAATCGATGCTAATAAATCCTTAAATTTATCAAAATCATCTAAATGCTATTGAACAGTTTGCCAATTTTGACAAGCAATTTGATCTCTAAAATAAACCCTCTGTTGCACTTGCCTTCAAGTTACATTCACTGCGATTGAGTTTTGACGTTGCTTCCACCTTAAAATTCAGTAGTAGTATCATTAATAATCACTTCTTCATTCTCATATTAGTCAAACAGCTTGATACGAGCTTCGCCAAGAAGATGAAATTCGTTTCCCAAGACCAGGAACTCAATGACCAGATTTAGATGAGCGGAAGCAACCTTTTAGACCCTTTTAATCCCTGTGGTGCGAACGATATTGATATGATCTCAACTCGCGACCAAACGAATTAGTGAACCTAGGTTTTGGAAGAAGGCGCCACAATCGAGTGCATTTTTTGATTGATAAACCAAGCTCAAACACTCAAGAAAATATCTAAAGTGTTCAAGGGTGCTATGAAGCGAAGAGAAAGTTCTCTCTCAATTGCAAAGTTGTTGGAAAATTTTATGAATCAAATTGTGTCCTCAAAAACATTTGGCAGCCTTATTTATAGGCCTTACACAACAAATCCTACTATCTAGACAAGGAAAAGGAAATTCGGCTTTACCCCCTTGGCTTGCTGGCCAAATTTAACCCTTACTAAAACTGAATTAATAGCTAACATAATGACCTAATTAACCTTAATAACTAATGTGATCCAAACCAAATCAAGGCTGGTCACTTTATTTGATCTAAACCCTAGGAAAGAAACAAATGACCAAGCTAGATTTCTTCAATCATCCGAGTCATCCAAGTCTTGATCAACTCAAAGTAGGATAACACATGGATGCTCGTCAACTTGAAGACCTTCAAACAACTTGGAATCTCCATATGATGCATGAGCAGCTCGTACCAAAGCTTGCAATGACTCTTTAAGCTTTTTAGCACGTGCACAAGTGATCGGATTAAGGCACTTGAACTTGAGGTACGCAAGAATACTGGACAGCTTGTGCATTCGTATCATTCCCCTCCTCTTGAAAAGGATTCGTTCTCAAATCACGTGCATCACCTACATCAAACGAACTCAAAGCAGCAACATTGAATGTAGCACTAACACCATACTCACCTGGCAAATCAAGCTTGTAGGCATTGTCGTTGATGCACTGTACCACTTGAAATGGTCCATCACCTCTTGGAAGCAACTTGTGGTGTTGAATAGGAAAATGCTCCTTGTGCATGTGCAACCACACCCAGTCACCGGGTTCAAACACTAGCTTTTGGCAACCCATATTGGCCTGTTGAACCATTTGGCTAGTACATTTCTCTATATTGGCACGTACATTCTCATGTAATTGCCTAACAAACTCTGCTCGCTTCTTACCATCAAGATTAACACGCTCATGCACAGGCAAAGGTGCCAAATCTAAAGGTGTTATGGATTAAAACTATAAACAATCTCAAATGGTGAGAAATGAGTAGTAGAATGAACAGTACGGTTATAAGCAAACTCTACATGAGGTAGGCATTCTTCCCATGTTTTAAGATTTTGCTTAATAATGGCACGTAACAAAGCAAATAATGTACGATTAACCACCTTAGTTTGGCCATAAGTTTGAAGATGGCTAGCCGTGGAGAATAGCAGTTTAGTGCCTAATTTTGACCATAATATCTTCCAAAAATAGCTAAGGAACTTAACGTCACAATCAGAGACAATGGTCCTAGGGATGCCATGCAATCTCACAATATCTTTGAAAAATAAGTTAGCGACATGAGATGCATCATTAGTTTTATGGCATGTAATAAACTGTGCTATCTTAGAGAACCTATCAACCACAACATAGATAGAATCGTTACATTTCCTTGATCTTGGTAGACCAAGAATGAAGTCCATAGAAAGATCGACCCATGGTGTGGTAGGGATAGGCAGTGGGGTGTATAAACCATGTGATCAGACCTTAGATTTTGCACGCTTGCATGTAATGTAGCGATCCACCATCTTCTCTACGTCACAACACATGTGTGGCCAATAAAAATTCTCCTGCAAGATAGCAAGAGTTTTAGTGACTCCAAAATGTCCCATTAGGCCACCCGAATATGATTCCCTAACCAGTAGCTCTCGAATGGAACTTTGAGGAATGCACAGTCGGTTAGCAAAGTACAAATAACCATCAACAATGTAATACTTCCCACGGGCAGCATGTGTACATATCTCAAAGATAGGTCCGAAATCAGCATCAGAAGGATATAACTCTTTAATCAACTCAAATCCTAAGAGTTTAGCATCTAAAGTTGAGATTGGAGTATACCTGCGAGCTAGTGCATCGGCTACAACATTTGTCTTACCAGTTTTGTACTTGATGACATATGGGAAGGACTCGACAAATGCAATCCACCTAGCATGCTTCTTACTCAACTTATGTTGAGCTTTTAGGTATTTCAATGACTCGTGGTCAGTGTGAATCACAAACTCCTTTGGTCTCAAATAGTGCTACCATGTTTCTAGAGCTCGAATTAGAGCATAGAGTTCTTTGTCATAAGTGCAGTAATT
This sequence comes from Gardenia jasminoides, assembly GCA_013103745.1. Classification (NCBI taxonomy): domain Eukaryota; kingdom Viridiplantae; phylum Streptophyta; class Magnoliopsida; order Gentianales; family Rubiaceae; genus Gardenia; species Gardenia jasminoides. Next base: position 8,953,054 of record CM023104.1, on the reverse strand, counting down.
CAAAATGGCTCCACTGAGCTTTTCACTGAAATATGCCACTGGTCGACCCTCTTGCATGAGCACAACTCCTATGCCAATACCTAAAGCATCACATTCAATTTCAAATGTCTTAGAGAAATCAGGTAAGGAAAGTACAGGTGCGTATGTGAGCATATGTTTAAGTGTTTGAAAAGCTTTTTCTTGGGTCTCCACCCATCAAAACGTCTCATTCTTCTTGATAATTGCAGTCAATGGGGATGCTATAGAGCTAAAATCCTTCACAAAGCGCTGGTAGAAGCTCACGAAGCCATGGAAACTTTGAACTTCACCAATTGAAGTAGGCGTTGGCCATTCTTGGATAGCTTTGATTTTACTTCCATCTACCTGCAAACCCTATGAGCTAACTACAAATCTAGAAACACAAGTTTGTCAGTGCAAAACGTGCACTTATTGAGATTGGCATAGAGTTTTTCTCATTGAAGCACGTCAAAAACAGATTTCAAGTGTTCTAGATTTTTAGTCAAATCCTTATTATATATGAGAATATCATCAAAATAAACCACTACAAATTTCCCTAAGAATGGGCGTAACACATGATTCATAAGATGCATAAAAGTACTCGAGGCGTTGGTCAATCCAAATGGACCAACCACTCATACAACCCATACTTAGTTTTGAAAGCAGTCTTCCATTCATCCCCTTCTTTAATTCTAATTTGATGATATCTGCTTTTAAGATCAATTTTGGTAAATATAACGGTACCATATAACTCATCAAGCATATCATCCAATCTAGGTATAAGGTATCGACACTTTACCGTGATGGCGTTTATAGCCCTACAGTCAGTGCACATTCGCCACTCGCCATCCTTTTTGGGTACTAGAATCACCGGCGCGGCGGCTCAAGCTTTCATGTGCCCAACCCTTACTTAGCAAAGCATCAACTTGATGTTGTAGCTCTTTGGTCTCTTTAGGGTTGCTTTTGTAGGCTGGCCGGTTAAGTAATGAGGCTCCCGAAACAAAGTCGATTTGATGCTCTATGCCTTGAATAGGCGGTAGTCCACTCGGGATCTCATCGAGGAAGATGTCATCATATTCCTGCAAAAGAGACATGACAATGGATGGTAAGAATGTGTCAAGTTGTTTAATAGAAAGCATCACTTCTTTGCTCAAAAGAACAAGTAGAGGTCGATGTTCACTAATAGCTCTCCTCACATCTTTGGCTTTTGCTAAGAAACGCGATTTTTTCCCACTCTTTCCTTACTAGCTGAATTGGTTATTGCCATTTTCCCCTCTTTTTTTGCGGCCTTCAACTCATTCTTTTTCCTCTCATTTTCTTGCTCAAACTCTCTTTGTAGCCTCTCTTGATCTTGATGCACTTGTTTAGGGGTCAGGGACACAAGAGTAATTTTTTGATCTCGATGCATGAAGGAATACTTGTTGGTTTTCCCTTCAAAGCTGATATTCTTGTCATATTGCCATGGTCGACCTAAGATGATGTGACTTGCTTGCATTGGAACAACGTCACAAAGAATCTCATCCTCATATCGACCAATCTTGAAAGGAACGAGAACTTGCTTTGATACACACACTTCTCTACTATTGTTGAGCCATTGGAGCTTGTAAGGTCATGGATGGTCCATGGTAGGTAGTAACAATGTATTTACCATGTGAGCACTTGCTACATTGGTGCAACTTCCTCCATCGATGATCAAACTACATAGCTTGTCTTTGACTTGGCAATGGGTGTAGAATATATTCTCACGTTGAGCCTCGTCATCTTTGAGTTGTGTAGTCAATGCTCATCTTGCCACCAAGCTTATGCCAATGTCCCCGTCCAGTGCCATTTTTTTCTCGGCTTCACTTGCATCTTCTTCCAACGGAGGCATACCTTCATATTCTTCTTCATCATCGATGATAATGTCGCCATTTGGAAGTAAGAGCATTGTCCTTTGATTAGGGCATTGGCTTGCAATATGCCCTCGGCCTTGGCATTTAAAACACCTATTATCCTTGGGATGCACCTTGACAGCTTCATTAGGCCCCTTTGAGTTCGACTTATATTTCCCATTGAAGACATCTCCACACGGTTTTGAAGAGAAAGCCGGATTGGATGTCTTTTGATCCACTCGATGCTGGATTTGTCTTGGATTGGTTCTTGAGGAATTGGATCTCAGATTTTGGGTAGGGTAATTCTATGAATTCCGATTGGTACCTCTCCTCTTAATCCTTTCTTCAATTTTGCTGGCCTTATCCACCAATTCACTCAATTCCACATAGTTTTGGAGTTCCACCTTCTCAGCTATCTCGGGGCGTAATCCATTCAAGAATCTTGCCATTGTTGCCTCTCAATCTTCTTGAACATCCGCACCCATCATGGTGATCTCCATATCCTTGAAGTAATCCTCGGCGATTCGACCTCCTTGAGTAAGGGTTTGTAATTTTTCGTACAAGTCATGGTGGTAGTGACTTGAAACAAACCTCTTCCTCATAATCATCCTCAATTGAGTCCAAGTAGTTATAGGTGGCTCACCATTCCGGTGTCTGCTTGTGCACAATTGGTCCCACCAACCGATAGCATATTCCTTGAATTCTATAATGGCAAGCATCAACTTTTGTTTCTCGGAGTAGGTATGACATTCAAAGATCATGTCGATCTTTTGTTCCCACTCCAAGTATGCTTCGGGGTCAGTTTTGCCATAGAAATCCGAGATTTTGATCTTTATGCTCTTGAAAGGGTCAATGTCTTTGGTTGGAATTCGCCTTTCACGCCTTGGTCTCCTCTCTTCTTCCTCCTCATAATTTGAGCTTTCCGATTCCCTTGAGGATTTGCCACGGCTGTTCTTGGACTTGGATTGCGTCAATTCAAGTTGATCCATCCTCTCGTGGACAGTTTCAAGAGTTTTATTAAGCTGTCGTTGGAAGTCTTTGAACATGGCTTCCCATTTTAGTTGATTCATGCCTTAGGGTTGTTGCTCACCATCGGACATCTTGAAATTCCTGCAAGGTTAACAAGAAAAACAAATTTTCCTCACCTCACTCCCTCATGTGTATGCTCTCACACTCGTGTTTGCACTCAAGTGTTTAAATCCCTCTAATGTACTCACCAACAATTTCTCAAGACTTCAATTGCTTCCTTGAAAAATTTAGAATTCCCTCAAAAGCGTAAGAACAGGTTAGCAATGAAATTTCTTGATTATAGCACGTTGGATGGATTGAGACAAGATGGAAAATGACTTGAAATGTGACTCAAAGTTGGAAGTTTAAAACTAGAAAACATGGCTGGACAAAACAGATTTTTAAATGCTAAAAACAGATTTTTAAATGACGTGGAATGAAGAATTAAGACAGCTGAAATTTAGAGACTTAGAAAACTCCTAATGACCCGATTAGGAATCTAGAATTTTGAGGAACTCAAGCTAAACACGGCTAAAACAATTAGGAAAGTGGCGGACAGATTTGGAAGGTTTGAATCTAGAATCTTGTGTTTATGAGAAATCCTGATCAGATTAGGTTTTCCTTCTCACTTTTGGAATATGTAACCTGTTTAGCTTTCCAAAAACAGTTTGGATAGCTATTTGGAAACTAAATCCAAAGTGAAAACAGTCTTTGGGAATCAAGATCAAATCAGGTTTTGAAGGTGCGGACAAATTGGAATTCGAAATCTGGATTTCTTGTTTCAAGGAGAAATTCGAATCAAACTAGCTTTCCTTGCACAATTCGGTTTAGATGAGTTGTTTAAACAACTTATAATCACTTTGGAAGGCTGTTTTGGTTGCTAAAACTGAATAGGAAAGCAGATTTTTTGGAAACAAAACCCAACCAGATTTGGTTTCCTTTTGCCACTTGCTATCCGAATCAGTTTTGGAAAAGAGTAGAACTCCAATTCCTTGTAGTTTTGGAAATAACCACAATTAGTTTTGATGCAACTTGAAGAGTAGTTGGAATTCGGTTTCTTTGAACACCAAGACTTCAAAATTGCAGCAAAATTTTGGATCAAACAAAGCAAAATTTAAGGCAGTCCGAAGGCAAGAAATAAGAACAGCTTTTTGTCTTCAAATTTGCAGATTTCAAGGACGTTTTTTATTGCTTAAGAAATTCAAGAAATTTCCAGAATTTGATGACAACTTTCAAGAGTTTCTAGATAACAATCCAAAGGTTCACAAGAACAAAATTTTTAGCCAAGAATTTCAAGGAACATGCTGGACAGTCCACAATTTCTTCAGCCTTAAAGAAGAACACAATGAACAGGTTTGTATTTTTTTTTTTTTTATAAACGAAAAACAGCAACAACACACGAACACAAGAGACAAAACAAAACACAAAAGCTAGATGAAACTACACACAAGAGCCACGAAACAAAGATGGACAGAAACAACACAAGAGAAACCCTAACAATTCAGCACAAAAGCTGTTTACTTTATATTTTTTTTTCACAGTCAAAAAACACACGACAAGGATAAACATGAAGGAAACAGATTATCTAGAAGACTCAAATGAAATTAAGAAAAGATATAACCTGGACACCGATAACAAGCTCTGATTACCAAGTGATACGAGTTTCGCCAAGAAGACGAAATTCGTTTCCCAAGACCAGGAACTCGATGACCAGATTTAGATGAGCGGAAGCAACCTCTTAGACCCTTTTAATCCCTGTGGTGCGAACGATATTGATACGATCTCAACTCGCGACCAAACGAATTAGTGAACCTAGGTTTTGGAAGAAGGCGCCACAATTAAGTGCGTTTTTTGATTGATAAGCCAAGCTCAAACACTCAAGAAAATATCTAAAGTGTTCAAGGATACTATGAAGCCAAGAGAAAGTTCTCTCTCAAATGCAAAGTTGCTAGAAAATTTTATGAATCAAATTGTGTCCTCAAAAACATTTGGCAGCCTTATTTATAGGCCTTACACAACAAATCCTATCTAGACAAGGAAAAGGAAATTCGGCTTTACCCCCTTGGCTTGCTGGCCGCATTTAACCCTTACTAAAACTGAATTAAATAGCTAACATAATGACCTAATTAACCTGATGCGGATCATCCCAGCACCAAGGAGGTGGAGTCACGGAATGGTCAATCTTCAAACTCACTTCAAGTCCCTCATGGCCCAATAACACGTGCACGAGCTAAAAGATCAAAGAGGAGTTGAATGCATTAGTTCGTGATGTCCAAAATCAAGTTAAGCCACTTTACAATGTGGATGAGGAGTCGAGGCCGTTGGTGACATTGCTAAGCATTGAAGAAGGACCAGCTCTTGTTTGATCGAATTAAAGTCCAAATTCTAGCTTTCTTGTTTAGTTAATAAAGCATGGGTTAAGTAGTTTCCAAATTGGAAAATCCTTTAACCACATGCCTCTTTAAGGTTTCTTAGTTGATTAGTGTTAGGATTATTAGAAGTTTCCTAAACTCCAGTTTTTATTTCCATTTGTAAGTCGGTTTTCTAAGCTTCAAGCTGGCCGAATTACCAAGTCCAAGTTAGACTAGGATTTCATGTCTTGTAGGCTATAAATAGGCCTCTTAAATTCGAAATTATTAACAAGAAATATTCAGCAAATTACTTTGAGTGTTAATCACCTCTTTTGCTTCTTTGAAGCAACTTGAATACCTTAGAATCTTCTTGGGTGTTTATAGACTTATCAATTCAAGAACACGTTGAATTGTGGCGTCTCCTACCTTATACCAACGTTCGTTGTCCACGTGCTCAACGGGTGAAGGTCTTCCGCGGTGTGTTCCAACTTTGTTTACCGAAACCCTAGATCCTACATCTTTCGTGTGCGGGTTGCGTTATTAATTAACGTAGTTCGTATCATAACCTTAATAACTAATGTGATCCAAACCAAATCAAGGCTGGTCACTTTATTCGACTTAAACCCTAGGAAGGAAACAAATGACTAAGCTAGATTTTTTCAAATCCAAGTCTTGATCAACTCGTAGTAAGGTAAAACATGGATGCTCGTCAACTTGAAGACCTTCAAACAACTTAGAATCTCCATATGACGTGTGAGCAGCTCGTACCAAAGCTTGCAATGACTCTTTAAGTTTTTTAGCACGTGCATGAGTGATCGGACCTTGAGGCACTTGAACTTGAGGTACGCAAGAATTCTGGACAGCTTGTGCATTCGCATCATAACTTATCTTTTTGGCCACATATTCAAAGAAAATTATGGACAGTACAACATGCTAATGACATTGGATACAGGAGCACATTCTTCAAAATTACAAATCGAGCCTTCAAAACTCCAAAACACCGTTCAATAACATTTCTAATGAAGAGTGCTAATAATTAAATAATTCTTCTTCTTCACATTGCTGTCTACCAGATATTCTAAAATCATGCCAGTGATATGTCTCCCCATGATAAGGAAATAAGAATCCAGGCATGTTGGTACATTCAAAACTACAACATAATATTAACCTACAAAAGGAAAAAAAATGTTGATAAGGCATTAAAAAGACAAAACTATATATAATAAAAGTGTTTTAGTGTAAGCTTATCGGTTGTAGGTAATGGAAAACCATACTCAGGTTTTGTAATAGAATCAAGCAAAAATGATTACCATATGATATACTTATTTTTAATTAAGTTTTAGTGTATGTTTGTGGCATTTTCTTAATATAAAATTGAAGAATTGAGCTCCTTGTGACAACCCCACCTCTCCCTAGGGCGTATTCTAAGGTATCAGCGGGCCCCTGCCCAACTCTCATCAGGACTCATTATCCAAATTGCCAACAAAATCCAAGATCAAAAATAATATTTTCAAATCAAATACAATTGGCAATATATACATTAACATGAACTATCATTTCAAGTTTAGAATACATAACCAGAGTTCAAACTTACAAGAGACATAGGAAATTCACTATTACATTGGTACTTAAACAAAAGTACAACAAAAGTCTAGAACTAAGAACATGTCAAATGCAAATCACAAATACAAATTAACAGCCAAATCTTAAAAGTGAATACAATCCCTCAAAATAGGAGTTACAGCTCCAATCTGTAATATTAGAACCGACCTCAATCAAAATTCTCAATCCATCTAATAAATCCATCTCAAAGTACAATACGAGATTTATACTTACAAGAACCAAGTTTCTACCTTACAACCCAAAAGAAAACCGAAGAGGCAATTCTATTACAATTAATTTAAACGATTTAGATAAAGTCTCGACCTTCCTCAAAACCCTCGTCCACAAGCTTACCCCCTGTTAAGAAAAAAAAAACTAAAGAGTGAGCTTTCGCTCAATGAGACCCAAGAAAACATGCAACCAACAAGGTATCATATAAGTCTCAAGAATTATAAATCAAAACAGGATAGAATATACACATTTCAAGAAAACTGTAACATGATCAAATAAAACTGTAACGGATACGGAACTCCCAAGAGCTAGCTCAAGTCACTTGATCAAGATTCAAGTTTCCTGTTGACACTCCGTCAACTTTATATAAAATTATGAACAAGTAAAACACCACTTCACGCCATTCTCTGACCGCCACTCAACCCCCTACCGGCCCCACACATCAAAATTAGAATAGGTGATACTCGAGTATGCCGTTCAAGTACAAGTTCAAGATTGAACCCAAGTTCATGATTCAAGTGTCAAGATTTCACGTTTCAAGACCCGTTGATCACCTCGAGTGAGCCCTTGCTGGCTCGATTCGACCAACTAGCCAATGGGTTGGGATCCTAAACAAGCAATTCAAGTACAAGACATTCACTTCACAAGATTCAAGGGAGTCGATGGGATAACAACCCAAATGACTATCAAGTCAAGCACAAGTAAATCATTTCATAGGTAGGTCATTTCACTTGAAACAAAATAACAGTAATTCAGTCAAAAAGGGTCAAGTATGATAAAGTACACACTCACCCAATTAATACACACTCAAGTGCCAGGTTGTCAATCAAGAGAACAAGTCATTCAAGCAAGAAAGTATATCATCCAAGCATTCACAACTACTTGGAACACTCACCTCCACCAAAGTAAAACAAATGTTACACGTCAGTCACCAAGTCACTTCCATATTCACTTCCAAGTCCTAAGATCAAGCAAATAGAGAACATTAAGGTCTACTACTCCAAGTCACAAGGGGTGAGCAAAATGAATTTTCAAAATTCAACTTAGTCAAGTCACATAACAATTCAGATTGTCACCCCCAAAAGCCCTTTCAAAATCACAAGGTTTCTAATTCAAATCAAGAGAATAAAGCCACATACATGCTAGACCAAAGGTTCAAGGAAAATATGGAACAAAATGCCTTGTTTATAGCAACAAATTTGGATATAAAATTGTCCAAAACAGTCCGAGTTTTCCAGCACTGGCGACATTTTTTAAAAAAGCATAACATGAGTTCTATAGGTCAAAAAATCATAAAACTTATACCACTAGAAAATAGACTCAAAGGACTAACAATCTCTAGAAGACATTTTTGTGAAATTCAACTCATAGTTTAGTCAAATTTTAGTTCCAATCTATTGCTACCATAAATCTCAAACAGAGCAAGTCATGATTTTCAACAAATTTTGCAGGTTTTCTAGTATTGATAGAGAATTAGGCCCTAAAATTTATGTCATTGAAAGGTCTTTAAGTCTAGGTTCAAACACAATAAATGAAATTCAGTTTTGATTTTCCTATACCAAGTTAGGGCCAATGTACTAAAACTGCACAGAAACTTCTGCGAAAATTTTAGAAACATATCAACAAGGAAAACTAGAAACTCTCTCCAATAAAACTTCAAGATTTTGACTCAAATTCAACACACAAACATAGCTTAATGTTTGAGCAAGAGTATTTAGCAAAATCATGTCAAAAATACCAAACAAATGCAAGAAAAGGAAGCTACAATTCCTTCAGCCAGCATAGCAGAATTCAGCCAAGAAAACAGAAAATTTTTTGAAGCTTTAACCACTTAAAACTCATGATTTTGGCTCTAATCCAACATACACTTGTAGTTTAAAGTCTCATAGGGTGTTTTGAACAAGTTTTAGCTAAAAATCATCACAAAAATTTCAAAATCCAAGCTGAAAATCTCAGCTTCTAGTTCGGCCAGCGAGCAGAAAATTTCCTTAAAGGTTTCCAAAATTTCAACCAACAAATCTCTCAAATCTCACCCAACAATCCATAACATCACTATGTAAAAGAAGATATACCCAAGAATTTCCATAAGAAAAGCTACTAAAAGAGCACGATGAAATTAAACCCTAAGTTGGCACCTTCAAGAATTAAACATCAATTGAGTCAAATCCACCAATTAATCTTGTCATCCACCCACAAGATCATCTTAACCTCCATAAGGAAAGGAAAAGAGTTAGTCTTAACTTCATTACCTCCCTCGTTCCAAGCAAATCAAGTGAAAAATAAAGCCACAAAGTCCACCAAGATCCCTTCCTTCCAAGCTTTAAGCAAGAGGGTGATGGTGTGAGATGATCTTATTTTATTAGCTCACAAGTTCAAGCAAGAAATCAAGCAAGATGGTGAAGTTTTTCTCTTCCTTCCCTAGTCTCTCTCTCGGCTATCTTTCTCTCTATTTGACAAGGAAAAATGAAATTTTGGAAGACAATGGAAGTGTGTTGGGTAAGTTTGGTAGGTGGAGTTTTTGAACACTTAGAGGAGGTTGCACCACTTGTCACTTTCTTGTGGTAAGTTTCTCCCAACTCCCTCAATTCCTCACTTATCTCTTACTAACCTATTTCCTCAAAATTCCTTTTCACTAAAACCCCCTCTTCTCACCAAGTTTATCATATACCTCACTAAAAGTTGCATTTACCCCTCTCACTAACTCTCACATAAAACAAGTAATAGAATCATTAAGACACAAAATCATAATTAAATAAACAAAAAAGATGCAATTCAATTAACATGGGTAAAATGAAATTATCTTTTTTTTTTCGAGTCCTTACACCCTCTCTCCCTTAAAAGAATTTTGCCCTTGAAATTCCAATCTTTACTTGAAAAAGGTCAGGGTATCCTTATAGCTATTATCTCATCTACTATCATTTCGACAATGAAATCACCAGACCATGAACTCAATAGACATTGAACTTTCTTAATTACTAAACCACAACTTGAAAATCTTCATTCAATTCCAAGAATAGCTAGTAGAGATCGAATCATCCATGAAATTTGTGATATTTAATCAGGCGCTGAGACTAATATCTAGAAGGTAAATACTCGTGACCATGTGAAACAGCCCTTACATATATGCCAAAAGGGACTTGATTCGTTAAATCCTGAACTGAACTTGAAATGGCTTACTCGAGTAATACCTAACTTGATTTTTGGCATGTGGGCCCGGAAGAGGGTTGATTGGTGGATGGGGACTGGCATGAAGTGGTACTTTACTTGATGGAATTTGATTTGATATTGACGGAGAGTCAACTAAACTTGGAACTTGGTCACCACTGGATCTAGCTCGTGAGAATCCGTATCCTTTAAATTGCTTGTTTATTGCTCTATTAAAGTGTTTGTGTTATCTTGTCATGTTTTATTTTATTAGTTGCCTGTTCTCGTTTTTTTTTTCTTTTCTTAGAACCTCATTGGGTGAAAGCTCACTGTTAGTTGTTGTCCTTAACAGGGGCGAATACATAAATTAATTACACCCCAAAACCCTTCAACCAAAAGGTTGGTTAGTTTATATTTTAACTTCCAACAAATTAGTGTTAAGTGCCAACAAAAAGCAAAAAGATAGATTTGGTAATCGTAGGAACTAATGCAACTTTTAAGAATAGGTGAACACCTTGTTGAGCTCTGATACGATCCATGGCTGCCAAGATGGAGGAAATCGTTGGAAATCTTACAAGTTCAAGCCCTTAAGCCCTTTGGACCGTGGAGAAGATGCAACAAATGCTCCAGGAGCACTCCGAGTCCCTGGAACGGAGAATGGAGCGTCTTGAGTTAGCCCAAACAGCATCTGCATCAGGCAAAAACAGGGCTTTCCAAAACAACAATTTTACCAATGACAGTGACGAGGAGTTTCAAAGACGGTTACAGCCAGCACCTTGTAAGGGTTAATCTTCTACCAAAAGAGATTCCTCTAAGGCGCATCATGGAAATTCTAGACCATATGCTCTAAGGGCTGATTGGCGAATTGAATCCGCCAAGAGGGTTGATTCTCTAATGGAGGAAATTATGCCATTGTTGCAGGCATTCTTTGAGCAAAATAATCGTGCTCCAACTAATGGTTCTAAGGACGATGTTCCTTCTAGTCCAGCATTGATTGAAGGGGTACCTATGAATACTAAAAAGTGTGATTTACCAAGTGAAAGTTTTGTGAATGAGGTGACATTGGATGTTGCTGACTTGCTGCAAGCGTGTACAGCATCTTGTGAGGAAGTTGCGCAAGAGCAAGTGACCTTGGTAATACAATGTGCTATTCCCCAATCATTTGTTCAGTTCGAGAGTTTCCATGGCATTTATCTATTTGGAGTTACATCTATGTGGAACCGATTTGCCCAAGCACTTGAATTCAAAACTGGTTAGCTTCATGAGAACAATACCCAAGTTGCAATCCAAGTGGACAAACCAGCTTCGGTGCAACCTTAGCCACCTTTGTCCGCTACACGAAGTTCCTCAACATTGATTTTCTAGGAGTTGAATCTCCTCGGGTTGACTTCGTTGAAGTATATCAACTCACAGCTGGCCACGCCAATGGAAAGCACCATCAAAGTCATCCTACATGTGATATGCCGAGTTATTACCTTGAGGATGATCATAAGTTGAAGCCAGTTGCTTACTACGAGTTGCCTGTTATGCCAAAAATCATGTGGATCCTCCGTTTGTGCGAGAAACATGTCACGTGGATTATTTTCATGAAGGTGATGTCGTTGGCCCTATCCTCCAACTTCGATTTCGGGACAAATCACCTTTAAGAGGACGGGAATGATACGATCCATGGCTGCCAAGATGGAGGAAATCGTTGGAAATCTTACAAGTTCAAGCCCTTAAGCCCTTTGGACCGTGGAGAAGTGCAACAAGTGGGCCAGCCAAGAAACATGCAGAAAGCAAGAGTCGCGGGCCGATCCGCGACCCGGTGCCCCACGTATCGGTGCCTCGCGTGTCCTGATTAGAAGCTAAATTTCCTACATCCGCGGACCAATCCGCAAGCCAAGCATCGCGGATCCAGATCGCGGATCTCAGTCACGAATTTTTGTAATTTTTTTGTTAATTTTTTATGTTTTCAGTAATTAATTAGAACAGCCCATGGTTCACCCTAGAGAGCCTGTGGCCGAACCTTGGGTTTAGTAGTGAGTATTTAAGCCAATTCTTATGTACATTTGACACATTATTCAGAAATAACAGAAAACCATCTTGAGAGTCTCTCTCCTGCTTCTTGAAGCATTCTTGAATATCTTAGGTTGTTCTAGGGTATTCGATTAGACTTATCAATCTAGGAACACGCTAGATTGTGGTGTCCTCTACCATATCAAGGGATCGTTGACCGTGTAATCAACGGGTTCTTGATTCTTCTGTTGTGTTCGTCGAGTCAAACGCATTTCAACCTTCTAGATCCATAGTAGTCTGTACGGGTTTCGTCACAGGTTGGCGACGTTCGTATCAAGCTCTTACCAAAAAACCAAAAAAAAAAAAGGAAAAAAGGAAAAAATCATTGAAATTGCTCCACTTAAAATTATGAATTGTATAATACATTTGCAACATATTTAGTATCAACCTCTACAGGAATTAAGAGGATGACATTGGAGAAATGTGGAGTTGCTTAAGCTCGGAAAATTTTCTAATCTTAAGCTAATATTATTGAAGCTTAGCCTTCAGTTTTTCCCTTGCTTTCCATTCACTTATTTTGTGGCATTTTTTAAGAATTGGGAACCGGCCCACTAATTTTCTGAAGCAATGTGATATCGATTAATTTTTTTTAAGTAGGAGAGTGGTGAGACTTAAGAAGTAGAGAGGGGAAAGGGAATTTAAACCCATGGCCTTTAATTCTTAGGACCTTCGATTTGTAGTTTGTTCAATAACAAATACTTGTGCTCATCGCAACTGATTTATTCAAAGCTAGTTGTTGAATAAATGTAGTTCTGTTGAATAGGGGTCAATCCATGAGTTTTCTCCCTAATTATCTCAAGAAGCAACTTGCCCAATGCATTCTTCTCATTTAGGCTATAACCGACCTTAACAAGAAATTTATATGCATTTGGATGGAAACCTTCTTGAGTCTGAGTTGTTGGTAATGAGTTATGTTCCAATATAGTCTCCTCTCTTAGACAGGCAAATCTTTTCAAAACAACTTTCTCACTTTTGATGGCTTTAATTTTGGTGAGCAAAACATTTAATACGCTGTATCTGATAAAAGGGGATTGTCCTTCCTTTCTCTTTGATTTTGGCACATAACGCAAAACAAATACTTTAAAATTTTGAATTTTTTCCTTTACTGATTCTTTTCTTTTTGCTTCTCTTTAGAAATAAAATTTGGCATCAGTAAAATGCGCTTCGACTTTAGTGAAGGGTTTGTTATGAGCAACAACTTTCTTGACTACACCATCACTACAATACTTAAAACATTGATGAAAAATAGATGGTATAATTTATTTTCGTGAATCCACGGCCTTCCTAAAAGTAGGTTGTAAGATGTTTTGGCATCAATGACGTGAAAGAGTGCACTTGAAGACAACTCTTTAATAAGCAATTCAAGGCTTTTGAGGCCAATTGGTCTTTGCCCCCTTGATTAAATCCTTGGATCATGAGGCAGTTTTGAGAAAGTTCATTACTTGAACCCAAGTTCTTTCATAGCACGTATAGATATGATGTTAACAACAGATCATCGGTCAATGAGTATTCGATTTATCTTTTACTCTCGAGTATATCCACTCACGAACAAGGATCGATTGTGGGTCTTGGAACCAACTATCAAATCATCCCTATCAAAAATGATAGTTGTTGCACAATCCATAGGTACTTTATCAGTAATTTTGATTTTTTCCTCAAAATTGGCATTAATTTGCATGACTTGAGGGTCTCCAGTCTTGACGACATTATAGGAAGTGTAGTCATTATCATCATCACTAAAATAACCCTTTGGTATGAACTCTCTCAATGTCATAGGCTATTAAATCTTTTGAAGGAGTGGATCATTTGAAGAGACTATTTTTATGGTCACTCTTTCGATCCTTTTTGTTGCACTCCGTCGTTTCTTTGTTGCTTTAAATTTTGTTGGACGAATGTTTTTGGAGGAAGCGCTCTTCTTTATCTTTGGCTTCTGGGTCTTTTTTCGAGTGACAAGAGTCCACCTTTCATTATCATCCTCAACAGTATCTTTGCTTGAAGATTTTTCGACTTTCTTTCTTATAGATGGAATATTGCTTAATGGGGAGACTTCTATTGGACAGCATAAAGAACCAAACATTATTGTTGTTTGGTTTGCAGACACTTTATCTTCCTCAAGGAGGTTTTTCTTTGACAGGCTAACTCTATAACTTTGTCCTTAAAGACAAAACATTTAGTAAGAGGGTGACCGATCAAATGATGGTAACACCAATAGTTAGGATCACTGACTTGACCGGCCTCCTCAGGATGTTTCATATCAGGAAGTTCAATGAGTTTTGCTTTGAAGAGATCATCAAACATTCCATGCAAATCAGAATCAAGGAAGGGATATTCTTTTTCTTGCATCTCATTTAAAGTGGGCCTTTTTGTTAATCTACTTTGTGAGGGATCCAGTTTTTTAGTGACTTTCCGGCTCATTTTTGTAGCAATCTTCATGGGAGAGATATTTGTTACCATGGACTCCTTATTGTTGAGATTTGAAGGAGACTTACCCCCTTTCTTATTTTCTTGTCTTTCATTATTTTGTTGAGGAGGTTGAACACATGGAACTTGAATAGGTGGACTATCAGTTGCATTGGCTGTGACGCTCAACTCTATATCATGCGTTCGAGTAGCTAATTCCTCGAACGTGCTTGGACGAATGCCTTGTAGAATATAACTTAAGTTCCAGTGCATTTCTTGAATGCACATTTCTATGGCAGAAGTTTCAGAGAGCCTATCTTTACATTTAGACTCAAACTTATCCACCTATATGTAGTTGACCACAGGCTCATTTTTTCCATTGGCGAGTGTTGGTCAATTTCAGTGTACTAACAATTCTCCAAGTGCTGTAGAAGCGATTCAAGAACTCTTGCTCAAGTTGCTCCCAACTATCATAGACCTAGGTTCAAGATCAGAATACCAGTCAAATTCATTGCCCTACAAGTGATCTTTGGAGAATGAGGTATGCGCATTGGTTCATGTTCATGATGAAGTTGAGTTGGCGACATGCTTCATGGCTCTCTTTTATACACATATTCCCCGTGAGCTTCAACATAAGCAAAACGCAGATTTGAGGACAAATCTCTTTTAAGAGAGGGGGAATGATATGAATCCAAATTCCCCAAGTGATGCGGACATCCAAGTAAGGTCGTGAATAGGAGCAACGGTTGAGCTTCTCAACCTTCAAGTGCATTTCAAGTGCCATCCGGTCCAATGACGCGTGCAAGAGCCAAATGCCTCAAGGAATCGTTAGCTGCATTGGTTCGTAATATGCAAGATCAAGTCACACAGCTTAGGAATCTGGAGGGTCAATCGCTACCTTGTGTCACCATGCTAAGTGTTCATGAGGGTTCATCGAAACTCTTTGCCAATTAGGCATGCCCACGCCCATCAGGCACGCCTAAGGAATGCAATTTCAGTCGATGACCAGAAGCGTTGACACTAGTTAGACGTGCCCGCGCTGAGTGGTCACGCCTAAAGAATTTATTTTCGTCTGTTAGTTAAGTTCTTGTTTGTCCAATAAAGCAATCGGATAGGTGTGAACAGGGGCCTTGCCAAATGCCTTCTATGCTATTTCCTAATTGTTTAGTATTTAGGATTATTAGTAGTTTCCTAAAACCTAGCTTCCTATTTAGTTTGTAATTCGGCTCCTTAAGCTTCATGGCTGGCCAAATTTCTCAGTCCTTTTTGGTCTAGGTTTTTATGTTTTGTAGGCTATAATAGCCACCTTTATTTCATTTTTAATATTCAAGAATTATTCAAAAATTTCATTGAGTGTTTATCACTTTTCTTGCTTCTTTGAAGCGGCTTGAATACCTTAGAGTTCTCTTTAGTTGTTTATTGACTTATCAATTCAAGAACGCGTTGAATTGTGGCGTCTTCTACCATTATACCAATGTTCATTGTCCAAGTGCTCAACGGGTGAAGTCTTCCGCTGTGTGTGAGTTAACTTTATTTAGCAATATCCTAGATCCTACGCTTGTCGTGTGCGGGTTGCGTCTTCCTAGGTGTAGTTCGTATCACCATTGTTTGTTGATTCAGCTACGGTGAAGGTGTCGCGTCTGAGTGTTTCTAGGGTTTACGTGGAGGTTGATCTCCTCAAGTCGATCCCGTCTCGTGTTTGGGTGGGATTGGGTGAACAGGATGGATTCTGGCAGGACCTCATTGCCGAGAATCTCCCCAAGTACTGTTCACATTGCTTTCGACAAGGGCATGCCTCAGAGGATTGCCATGTCAGACACCCTGAGTTTTGAAAGCCCAGGCAGGTGGAATTCTAATAATAGGAGGGAGCCAGTTTTGGGCGGCGACAAACAAGTGACAATGGCGGCTATGGGAATTAGCGTTGGTGATGAAGAAAGGTCGCAACCGGAAGAGGCATGGTTGCAATGCTGGTGTGCAGCATCTCGGTTTGAGGGATTCGGATTCGGGCTCCCCTTCATTGAATGAGGGGGGAGAGGTGCGACCCCCATTGGAGATGAATTGGCAAGGGTCAATTGATACGAACTACGTTAACAAGTAACGCAACCCGCTTACGACAAGCGTAGGGATCTAGGATATTGGTAACCAAAGTTGGAAACACACAGCGGAAGACCTTCACCGTTGAGCACGTGGACAATGAACGTTGGTATAAGGTAGAAGATGCCACAATTCAACGTGTTCTTGAATTGATAAATCAATGAACCCCTAAAGAGAGAGGTGATAAACACTCAATGAAATTTCTGAATAATTCTTGTATGACGAAAATGAAATAAAGTGGCTTATTTATAGCCTACAAGACACGAAATCCAACTTTGAATAGGAAACCTAAATTCGGCCTGCATGGAAGCTTAAGGAAACCAAAACCCTAACTAACTAGGAAACTAAATTTAACCTACTAATTGGGAAATAACATGAAGGCATTCAGCAAGGCCTTGTTCACACCTAGCCAATTGCTTTATTGGACAAACAATAACTTAACTAACAAATGAAAATAAATTTTATAGGCGTGACCGTTAGACGTGGGCACGCCTAACTGGTATCAACGCTTCTGTCCAACAGCACCTTAGGCGTGATCACTCAGCGCGGGCAAGTCTAACTAGTGTCAACGCTCCTGGTCATCGATTGAAGTTGCATTCCTTAGACTCGATGAACTCTCATGAACACTTAGCAAGGTGACACAAGGCAGTGATAGATCTTCCAAGTTGCTAAGTGGTTTGACACTCTCTTGAACATCACGAACCAACATGGCCAATTCTTCCTTGAGCCTTTTAGCTCTTGCACGTGTCATTGGACTAGGAGGGACTTGAAATGAATGACCATTGCTTGACCTGCCCACCTTGCTTGAACCCGTGCATGGATGATCCGCATCATTCCCATCCTTTTGAGAAGGATTTATCCTCAAATCTTGTTCATCCTCTGCAAGAAATGGACTAAGGTCAGAAACGTTAAAGGTAGCACTAACTTGATACTCACTAGGAAGATCTAGATGGTAAGCGTTATCATTAATGCATTCAAGGACTTGGAATGGTCTGTCCCCTCTTGGTAGCAACTTGTTGTAACGTTGGGCAGGAAATCTCTCTTTCCTCATATGCAACCATACCCAATCGCCAGTTCAAAGGTTACACAACGATGCCCTTTGTTGGCTTGTTGGACATATTGGGCCGTGTGTTGTTCAATGTTGGCCCGTACCTTTTCATGTAATTGCTTCACCACATCAGCCTTCTTTGATCCATCGAGACTAACACGGTCAGTCATAGGTAATGGCAAAAGATCAAGTGGAGTCAAAGGATTAAAACCATAAACAATTTCAAAAGGTGAAAACTGAGTTGCACTATGAGTAGAACGATTATAAGCAAACTCAACATGTGGTAAACACTCTTCCTACGTTTTAAGATTACGTCTTATAATAGCACGTAAGAGTGTAGACAATGTGCGGTTGACGACCTCAATTTGGCCATCAGTTTGTGGGTGACTAGATGTAGAAAATAACAACTTAGTCCCAAGTTTTCCCCACAAAGTTTTCCAAAAGTAGCTAAGAAACTTAACATCACGATCAGACACAATAGTACGTGGAATACCATGCAATCTAACAATGTCTTTAAAGAACAACTTAGCTACATGTGAAGCATCATCAGTTTTGTGACAAGATATAAAATGTGCCATTTTAGAAAATCTGTCAACAACAACAAAGATGCTATTATTTCCTCTTTTTGTCCTAGGCAACCCCAAAACAAAATCCATAAATATATCTACCCAAGGTTCCTTAGGAATAGGCAAAGGAGAATATAAGCCAAAATGTTGAAGTTTAGACTTAGCTTTGTGGCAAGTGACACACTTAGCCACCACACGTTCCACATCACGCTTCATCCTTGGCCAATAAAAATGCTCTTGTAGAATGGCAAGTGTTTTGGCAACTCCAAAGTGCCCCATCAAACCTCCTCCATATGATTCCCTCACAAGCAGCAACAAACGAATAGAACAATTAGATATACAAAGCTTGTTGAGATAAAATAGGAAACCATCATGAAAATAGAACTTACCATTCGATGGTGTTTTACTTGGAGAACTTACCAAGGCCAAAAAATCTTCATCTTTCTCATACAATTCCTTGATAAACTCAAGTCCAAGCAATTTTGCATCAAGTACAGTGAGTAAAGAATGTCTACGTGACAATGCATCCGCTACAATATTAGACTTTCCTACTTTGTACGTAATAACGTAAGGAAGGGTATCAATGAATGCAACCCACCTAGCATGCCGCTTATTAAACTTATGTTGAGATTTAAGGTGGTTAAGCGACTCATGGTCAGTATGGATTACAAATTCCTTAGGTCTAAGATAGTGTTGCCACGTCTCTAAAGACCTAACCAATGCATACATTTCCTTATCATATGTGGGGTAATTCAAGGCTGCCCTATTCAATTTTTCACTAAAGAATGCAATGGGACGACTTTCTTGCATTAAAACAGCCCCAATACCCACACCCGATCATCACATTCAATGTCAAATGTCTTATCAAAGCATGGTAATGCAAGTACAGGTGCATGAGTAAGTTTATCTTTAAGTGCATGAAAGGCATGTTCTTGAGCTTCATCCCACACAAATTTTTTATTTTTCTTTATCACAGACGTCAAAGGTGCAGCAATTGTACTGAAATCTTTAACAAATCTATGATAAAAACTAGCTAAATCGTGGAAGCTATGAACATCTCTAGCACTTTTAGGTGTCGGCCATTCACAAATAGCATGCAACTTTTCCTCATCAACATGGATTCCATTAGCACTCACAACATAGCCTAGAAACACTACTTCACTAGTGCAAAAAGAACACTTTTTAATGTTAGCATACAATTGTGCATCACGAAGTGTCTTAAGCACAAGCCTCAAATGTTGAACATGCTCCTCTAGACTATAGCTATAAATCAGGATGTCATCAAAATAAACAACTACAAATTTGCCAATAAAATGTCTAAACACATGGTTCATCAATCTCATGAAAGTACTAGGGGCGTTAGTCAAACCAAAAGGCATGACAAGCCATTCATATAAACTATACTTAGTCTTAAAAGCCGTTTTCCATTCATCACCCTCTTTCATTCTTATTTGATGGTAACCACTTTTTAATTCAATTTTTTTTGAAAATTATGGCACCATACAACTCATCCAGCATATCATCCAAATGAGGGATAGGGTGATGATATTTTACCGTTATAGCATTAATGGCTCTACAATCAGTGCACATATGCCAAGTTCCATCTTTCTTTGGCACTAGAATTACAAGAACCGCACATGGGCTCAAACTCTCCTGCGCCCATCCTTTCTTCAAGAGCTCCTCAACTTGTCGTTGTAGCTCCTTTGTGATGAGCAACCCTAG
Organism: Gardenia jasminoides; assembly: GCA_013103745.1. Classification (NCBI taxonomy): domain Eukaryota; kingdom Viridiplantae; phylum Streptophyta; class Magnoliopsida; order Gentianales; family Rubiaceae; genus Gardenia; species Gardenia jasminoides. Next base: position 8,932,962 of record CM023104.1, on the reverse strand, counting down.
GGGTAAACCCTCCTAGAACCTCTCAACAACGTTTTATCAGAGGGGAATGATGAAAGAGCTGAAAGCTGTCCAAGAAAGAATTCATCATTCAAAGGGGTCCAAGTGATTGAAATTCAAGAAGATGCATTTGAAGGATTGAAACCCTAGCTTTGGCTTAAAAATCACATTTGGATTTAGGGTCTCAATTCGACCATCTAGAGTTATGTCTAAATTCCATTTTGTGTACTTAGTATGTTGGGCCGAATTGCCTTGCTGATTTTGGCTTGGTTAATTCAAATCCATTTGCTATTAGTAAGTTAGTTTAATTTCTGGTTAGTAAATAAAGCTTTGACCGAATTGGTCTAAGCCTAGTCAATTAGGGTCTTGGTCAAGTAGGTTTCCTAGTCCTTGAGGGATTGACCAAGCCGTTTATTTAATTGTTTCCTAGTAGTAGTAGGATTAGTTTTTCCAAGGCTATAAATACAGCCTATGATGGACGAAATTATTAACCAAGTTTATCAACCAATTTTCAGCTTATTCTTGTGAGAATAGCACGTCTCTTTCTAAGAGATTCTTCTTTGAATACTTGAGAGATTTTGAGTGTTCAATCGACTTATCAATCAAGAACCACACTTGATTGTGGCGTCATCTACCAACAGCCTTGGTTCGCTAATTCATTGTTCTACGGGTTAAGATTAAATTCAAGGTTCGTAGTTTCGCGGGTTAGAGGGGTCAAGAGTCTTCCGTAAATCCAACTTGATATTCGTCTAGGTCCGTTATCCAACTCACATCATCTGGTATCAGAGCTAGTTGACGGTATCAAGTATATCCCTTTTAATCCTTGTTATTGTTGTTTCTTGTTTTGTGTCAAAAAAAAAAAAAAAAAAGTTACTGTTCATCGTACTGTAGCGTCACTGTTCATCCGAATTGCATCCTTAGTTTCTTGATTGTTGTTCTTGAGTCTTGAATCAAAAAAACAAAAAAAAGAGTCAAAATCTGTCCGCAAGTCCTTAGGTCTTTTGCTAGGGTTTTCTTGTATTTCTTGCTTCTAAATTTCTGGTTGTCAAGCATTGCTAGTTGAGTCGTCTTGAAGTCCTGAAATCTGGTCATCTTAAGTCGCCTTGCTTTGCAATTCTTGTAGTAATTCTTGTGTTCAAATCTGCTTTAGAGTCGGGTCTTTGTTGTTCTTGTTGCTGTCCATTTTTTATTCTTGTTGCTGACCAGAATTTGTCTTGCTATTGTGAGTTGTTTCTTGTGTCAATTGCTGGAAATTAGAGGCTGATCTAAACCAAAAAAATTCTGTGACTTTCCTTGCTGAAATTGTTGATTCTTGACATACCTTGTGGCCTTCTTGAATTCTTGAAACAAACCCTAAAAAGTTCTTGAACAAGTTTCAACCAAATCTTGAACTTTGGGGCTGTTTTCTTGAGTTTCTTGAAATCAACTGAAAGATCTTGAATTCTGGAAATTCCAACTGATCTTTGAAGCCTAAGAGCAGAATTTAATCGGGTTGAAGTGGGAAAAAAAAAACAGCGAAAGAAAGAAGAAAGGAACAAGAACCCAAAGCTGCTTTTGAAAAGTCTGCTAGTAGCTGAAGCTGTTTCTTGTGTTGATCCAACATTCTTGCGTTGTTTTCTTTGTTCAACACTTGAACATTCATCTTTGGAAGTTGTTGGAAATATTTGCATGTGTGGAAAAGGTGAGAAAATCGAAATTGAAAGGTGAGAACCAAACCAGAAAATAAGACTGCGAAATTCCAGATTTTGTTTCCTAAAGTGATTTGATTTTCTTGTTGCTTAAAGTTGAATCCAAATAGGAAACTTCCTTCCAATCCTACAAAATAGCTTTCCTAATCCCTAAAACAGCAACAAAACTACATCTACAAGGGATTAAAACTGCCAAAAAACAGATCCCAAGTAGCATTGGAAACCTTTGCACCGCCTGAGCCAAATCAGTCCAAATCTGAATCTGTTTTGAGAACTTTTGGAACCTGAATTGTTGACCCCTTTGTAACCTTGAGCCACGTCATTTTTTGTTCCTATTTTCCAGCATTTTAGGTGAGTCTTTTAATTTGTTTTATTACTGGTCAGGTCAAGTAATCTCTCTTCCAAAAATTAAAGTCCAAGTTGTGGTCTAGTTTTCCAAAGTGAATTGTGTTTTTGAGTTTTGTTTGCCGATTTCTTTTCAGTCTTTCTAAAGTCAATTTTAGTCCTTACTTCTCAACTCATTTGCTTCCTCATTATTCTTCAAAGTGAATCAAAGGGGTGATACATCACATTCTTGAAAGGTAATTGGTGATAAGTCCTTGAATTGCTTGAAATTTCTGAATTCTTCAAGGGGGAAGATCAAGGAATTTGAGCGTGCTTGGTGAGATCATTAGAGTGAAATAAAAACACTTGAGTGATACACGAGCGCGAGGGAAACACGTGAGGGAGTGTGTGAGGTCTTTTCTATCACGAGTTTGTTCATTTTGCAGGTTTTGAAATATGTCTACCAAAGGAGATGAGATAACCATGAATAAGTTTGATTGCTTGGAGGATAAAACCTTCAAGAGGAAGGGTTCCAAACCTTCTAGTAGCCATCGAGAATATCACCCTTATGTGCCTAAAGGAGTAAATGTTTTGGCATTGCGTGATGTAGAAGAACAACTGAATGTCATTAAAGCTCAACAAAGTAACTGGTTCTACACTCGTTGCTACGTCAAGGATAAAATTCTTAGCATGGCCATTGACAGGAGTTGTACAATCAACCTTGCAAGCACTGTTATGGTTGAGAAATTGAATCTTCCAACCGTTGATCTTATTCAGCCATACAAGTTACAAAGTGCTAGTGGTGATATTTGGGTTACTAAGCATACACTTGTTCCTTTCCGTCTTGGTAGATACGTAGATAAGGTATTTTGTGATATTGTTCCTATTCAAGTGACGCATGTATTGTTGGGAGAATCATGGATGTCTAAAAACGATGTTAAGTATGATGGGAAAACTAATAAGTATTCCTTCATATTTAATGGATGTCGTTTCAAGCTTGGGTCACTTACTTATGAGCAACTTTGTGAAGACCTTGCTATTCTTCTACATGAAAAGCAATCAAGAGAGCTAGTCAAAGGCGATGAGCAATCATCTCAAGAGGAAGCTACTGCACAAAAGGAAGAATTGAAGGATAAAGCCGAGGCAAAATCCATGAAAAAGGCAAAAGATTGCTCGATTTTAGTGGAAGAAAAGAGCAGAAGCAAGCAATACTTGCAAAAGCCAATGTTGAGAGCAAACATCATGTACTTTTGGCTAACCAACTTGACTATATTTCGCCTAGTATGTTTGTTCCATTTTCACAGGTTTTCAAGACAAATCATGTGCTGCCTCATGATGAAACTCCTAAGCCAATTGTCTTGACTAAATTTGGTAAAATTCTAGTTACTTCAATTGCCAAGAGAAAGGTAGAATTCTTCCCTAATTCTCTTTGTTTTCATGATACAACTACTACCTTTGTGTTGCCTAAGGAGGTAAGTACTCTTAAGTTGGCTATGAGTAGTTCTATGCCTAATCTTGATGAATTGGTTACTACCTTCTTGTGCATAGTTCATTTTCTTGACTTGTTCATGTATGCTAAACTTCTAGAGTTAATTGACATTGTTTTAAAAGTTGTTTATGTAAGTCATATGGTTAACTATCAAGGAATCATGAAGTTTGACAAATCTGTCTACCTACTTTATGACCCTTATGCTAGAGATAGTTTACGCCATCTTAGGTGCCTTTATTTTACTTGTGTGAAATTTATTTTGAATCCATCTATGTCATGTGTTTTTTTGAGTCTTGCATTCTTCTAGTTTGTTTTGAGTTATTTTAGTAATCCTGCTCATTCTAACTATGTGAGTCCCATGTGTTCTATTAGTTTTAAGTGTCTTGATATTATCCATGCATATCCCACTTTTACGTAGTGATTCTAATGTCTTTTAAATTGTGTTCAAAATGTTAGGATGGTGCATGACGTTCACATATACCCTCTTGTTATCGGAAAGTGTTGAATACATCTACTTGATGAATCTTACTCTTCGTTCTTTGTATTTGATCCGGTGTCAAAGACGGAGATCGTGGCAAAACCATTGTGAGCTGATGTGTGCATGTTGGTTCGTGTTCAAATTGGGTAGACGGCATGCTTCTTGGCTCGCATTCATACAAACGTTCCCTGACGTTCTTCATCATAACGATCCTTCGATTTGGGACAAATCGCCTTCAAGAGAGGAGGGAATGATGAAAGAGCTGAAAGCTGTCCAAGAAAGAATTCATCATTCAAAGGGGTCCAAGTGATTGAAATTCAAGAAGATGCATTTGAAGGATTGAAACCCTAGCTTTGGCTTAAAAAATCACATTTGGATTTAGGGTCTCAATTCGACCATCTAGAGTTATGTCTAAATTCCATTTTGTGTACTTAGTATGTTGGGCCGAATTGCCTTGCTGATTTTGGCTTGGTTAATTCAAATCCAATTGCTATTAGTAAGTTAGTTTAATTTCTGGTTAGTAAATAAAACTTTGACCGAATTGGTCTAAGCCTAGTCAATTAGGGTCTTGGTCAAGTAGGTTTCCTAGTCCTTGAGGGATTGACCAAGCCGTTTATTTAATTGTTTCCTAGTAGTAGTAGGATTAGTTTTTCCAAGGCTATAAATACAGCCTATGATGGACGAAATTATTAACCAAGTTTATCAACCAATTTTCAGCTTATTCTTGTGAGAATAGCACGTCTCTTTCTAAGAGATTCTTCTTTGAATACTTGAGAGATTTTGAGTGTTCAATCGACTTATCAATCAAGAACCACACTTGATTGTGGCGTCATCTACCAACAGCCTTGGTTCGCTAATTCATTGTTCTAAGGGTTAAGATTAAATTCAAGGTTCGTAGTTCCGTGGGTTAGAGGGGTCAAGAGTCTTCCGTAAATCCAACTTGATATTCGTCTAGGTCCGTTATCCAACTCACATCAGTTTGGACCTTTTCTCTTCAACGAAAATTGATCTAGGTTTGTTCACGTGGACTCAAGACCTCTGATACATGACGGCAATCAGCAACCTCAAGCAAATATAGATGGAAGATTAGACACCACGATTAGGGAACAAATATAATCGATAAAGTCTAAAAGAAAACTCAAGTTAAAGAACTCAAGAATTCAAGAGAAGTTCAATGGAGAACTTGAAGGAAAAATGATACGAACTACGTTAATTAATAACGCAGCCCGCACACGAAAGATGTAGGATCTAGGGTTTTGGTAAACAAAGTTGGAACACACCGCGGAAGACCTTCACCCGTTGAGCACGTGGACAACGAACGTTGGTATAAAGGTAGAAGACGCCACAATTCAACGTGTTCTTGAATTGATAAGTCAATGAACCCTTAAAGAACACTCTAAGGTATTCGAGTTGCTTCAAGGAAGCAAGAGAGGTGATTAAACACTCAAGTTATTTCTGAAAATTCTTGTATATTAAAAATGAAATAAGGTGGCTTATTTATAGCCTACAAGACATGAAATCCTAGTCCAAATAGAAAACCTAAATTCGGCCAGCTTTGGAAGCTTAAAGAACCGAAACCTTAACTAACTAGGAAACTACTTTTTAGGAAACTACTAATAATACTAGAGGCTAAACAATTAGGAATTTATTTTAACCTAACTAAGAATGGAAAAAAGACTGCTCAATAATTCCACGACCAGAAGACTTTAGCTTGTAAGGCGTGCCCACAGCTAATAGGTGCAAGTCTTCTGGTTTGCACTTTTATGAACTAAAGTAAACCAAATCATGTTGAATCGTGCTTGAACTCTTCGAATCCTTGCATGATGGACTTAAACCATGAGATGGCTTGAACTTGAACATATGGTAGCCCACCAGATTCGCATCATTACTGATACGAACTACGTTAATTAATAACGCAACCCGCACACGAAAGATGTAGGATCTAGGGTTTTGGTAAACAAAGTTGGAACACACCGCGGAAGGCCTTCACCCGTTGAGCACGTGGACAACGAACGTTGGTATAAAGGTAGAAGATGCCACAATTCAACGTGTTCTTGAATTGATAAGTCAATGAACCCTTAAAGAACACTCTAAGGTATTCGAGTTGCTTCAAGGAAGCAAGAGAGGTGATTAAACACTCAAGTTATTTCTGAAAATTCTTGTATATTAAAAATGAAATAAGGTGGCTTATTTATAGCCTACAAGACATGAAATCCTAGTCCAAATAGAAAACCTAAATTCGGCCAGCTTTGGAAGCTTAAAGAACCGAAACCTTAACTAACTAGGAAACTACTTTTTAGGAAACTACTAATAATACTAGAGGCTAAACAATTAGGAATTTATTTTAACCTAACTAAGAATGGAAAAAAGACTGCTCAATAATTCCACGACCAGAAGACTTTAGCTTGTAAGGCGTGCCCACAGCTAATAGGTGCAAGTCTTCTGGTTTGCACTTTTATGAACTAAAGTAAACCAAATCATGTTGAATCGTGCTTGAACTCTTCGAATCCTTGCATGATGGACTTAAACCATGAGATGGCTTGAACTTGAACATATGGTAGCCCACCAGATTCGCATCATTACTGATACGAACTACGTCAATTAATAACGCAACCCGCACACGAAAGATGTAGGATCTAGGGTTTTGGTAAACAAAGTTGGAACACACCGCGGAAGGCCTTCACCCGTTGAGCACGTGGACAACGAACGTTGGTATAAAGGTAGAAGACGCCACAATTCAACGTGTTCTTGAATTGATAAGTCAATGAACCCTTAAAGAACACTCTATATTCGAAGTTGCTTCAAGGAAGCAAGAGAGGTGATTAAACACTCAAGTTATTTCTGAAAATTCTTGTATATTAAAAATGAAATAAGGTGGCTTATTTATAGCCTACAAGACATGAAATCCTAGTCCAAATAGAAAACCTAAATTCGGCCAGCTTTGGAAGCTTAAAGAACCGAAACCTTAACTAACTAGGAAACTACTTTTTAGGAAACTACTAATAATACTAGAGGCTAAACAATTAGGAATTTATTTTAACCTAACTAAGAATGGAAAAAAGACTGCTCAATAATTCCACGACCAGAAGACTTTAGCTTGTAAGGCGTGCCCACAGCTAATAGGTGCAAGTCTTCTGGTTTGCACTTTTATGAACTAAAGTAAACCAAATCATGTTGAATCGTGCTTGAACTCTTCAATCCTTGCATGATGGACTTAAACCATGAGATGGTTTGAACTTGAACATATGGTAGCCCACCAGATTCAGAGATCATTCCCTCCTTCTTAAAGGCGATTTGTCCCAAATCGAACGATTGCTTGAGGAGAAGAATTGTAGGTAACAAGTGGATAAATGAAAGCCATGAAGCATGCCTTCTACTTAGTTTGAAGTGGAACCAACGAGCACGCTTCAACCACGATCTCAACGTATGCACAAACCAAGGCCAACAAGGATGCTCACGTTCCATGAACCACGAATACGTATCACATGTAGCCTCACTATGGTCACAATCATCCTTCAAATCTATGCCTGGATCAAACACAAAACATGAGGCATTAGTAGGAAGGAAAGAAGTAAGAATACTAAATTCACCCAATGTATAACACGAAGGAAAGACATGATTTCCATGCGTCATGGCAATAATGTTCACAGACTCTAAGGACACATTAGACTCACTACACAAACATGCATCATAATGACCAACACAATGGGCACACAAGTCAAGGAAAATAAAAGACACATAAGGACTCAAACTGAAATGCTGAAAATGACCTATTTCAACACTAGGACTAATAACACAATGCAAACAATTGGCACAAATAAGAAAATCAGATTGGAAAGGAGTAATTGCAGTTTCAAAATCAATTGAAAGTAAACTCCCTTTCACAGCAAGTGGCTGGTTTGCTAAGGCAATGCATGGTGTCATAGAGTGATGGTAGAAATTAGCAATATCTTCATGCGAACAAGCAAATGATGAAGACATCGATGGCAACGAAATGCTGCTCAAATCCATGGACTGATGAAAGTTAGAAAAACAGTGGTTTGTTGCTGGTTGAGACTGATGAAGAATCAAGTGCTGTTCCAATGCAAGTCAACGAGCCTACAAGAGTACCACTTGGACCCGTGACCCGTGCCCGTGCTAAACGATTCAAAGAATCCCTTCAAGCTTTGGTTCGAGCTATCCAAGAACAAAATAGCACAAATTCCAGCATTGAAGGATTAGAGGATGAAGCACAAGCATATTCGATCAAGACTTTGATCATGGTTGAAGATGATTGAAGACTTGTTCAAGCCTTGTTAGTTTTCGATTATTACTAGTAGTTAAAATAAAAGTTGGCCATTCGATCTCCAAGTGTGAATTGAGATCCGAATGCAACCTTCCTAAAAAGTAGGATTTCTATTTAAGCCGTATTATAGCTAGTTGTTTCCTTATTGGATTAGGGTTTTCGTAAGGCTTATAAATAAGCCCTAAGCCGTTTTTCATAGCATAACTTTTAACGAGACTTTGAGAAATTCCAGATTTGCTATTTGCAATCTTTTGGCTTGTGTAAGCTAATCCTGAACATTGTAAGGCTGTCCTTAATGTTCGTTGACTTATCAATCAAGCACCTTCTTGATTGTGGCGTCTTCTATCTTTTGGTTTCGTTCTTGTGCGGTCCAAGAATTGAATCAATTCCATCCCAACGTTGATACTTCAAAAATTCCAGGACTTGTGGGCGATTTCTCTCCTTCTTAGGGTTGTAGGAATCACATCAGTTGGTATCAGAGCTTTGGGTTGAGGTATCTTCGTATATCCCTTTCAATTTTCCTTGTCACGTGTCTTAGGGTTTGCATCTAGGTGTCCTTTTGTCTTGTGTCTTGATCCGAAACTGGATTGTTTTTGTGGTGTGTCTCGCTTGTGGTTTCTTGATTTCATCCCAATTGTGTCTTGTTGTTTGCCTTAGAGGAAGTCAATCTGTCCAAACAAGTTGCGGCTGTCCAAACTTGTTGTGGTAAGATCGCTTGCTATCCGTAATTCTTGGTGTGTTCTTGAGTCAATCTTGATCTTGTGTCGTTGTTTAGCTTTGTCAAAAAAAAAAAAAAATTTTGTGCTGTCCAGAATTCTTCCTTGTCTTCCGAAAGTGAGACTAGGGTTTCTCTTGAATCTTGTGGCATAAATTGGAATTTCATCATTGCTTGATTGTGGTTCTTGAACTTTGATTCTAACTTGCAAATTTTGAATTGAGAAGAAACTTGAAAATAATCTTGAAACCCAATCTTGAAGTCGATCCGTGTTTTATTTTCTTGCCCAAACCGAACAAGAACCCTAGTTTGGGAAGGAGTAATCCGCCAAAGAGTACAAAACTGCTCAAAAAAAAATTTTGGCCTTGCACTCCCACACATATTTAAAGGCCACCCCAACTTTCCTACTCAAGTTAAAAAAAAAAAAAAAAAGGAATCCAATTTGGATTTGGCCAAAGATTGCTAAACCTCCATTCTACCCTTCTTGAAACAAATTTGGAAACCTTCCTCCACTTGAAAATAGTACTTTCCAAATTAATTAAGGGTACAATTATCCAAAAGAACCAAATTTCCTTTGTTGACTGAGTCAAAGCCGGAACACACGTGGTTTGACCAAGTCAAAGCCGATTTCATTGTTTGACTATGTCAAGGATTGCCTAAATCACCAATTCTCTTCCAAATCTGATTTTTCAAGATTCTTAAATCAATTTACAGATTTGTTAAGATATTTTCAAGAAAATTTCAAGAATTGTATTAGGTAAGTGAATTTACAATTTTGCCCTCTAGCCAAAATTTGTCAAAACTAAAATCACAACCTTTAATTCTTAAGTCTGTCTTTTCCCCTTCATATCTGGTCCAAGACATCTCAAACGCTCCTTGTCAAGTCGCTTAGGTCATTCCAAAATTTCAAGTCAAGTTGTCATAGTTTGTTGGTTGTTTGGTTTGGTGGGTTGAACGCATCTTGTGGTTGGAATTGCTTTGTTCAAGGTCTGCAAATCACGCCAAGAGAACTGACTTGGTGAGTTCAATAGAGCTATAAGTACTTGAGTGACATACACGAGAGTTGAGGGAAAACATTGTGCTTGAGTGAAGTGAGGAAATTATTGTTTTCTACTAACCTTTCTTGCGTGGATTGAGCATGTCTAACGGGACTAATCTCAGCCAATTGACTTCAAATTTCATATGGAAGCTATGATGAAGGAAGTTCAAAGAATGATTAAGGATTCCATAGAACCTTTGCATGAACGGTTGGACCAAGTTGAACAAGCTAAAAGTCGAACTAGCTCAACTAAGAGTAAAGATAAGAAGGCTGAATCAATCCTCTAATGGTGAGGAAGAAGAATTTGAACCTCGGTTTAGAGCTGCCCGAAGCAACCAAGACTTGGTGATGATGCCTTGAAGGGTGTTAAGCTCAATATTCCAGCCTTCTGTAAATCGATCCGAGTTATATCTGAATGGGAACGGAAAATTGAAGCAGCCTTTGAGTGCCATAACTTCGAGGAACATAAGGTAAAACTTGCTGCTTGAGTTCGCTGATTATGCATCCGTGGTGGGATCAAGTTCCCCAATAGGAGGAGGAACCACAACAACCCGTGAGAGATTGGGAAGAAATGCGTGGTCTTATGAGGAAAAGATTTGTGCCAAGCTACTATCATAGAGACTTGCTCCGGAAATTGCAAACCTTGTACCAAGGTAGCTTAAGTGTGGAGGATTACTATAAAGAGATGGAAATGGCGCTAATGAAAGCCGATATCCATGAAGATGAGGAATCAACTATGACTCGTTTTTTGCATGGACTGAAGCCTGAGATAGTCGAGGTTGTGGAACTTCAACATTATCTGATATTCATGAGATGCTTGAGAAAGCCGCCACTATTGAGAGGCGCCTCAAAAGGAGGGGCAATGTTCACAAAACACATTCCTCAAGCTGGAAATTGAGGAGGTGTGCCGATGAAAAGTGGAGGAAAGGAATTCGGCTTCTTCATCCTCTTCCAAGCCAAAGTTCGAAGCCTCAAAATCGAACTCCAAAGAAATTCCCAAGGCTGTCCGTGATCCATCTAAACCAAGGAACCGTGAGGTAAAGTGTTTTAAGTGCCAAGGCTTCGGTCATATTGCATCTCAATGTGCCAATCAACGCACAATGATTATTTTGCCTAATGGGGAAGTATTAACTGATGATGAAGATGAGTATGCCGACATGCCCCCACTTACTGAGGAAGAAGATGAGTTGAAGGATGAATTAGTTAACCAAGACTTGGAATGCCTAGTTATGAGAAAGGTGCTTGCCGTCCGAAGCTGGAGGATGAAGAGGCTGCTCAAAGGGAAAACTTGTTCTATACACGCTGTCACATTAAAGACAAAGTGTGTAGTTTAATTATTGATAGTGGTAGTTGTGCCAATGTTGCGAAGTTTACTCATGGTTGAGAAATTGGGACTACCGACTACTAGCCATCCTCAATCTTATCGACCGCAATGGTTGAATGAGGGGGGAGATGTTCGAGTTTTCCGCCAAGTGAAAGTACCATTCCGCATTGGCAAGTATGAAGATGAAGTTATTTGTGACGTGGTGCCTATGCAAGCAAGCCATGTGATTCTTGGTCGCCCGGCAATATGATCGCGGATGTCGACTTCAAAGGGAAGACCAATAAATACATTGTGCATCATTGTAACAGAAGTATCAGCTTGCACCACTTACACCTAGACAGGTTTATGAGGATCAAATTAAATTGCAACAAGAGCATGAAAAAGATCTTGAGTGGAAAAAAAGAGAGAAGACCAAAGAAAAGAAACAAGAGAGCATGGTCAAAATAGTGAGAAAAAGAGAGGGAAGACTCGGCCATGAAGCAAAGAAAAGAGAGAAAACAAAGTTTGATTGCAAAAACCAAGAGTGTAAAACAAGCTTTGATTTCTAACCAACTTTTACTTATACTTGTGTGCAAGGGGGAGTTAGATTTACCTTCTACCTCTACTAACTCTCTACCATTAAGTGTGTCTTCTCTTTGTGAATTTGGAGTTGTTTCAAGATATCCCCGATGGATTACCACCCTTAAGAGGAATCGAGCACCAAATTGACTTGGTTCCTGAGCTCCACTACCCAACAAAGCGGCTTATAGAACCAGCCCCGAGGAAACTAAAGAGATTCAAAGGCAAGTGGATGAGCTGCTTAGGAAAGGTTGGGCAACGAGAGTCTAAGTCCGTGTCCGGTTATTCTTGTGCCTAAGAAAGATGGTGGATGGAGGATGTGCACCGATTGTCGAGCCGCCAATGCTATAACGGTAAAGTATCGCATCCCATTCCTAGGTTAGATGATATGTTAGATGAGCTTCATGGTGCAATCATATTTACCAAAATTGATTTGAAAAGTGGTTACCATCAAATTCCGAAAGAGGGTGATGAGTGGAAAACCGCTTTCAAAACTAAACATGGTTTATATGAATGGTTGGTTATGCCTTTGACTTACCAATGCTCCAAGTACATTTATGCGGTTAATGAATCATGTTCTAAGACATTTCATTGGTAAATTTGTGGTTGTCTATTTTGATGACATACTCATTTATAGTAGAAGTTTGGAAGAACATGTTGAACATTTAAGAGCTGTTTTGGGTACTTCAAAGAGAGAGGTTATACCAATCTCAAGAAGTGCCTTTTGTACTGATCGCTTGGTGTTCCTAGGGTATGTTATTAGTTCACAAGGTATTCATGTTGATGAAGCCAAAGTGAAGGCTATTCAAGAGTGGCCAATCCCAAAGACTATTGGTGAAGTCGAAGCTTTCATGGTCTAGCAAGCTTCTACCGCCGGTTTGTTAGAGACTTTAGTACCATCATGGCACCAATCACGGCTGTCATGAAGAAGAATGAGAAGTTTGTTTGGGGAAGATCAAGATAAGGCCTTCCAATTGATTAAGTTTAAACTCACACATGCACCACCCTAGTTCTACCTAATTTTGATCTAACTTTGAAGTGGAATGTGATGCATCGTGTTGGAGTCATGCTCATGCAAGGAGGGAAACCCATTGCTTATTTTAGTGAGAAATTAAGTGGAGCTGCACTTAATTACTCAACCCACGATAAGGAATTGTATGCCCTAGTTCGCAATCGGAAACTTGGCAACATTACCTTAGAGCAAAGGAGTTTGTGATCCACACCGATCAATGAAGTCGCTGAAGTATTTGAAGGCCCAAAGTAAGTTGAATAAAAGGATTGTGAGATGGATTGCCTTCATCGAAGTCCTTTCCCCACGCCATCAAGTACAAGACAAGTCGAATGTAGTTGTCGATGCTTTATCTCGTAGACATTCACGCTTGCTACTTTAGATGCCAAATTGCTTGGGTTTGAATTCATGAAAGAATTGTATGCTAAGGATGTCGATTTTGCTGAGATCTATGCTCTATGTGTCAAGTCTAAGTGTGACAAGTACTTCTTGCATGATGGTTTTCTGTTCTATCTTAACAAGTTATGTGTCCCTCGTGGTTCCATTAGAGATTTACTTGTTAATGAGTCACATAGTGGTGGGTTAATGGGACATTTTGGTGTGTCTAAAACTCTAACCACTTTGCAAGAACATTTCTTTTGGCCACATATGCGTAGAGATGTTGAACGGTCATTAGTAAGTGTGGTAACGTGTCATCGTAGCAGTCTAAAGTTAGTCCCAGTGGGTTGTATACCCATTGCCTATACCTAATCAACCCGGGTTGACATTTCTATGGACTTTGTGCTTGATTGCCACGCTCTAGAAAGGGTCATGATAGCATTTATGTTGTTGTTGATCGCTTTTCTAAAATGGCTCATTTTATACCATGTCATAAACCCATGATCGCTCACATTGTCGATTTGTTCTTTAAGGAAATAGTCCGCTTGCATGGTATGCCTAGAACAATTGTGTCTGACCGTGATGTCAAATTCTTGAGCTATTTTGGAAAACTTTGTGGGAAAATTGGTACAAAGTTACTTTTCTCTACTTCTAGTCATCCTCAAACCGATGGACAAACCAAGTAGTTAATCGCACTTTGTCTACACTTCTGCGGCTATCATAAAGAAGAATTTGAAAACATGGGAAGAATGTTTACCACATGTAGAATTTGTATAATAGGGTTGTGCATAGTGCTACAGCCTTTGAAATTGTGTATGGTTTTAATCCTCTATCTCCTATGGATATGCTGCCTTTACCTTCTTCCGAGCATGTGAACTTAGATGGTAAAAAGAAAGCTGAGTATGTGCGTCAATTGCATGAGAGAGTTCGAGCTAACATTGAGCACCGTACTACTCAATATGTGAAGCATGCAAATAAGGGTCGTCAGGTTGTTTTGAGCCAAGCATGTGGGTTACACCTTCGCAAGGAAAGATTTCCAAAACAACGCCAAAGCAAGCTCTCTCCAAGAGGAGATGGACCTTCCAGTGGTTGAGCGCGACACGATAATGCCTATCGACCAGATCTTCCAGGTGAGTACCATGTTAGTGCTACTTTTAATGTTGCTGATCTTAGTCCTTTTGATGTAGGTGACATACACGATTTGAGGTCAAATCCTTCTCAAGAGGAGGGGAATGATGAAGAATCAAGTGCTGTTCCAATGCAAGTCAACGAGCCTACAAGAGTACCACTTGGACCCGTGACCCGTGCCCGTGCTAAACGATTCAAAGAATCCCTTCAAGCTTTGGTTCGAGCTATCCAAGAACAAAATAGCACAAATTCCAGCATTGAAGGATTAGAGGATGAAGCACAAGCATATTCGATCAAGACTTTGATCATGGTTGAAGATGATTGAAGACTTGTTCAAGCCTTGTTAGTTTTCGATTATTACTAGTAGTTAAAATAAAAGTTGGCCATTCGATCTCCAAGTGTGAATTGAGATCCGAATGCAACCTTCCTAAAAAGTAGGATTTCTATTTAAGCCGTATTATAGCTAGTTGTTTCCTTATTGGATTAGGGTTTTCGTAAGGCTTATAAATAAGCCCTAAGCCGTTTTTCATAGCATAACTTTTAACGAGACTTTGAGAAATTCCAGATTTGCTATTTGCAATCTTTTGGCTTGTGTAAGCTAATCCTGAACATTGTAAGGCTGTCCTTAATGTTCGTTGACTTATCAATCAAGCACCTTCTTGATTGTGGCGTCTTCTATCTTTTGGTTTCGTTCTTGTGCGGTCCAAGAATTGAATCAATTCCATCCCAACGTTGATACTTCAAAAATTCCAGGACTTGTGGGCGATTTCTCTCCTTCTTAGGGTTGTAGGAATCACATCAGAGACACTTTATATGTGACTGGTACAAGCACAAAATCAGGTTGCACTCCTTTAACAAAGACTGAAAAATTACAGTCAGCCTTACAACCTACAAAAATGAAATAACTTTCAACTTGTTTCAAACCAGAAATTGGACATATAAGGAATGGAACATTATTAGCTAAATGGTAAGAAGGTATAGCATAAGAGTTAAATGTAAAAACTCCCTTAGAAACTTCACTATTCCTTCCATCAACTAAAAACCCGATTGCTAGCTCATTACTTTGACCTTCAAAATCTGCATGATAAAGACTGAAGTGAGAACTAGAATTATGCTCAAAACAAGGCAAAGATGATGAGTAATTCAAGATTAAAGAATGAGAATCAAAATCAAGAATTTTCCCTTCAAGATGACCACGGATTGCTGCTCCATTGGTTTGGACAGAATTGTGCTCCATGAATTGACAGCAAATAGATCTAACACTAAGAAGGCAAACTCCATGAAAACTTGTGGATTGTACAAGTGACTTTGGAATGGAACATTGCATGACTAACTCTACTTGACCTTGCTTGACCTGCACAAAATAGGAAACACTATACAAAGCAAAGGTAAGTTCGTTATAAAACCCATAAATTCTCACATTCTCAGTTGATTTTTCAACGTCCTTTTCTTGAGTGCCTTTCTCAATTTTTACCTCATGCTCACTCTCTAGTTTTACCTCTTCACTCACATTCATATTTGGTATGGCACAGGTCAACTACATTCTCCCATTCCCTCAGGTTCAATGATGATTTCTTCTAGTTCAACTTCACTTTGAATGAGATTATGTTATTTTCATGAGCAATGATCTCTACAAGCTCTTCTTTAGGAGATTCTTGGATATTGCTTTCAACTTTTTCCTTCAATTGCTTTTCATGTAGAAGACGTTGATAAGTCTCCCACCATGATTCCTCCTTATATAGGTCATCCCTAGACTTAGATTTGGAAGAAATTGATGAATTTTGTTCCTTATGCCTCCTAGATGGTCTTTCTTCCTTT
Source organism: Gardenia jasminoides (assembly GCA_013103745.1). Taxonomy (NCBI): domain Eukaryota; kingdom Viridiplantae; phylum Streptophyta; class Magnoliopsida; order Gentianales; family Rubiaceae; genus Gardenia; species Gardenia jasminoides. The sequence continues at coordinate 8,916,732 of CM023104.1, read as the reverse complement.
TGCTCACAATGCTTGGATTGACGATGCTTAGGTTCTTGATATCGCCACTTTTGATTTTCTTCATCAGCACGTCGTCCATTATATACTTCCTTAGCATGAAGATGATCAGTCCTTTCTTTGAGTGTGTGGCAATCATGACTAGAGTGCATGGAACCCCTCCTCTTGACTTCCTTATTCACCATTCGAGCAAGTCGTCTTTCAAGAGGCTCAAAACTGTCATTTATCACTTGTTTTAATGCTTCTTTCAAGGACTCCATCATGAAACTAATTTCAGCTTGTTGGGATGCCATTTAAACCTGCAAAGATGATTAGCAATAAAAGCAAATAGACCTCACACACTCTCTTACGTGTATACACTCACCCTCGTGTTTGCACTCAATAATCACTCTGATATTCTCACTAATCACTTCTCAAGTCAACCTTGGCAACAACTTGAAGAAATTAGAATTTCTTCTAGTGTAAACCAACTTACCAATTTAAACCACGGTGATTTGTAGACAAGAGTGATGCAGAAATTTGAGAAAATAAGGAGTAAAAGGAAGAAACAAAGATTAGGAAACAAAGACACAATGGTTTAGGAAACAAAGAACCAATTTAAGTGCTCAACAAAAAATCAAACAAAATGGTGAAATAAGACTGATTAAGATGCTGGAAATTGTCTTTAAAAGCTGAAAACAAACCCTAGAAAACAAAGCTAAACTATCGCAAAACAAGAAATCTTAACTCGATTCTTGGACAGCTTTTCTTTCCTTCAAATTTTGCTGGTTGAATTTCTGGAATTTGGGCAGTGGTTGTGAAGGAATTTAGCAACTTTCCAGGTGGATTTTGGTAGCAAATAAATGGCACAAGCTTGTTTCCAAAGAGGGTTCAGATTCGTTCAAGAAAAGGAAACAAGTTGGGGCGGTTTCCTCTTTGTTTCCAAATCTGTTTTGGAAACTTGATTCAATTGGTGTTTGGAAACCTTGATGAACTGAATTAGGTAGCTCCCTCTCTGTGGATTCTTGATTCAGCCTTTTCTTTTTTCTTTTCTTCCTTTCTTTTTTTTTTTTCTCTCTCTTTTTTTTTTCTTTCTTTTTTTTTTTTGTTTACACAGCAACAAGGATTCGATAATCAAGATATTCGACCAGAATTTTAAGTAGTCTTGTAAGCTCAAGATCCCATTGAAGGTTCAATCTTTTCTCAACCAAAGACTTCAAGATTCACAAAAAATATAAAGATCTCAAGTTAAATAATCAAGAAGGCTCAAGATTCCACCAAGTATTTGCCAAGAAGTTCAGATTTGCAAGAACACACAAGATGACTTCAATATTCCAGCAAGTAAGTTCGGATAGACTTGACACTAACAGAAATTTTTTTTTTTTTTTTTTTTTTTGACTCAAGACACAAGACTAGATTTAAGACAAACCTAGAGGAAATTTAGACAGAAAACAATAAGGTTGGTTCGACACAACAAAGGACAACACGCAACAAGAAACGATTTGACGACAAGAACGATGAAGAATAAACAAGAACAAGAACAACTAAGCAAGACTCGAAACTTTTTTTTTTTCTCTGATTTTCTAGACAAACAATAGACACAAAAACAGCAAGGACACGAAGGAAAAAACACAGAATTTGAACGATGCAATCAAGAGGAATTGGATGAACAAGCGGTGAACAGCGCTACAAGATCTGATTTTTTTTTTTTTTTTTTTGAATTTTGAAGACTCAAGAAACGACAACAATTGACTCAAAATAAGAAAAAGATATACTTTGTTACCTCCAACTAGCTCTGATACCAACTGATACCACGCAATTAATAACGCAACCCGCACACGAAAGATGTAGGATCTAGGGTTTTGGTAAACAAAGTTGGAACACACCGCGGAAGACCTTCACCCGTTGAGCACGTGGACAACGAACGTTGGTATAAAGGTAGAAGACGCCACAATTCAACGTGTTCTTGAATTGATAAGTCAATGAACCCTTAAAGAACACTCTAAGGTATTCGAGTTGCTTCAAGGAAGCAAGAGAGGTGATTAAACACTCAAGTTATTTCTGAAAATTCTTGTATATTAAAAATGAAATAAGGTGGCTTATTTATAGCCTACAAGACATGAAATCCTAGTCCAAATAGAAAACCTAAATTGCCAGCTTTGGAAGCTTAAAGAACCGCCTTAACTAACTAGGAAACTACTTTTAGAAACTACTAATAATACTAGAGGCTAAACAATTAGGAATTTATTTTAACCTAACTAAGAATGGAAAAAGACTGCTCAATAATTCCACCGTAAGACTTTAGCTTGTAAGGCGTGCGCCTAATAGGTGCAAGTCTTCGGTTTGCACTTTTATGAACTAAAGTAAACCAAATCATGTTGAATCGTGCTTGAACTCTTCGAATCCTTGCATGATGGACTTAAACCATGAGATGGCTTGAACTTGAACATATGGTAGCCCACCAGATTCGCATCAAAAAACCTCACGTTTTGTATTTGTCAAAAGTCCCCAAAAATAGTCACAAGAGTGGCTATTTATAAGCCTTACAAGACAAACCCTAATACTACTTGAAATTGTTAAAAAGACTAAAAACCCTAATGAAACTAGGAATGTGACTAGAAGACTTATGGTAGTAAGGCGTGCCCACGTCTTAAATCTGTCACAGTAAATATGCGATCAGAAGACTTGCGGTTGTAAGGCATGCCTCACGCCAAGATCATTCCTTCACTTCAAACGCATAAGTGAGCAAGGTGACTTCATGGTTCACCAATCCTTCAAACTTAGCTTGCTCCTTGTTGCCATGATGAATGATCAAAGCTTGTAAAGCTTCCTTCACCCTCTTGGATCTCGCCCTTGTCATCGGACCAGCAATGTTGGCTAAAGGATCCCGAGGTTGAAGACATACATCCTTGCTTGTGTCCTCATCATTCCCTCTCTCCTAGAAAGGATTCGTCCTCGAATCTTCAAAATCTGTATCAAAATCAAAAGGAGAAAGGTTAGACACATTAAAAGAAGCACTACTGCCATACTCACTTGGAAGTTCCAATTTGTAGGCATTGTCGTTGATGTGTTGAAGCACACGAAATGGGCCATCTCCTCGCGAGTGTAGTTTAGTTCTCCTCGAGGCGGGACACCTGTCCTTGAGCATGTGCTTCCGGCCCTTATTGGCATGCTTAGCATATTGCTCATTCTGCTTCTCGATTTGTATGCGGATGTGTTCATACATACTCCTAACAATTTCAGCCTTCTTAACACCATCTACACTCAAATACTCATTAACAGGAATAGGTGAAAGATCTAAAGGTGTTAGCGGTTGAAACTCATACACAATCTCAAAGGGTGAATGTCCAGTAGTGGATTTAGTAGTGCGATTAAAAGCAAATTCTGTGATAGGTAAACACTCTTCCCATCTTCTCAAATTATGACGAATTATTGCTCTAAGTAAAGAACCAAGGGTATGATTCGTTACCTCTGTTTGACCAGCCGTTTGAGGATGACTAGAGGTTGAGAACAGCAACTTAGTACCCAACTTACCCCAGAGTGACTTCCAAAAGTAACTTAGGAATTTGACATCCCTGTCACTCACGATTGTGCGCGGCACTCCATGAAGTTGAACAACTTCACGAAAGAATAGGTCAGCAATATGGCGCGCATCACTAGCTGTCCTGCAAGGTATGAAATGCGCCATCTGAGAAAACCTATCTACTATAACAAATAACTATCTATACCTCGTGACGATCTTGGAAGACCAAGGACAAAGTCCCATTAACAAATCCGTCCAAGGTGCATGCGGTACAGGTAGTGGCGTGTATAGTCCATGTGGAAGACTCCTTGACTTAGCCTGTTTGCACTTCAAACACTTGTCACAGATAGTAGCAACATCATGCCTCATCTTAGGCCAATAAAAATGTTCATGCAAGATGTCAAGTGTCTTATTAATGCCAAAATGTCCCATTAAACCACCCCCATGAGCTTCCCTCACAAGCAATTCTCTAAGTGAACAGTTGGGAATACATCTGTTTGTGGATATGGCTTCTCCACCATCATTCAACCAAGATAGTCGATATGGCTTAGGGAGGTAAGTCCATGAAATATGCTTTTCCTCAACAAAATCAGCAGCCACACAGTTTGTACAAGACCCGCTATCAATGATCATAAGGCATACCTCATCTCCAATTTTGCATCGTGTATGGAAGATGTTGGTGCGTTGGAGATCATCATCCTGAGCCTGTGCGTTTAGCGCCCTCATGGTCACCATGGCTCGTGCAACTAGCTCTTCTTCAACTTCCACGACCTCTTCATCCTCCTTTGGGTTGTCCTCCATCAATGGCGGCATGTCCGCGTACTTCTCCTCATTCTCACTTAGCAATACACCATCCTCAGTCATGTACATAATGCTCCTATTAGGGCATTGAGCCATTAGGTGACCAACTCCGTTACATTTGAAGCATTGCTTTGGGATGTTCGGCGATGCACTAGGAGGTGTGTTTGGCTTGGTGAATTTCTACCTTGGTGCCGGTTTGGAAGTTATGGCACTAGAATGGGAGGCTTGTCTGCTGTCCCTTTCCCTATTACCTTGCCTTGGCCAAGTATTCGGCGTCTGACTTTGGCTTTTTTTCCAAGGAGGTGTAGGGGTTGTAGTGGCTCGTCCACTAGATGCTTTGGTGGTCGCCAGTTGTCTTTCCACCTTTTCAGCATATGATACCATGTGTTAAAGCTCGTAGTGGTCTTGGAGCTCAACCTTCTTCCTTATCTTCGGATTCAATCCATTTAAGAATCTGGCCATGGTCGCTTCCGGGTCTTCTTGGAGGTTAGCCCTGATCATGGCTATCTCCATCTATTTGTGGTACTCATCCACAGTATTGGACCCCTGAGTGAGTCGTTGGAGACGGTTGTAGAATTCTGTAGTGTAGTGGAATGGCACAAATCGTTTCCTCATCACTTGTTTCATCTCGGCCCAGGTGTCTATTTGTGGATCCCTGTTTCTCCTTCTTGTAGCACATACTTGTTCCCACCATATAGACGCATAGTCTTGAAATTCTACAGCGGCCAATTTTATCTTCTTCTCCTCTGAATAGCTGTGAATTTCAAAAACTTGCTCCACTTTTCGTACCCAATCCAAATAAGTCTCGGGGTCATTCTTCCCATGAAAAGAAGGCATTTTGGTCTTAATGGAACCGAGGTTGTCATCCGTTTTCTTAGATCTGTTATGACCTTCTCTTGCTCCCCTTTGACGTACTGATGTGTTGGAATGATAATTCTCATCATCTGTGTCATTATCATCCCGGGTCTGTGTGTTTTGTGTACTCCTCATTTCAAGTGCAGCCAACCTATCTGTCAATTGTGACATGACAAACTCATGTCTTTCCGCTTGTTGGTACAAAGCTTGGAGCAATAGTTTATTAGAAACCTCAGGTTCGGGTGTTTGCTCCTCTTTCGACATATTTGAGAATTCTGCAAAGAAAGTTAGGTAATATCCTAGTCTACCTCACGAGCTCTCGTATTTCTCACAATTTAAAGGAACACTCATTCTCAGATTTCCTTTGTAAAGTTCTTAAAGTAACTTAACTCTTGAAATTCAAGAATTTATAACCCGAATATTCAAAAGACTCAAAGAATAAAAGACACAATTTCGGAGAACTGGAGTAGTGGCTCTGGATGTGTAATGGTTACTTAATTTACCGGTCTCCAAAGAGTTTACTTATTCCTATATACTCGAATTCAAGAATTGAATAAAAATTGACAAACAAACAAGACGCAATGCAGAAATTTATAAATCTTAGAAAACCCTAGAATTGTACCTCTTTCTTGGATGCAATTTTCGAACAAAGATGTAAAAAGGAAGGTTTTAGGTGTGAACAGGTGTGTTCACACTCGGTCCGTTTCTTTTTTTTTTTTTTAAATATGGAAAGACCCAATCAAAACAGATTTGGAAAATCTTTTCCAAGCAAGATTTGGGGAAAGACCCAATCAAACAGATTTGGGAAAGACGAAATCAAAACAGATTTGGGAAATCTTTTCCAATTAAGATTTCCGAATATTTTCTTTGATTTTGATTTTGGTAACTTCCCAATAACAAGATTTCAGATTTCTTGTGTAACAAATTTAAGATCAAACACAAGAAATTTTGGACCCAATCCACTGATACTCAAGAACTTTAAGAATCACAGTTTTGATTTTCAAGAGGATCAAGAACAATGAAAGGTATTGCAAACAAGAATCAAGAATCAAGAAATAAAGGTACGAGACACACGAACAAATCACAAACTAGAAAACCCTAGCAAGAATAGAAACAAGAAATTTTTTTCTGATGAACAGTAGCGTGAATAACAATGATGAACAGTAGCATGAACAGTATGATAAACAGTACGCTACAGTATGTGAACAGTAACGCTACAGAATTTTTGTTTTTTGACTTGGATAATAACGGAAGAAAATTTAACAAATAAAAAGGATATGAACAATTCAATTGAAAGAGAATTAACCGAATGCTCTGGTACCAATTGATGAGCAACCCTAAGGGTAAACCGTTCTAGAACCTCTCAACAATGTTTTATCAGAGTTTGGACGTTTTCTCTTCAACGAAAATTGATCTAGGTTTATTCACGTGGACTCAAGACCTCTGATACACGACGGCAATTAGCAACCTCAAGCAAATATAGATGGAAGATTAGACACCACGATTAGGGAACAAATCTAATCGATAAAGTCTAAAAGAAAACTCAAGTTAAAGAACTTAAGAATTCAAGAGAAGTTCAATCGAGAACTTGAAGGAAAAACCTCACATTTTGTATTTGTCAAAAGTCCCCAAAAATAGTCACAAGAGTGGCTATTTATAAGCCTTACAAGACAAACCCTAATACTACTTGAAATTGTTAAAAAGACTAAAAACCCTAATGAAACTAGGAATGCGACCAGAAGACTTGTGGTCGTAAGGTGTGCCCACATCTTAAATCTATTACAGTAAATATGCGATCAGAGGACTTGCAGTTGTAAGGCATGCCCATGGTAGTCAAGATCATTCCTTCACTTCAAACGTACAAGTGAGCAAGGTGACTTCATGGTTCACCAAACCTTCAAACTTAGCTTGCTCCTTGTTGCCATGATGAATGATCAAAGCTTGTAAAGCTTCCTTCACCCTCTTGGATCTCGCCCTTGTCATCGGACCAACAATGTTGGCTAAAGGATCCCAAGGTTGAAGACGTACATTCTGCTTGTGTCCTCATCACTTTGTCTCTTCAGGACCCATTCGATAGGCGGGTTAATTTGGCAAAGATGCACCGGGCACCAAGTCAATTTGGTGTTCAATTCCCCTTATTGGTGGTAGTCCATTTGGCACTTCATCGGGGAAGACATCCTCAAATTCCTGCAAAAGATTTCAAACACTTGGAGGTAAAGTGTTAGTGAGGTCGGGGGGAATAACAGCGCTTCCTTGCACAAGAGTACAAGTACAAGTGCATTACAACTTAGTGCTCTCCTCACTTCTTTTGTTTTTACAAAAAGATTATTTTTCTTCTCAATTTCTCCTCCTTTGACCGATGCTCTTCTTCCTTTTTCTTTTTCAATAGGTTCGGCCAGGACATCCACCTTCTTGCCCTTGGATTTGGTTTGTCGCTTCTTGGCAATTTCCATCTCATACTCCTTGTGTAGTCTCTCTTGATTCTCACGAACTTGACTTGGAGTCAATGGAGCGAGCACGACTTTCCTTTGGCCATGCATGAAAGAGTATTTATTAGTTACCCCTTCAAAATTGACAGTGCGATCATATTGCCATGGCCTTCCAAGTAGAATATGGCAAGTTTGCATTGGTGCCACATCACACAGCACAACATCTTCATATTTGCCAATGTGGAATGGAACTTGAACTTGCTTAGTGACCCTCACATCACCACTATCATTTAACCACTGTAGACATTAGGGTGTAGGATGCTTGAGTGTAGGCAAGGCAAGTTTCTCCACCATGAGCTGGCTAGTGACATTTGCACAGCTTCCTCCATCGATAATAAGGCTGCAAACTCGCCCATGGATGTGGCAACGAGAGTAGAAGATGTTCTCCCGTTGTAAGGCTTCATTGGCCTTCACTTGCATAGCTAGGGCATGTCGAACAACTAGCCCTACTTGCTCATTAATCGGCACTTCCTCTTCTTCATCATCTTGATCTTCAGTCAATGGTGGCATGTCCTCATACCCACCTTCATCATCAGTGACCCATTCACCATTGGGAAGAATGATCATGGCTCTTTGATTAGGGCATTGACTAGCAATGTGCCCTCTTCCTTGGCATTTAAAGCACCGATTGTCCCTATTTCTTTTTTACAGATCATTGGAATTGTGAGACATAAGCTTTGGTTCGGGTTTGGCAGGTTCAACTCTCGGCTTTAGTGCACTGGAACCGGTGGCTGGTTTCTCTTCCTTGCGGCTTGGATACGTTCGGCCACCTTGAGTAGAGTACATAGGAGTTGACCGAATGGCACCCCTCCTCTTGTGCCATCTCTCAACTTTAATGGCTTTCTCAACCAAATCATTGAGCCCCACATAATGTTGTAACTCCACTTGTTCAGCAATCTCAAGCCACAAACCATTCAAGAATCGAGCCATGGTGGCTTCTCGATCCTCTATGACATCAGCACGTAGCATGAGAACTTCCATCTCCTTGTGATAGTCCTCGACGCTCCTATTCCCTTGAGTAAGGGTTTGAAGCTTGTGGTATAAGTAATGATAGTAGTGACTTGGTACGAAGCGTTTACGCATCAAATGCCTCAATTCATGCCAAGTGTCGCTGCATGGTTCTCCACTTCTCCTTCTACTAGTCATCACCTGGTGCCACCAAACAATAGCGTAGTCAGTAAATTCTACCACGGCTAGTTTTACCTTTTGCTCATCCAAATAGGTGTTGCAGTTGAACACCAATTCAATCCTTTTTTCCCATTCCAAATAAGCATCAGGATCGGAACGCCCTTGGAATGCTGGAATCTTCATTTTGATACCACGGGTAGAATCCCCACTTGGCTTATTGTCATGCTTAGGTCGCCGTTGTCTCTTATCAAATTCCTTATTTGAGTCACTTGACTCATGCAAAGGTGTTCTACTATGACTTCCTTTTGCACTTGTATGGGGTTTCTCCAGTGTATCAATTCGTTGGTGCATGAGCTCCAGCGTTTGCTCAAGGATCCGATTAAGGTCTCCTCTAAGTGAATATGCAAACATCTTAAAATCAAAGGCTTGGGAAGATCCCTCACCCTCGTTAGACATAATGATCAATAAAGGAATGAGAATTAGGGTTTAGAAAGTCCTCACACACTTCCTCACGTGTATGCACTCAACCCTCATGTTTACACTCAATAATCACTCGATTAATCTCACCAATCACTTTTGGAGTCAACTTTGGTAACAACTTGAAGAAATTAGAGTTTCTTGAAGTGTTGACCAACAAACCAAATTAGACCACGATGGATTAGGCAAGAATGGAAAGATAATTAGGAAATAAAACAAAAGTATTAGGGACGGAGACTCAAACCGAATTAGGAAACTAGACACAAAGAATTAGGAAACAAAGAACCAACTTAAGTGCTCAACAAAGTTAAATAGAATGATGAGATAAAAACAGATTAAGATGCTGGAATTTAACTTTAAAAGCTGAAAACAAACCCAAGAAAACAAAGACAAACTATCGCAAGCAAGAACCCTAACCTGATTCTCTTGAATGAATTTTCTTGGCTCGGAATTTTCTGGTTGGGTTTGGTCAGTGTTTGTGGCTGGGTTAAGCAATTTTCAAGGTGGATTTCGGGCAACAAACATGGCAGCACTTGTTTCCAAAAGGAGTTTCAAAACCGATTAAGGAAGGAAAGTCAAGGCGGTGGCCTTTCCTTGTTTCCAAAACAGATTTGGAACTTGTTTACAAACAGCTTTTGGAAACCTTATTCGAACCAATTTAGGAAGCTTTCTTTCTTAATGATTCTTGGCTTTACCTTTCCTTTTTTTTTTTTCATTGCCTCTTTCTTTTCTCCTTTTTTTTTTCACAGCAACTAACTTCGGCAACCAAGAAATTTTGAGGGCAGAATTTGGAAAGTAATGTGCAAGTTCAAGAACCGATTGGAAAATCCAATTTTTCTCAAGCCAAACTTCAAGATTCACACAACAATTCAAGATCTCAAGACAACAAGATTCAATCAAGTTTTGCCAAGAAACATCAGATTCGCAAGAACCACGAGGCAATTCCTATTTTCCAGCAAGCTATGGTTGGACAGAATTGGACAAACTGAAATTTTTTTTGACTCAATAAATAGACTAGATGCAAGACAAACCTAAAGGAAATTTTGGACAGCAACAACAAGATGACTCAACTCAACAAGGACAGCAAGTAACAAGAATGACTCGACTCAACAAGAAGAAACAAGAATAGGACAAGTAGACAAGAAGATAGGTAAACTCGAAACTTTTTTTTTTTTGATTTTCTTGACACACAAGAACCACAAAAAATAGCAAGGATACGAAGAAAAAAAAAGACAGAATTTGAATGATGCAACCAAGATGAATTCGGATGAACAGTAGTGGTGAACAGTATCGCTACAATGCTGCTACAAGTGCTGGTGAACAGTATCTCCGATTTTTTTTTTGAGACACAGATAAATGAAGGAAATTGACTCTAAGGGATACACTTTGTTACCTCCAACTAGCTCTGAGGCCAACTGATACGAACTACATTAACAAGTAATGCAACCCACTCACGACAAGCGTAGGATCTAGGATATTGGTAACCAAAGTTGGAATCACACAGCGGAAGACCTTCACCCATTGAGCATGTGGACAACGAACGTTGGTATAAGGTAGAAGACGCCACAATTCAACGTGTTCTTGAATTGATAAGTCAATGAACCCCTAAAGAGAACTGTAAGGTATTCAAGTCGCTTCAAAGAAGCAAGAGAAGTGATAAACACTCAATAAAATTTCTAAATAATTCTTGTATGATGAAAACGAAATAAAGTGGCTTATTTATAGCCAACAAGACATGAAATCCAACTTTGAATAGGAATTTAGCCTACAAGCCTAAATTCGGCCTTCATGGAAGCTTAAGGAAACCAAAACCCTAACTAACTAGGAAACTAAATTTAACCTACTAATTAGGAAATAACATGAAGGCATTCGGCAAGGCCTTGTTCACACCTAGCCAATTGCTTTATTGGACAAACAAGAACTTAACTAACAAATGAAAATAAATTCTATAGGCATGACCGTTTGGGCACGCCTAACAAGTATCAATGCTTCTGTCCAACAGCACCTTAGGCGTGATCACTCGGCGCGGGCACGTCTAACTAGTGCCAACGCTCCTGGTCATCGATTGAAGTTGCATTCCTTAGGTTCGATGAACCCTCATGAACACTTAGCAAGGTGACACAAGGCAGTGATTGAGCTTCCAAGTTGCTAAGTGGTTTGACACTCTCTTGAACATCATGAACCAACATGGCCAATTCTTCCTTGAGCCTTTTAGCTCTTGCACGTGTCATTGGACCGGGAGGGACTTGAAACGAACGTGAAGACTGTCCATTGCTTGACCTCCCTACCTTTCTTGAACCAGTGCATGGATGATCCGCATTATCAATGGAACAAAATCAGCACGGGTCATTGAAGAATGCTGAGCATCCGCTCATGCCCATTGTGGACAGCGCAATAGAGAATGCAACAAACTCAATTTTGGAAGAAATGGCAGAGAAAGTGGTGCACCAGGAATCCCCCGTGATAGTCAGTGAGGATGATGAGGGTAAGGATGTACGGGCGGAAATTGCACACCAGCAAGTGGCATGTGTAAGCAATTTTAATCTTTCCCCCAGGAAAGTTGGGATGATGAGGGGCTTACAGCTGTCCATGCTACAAATGATCAAGTTGTCCAAGTTCCAAGTGAACCAATCACAAGAGCTCGTGCAAGGAAATTAAGGGAGTTACTTCAAGCTCTTGTGTGCACCATACAAGAACGAGTTGGAGCTGATTTGAGGAGCATTGAAGGATTGACCAATGATGATTCCAAGATTATCACCTTGCTCCAAGTTGAAGAGTCCAAACTGGGCTAGGGTTTGAAGACTTCAAGCTGCCGTTTGGGTTAGATTAGTGAATAAGGGCATAATTGTCCATTTTTTTCATTATTTCCCATTGCTTTCTTATTTTATTTTTAGACCAGCTTTAGTGTGTAATGCTGGCCGAATTTATTGAGTTTATTTGAGTCAATTTAGTTGTTTTAGATATTTCCTAAAAGATAGATCCATGTTGGCCTATTCTAATTAGGTTAGGGTTTTAGCAATTAGAAGTCCAAGTTACATTCGGATTTTGAGTCTTTTATAAGGCTATAAATAAGCCTACAAACCATCAATTTTAAGGAAGCAAGTTATATCAAATTTTGTGAGGTTTCACTTTCTCTTTCCAAGAGAGCCTTTCTTGAATATTTGACAGTTTTCTTGAGTTATTCAACTTATCAATCAAGTAATCACCTTGATTGTGGCGTTCTTCTACCTACAACGGTTGGTTCGCTAGATCGTTGGTTTGTGGGTCAAGGTTAAGTCCAAGGTTCGCACAAACCGGGGTTTAGAGGGGTCAATTGTTCCGCCATCCAACTTGAATTTTCGTCTAGATCCGTCATGACAAATACGAGTTCATACCGTTTGGGAGGGTTCATATCAGTTGGTATCAGAACTAGTTGACGAATTCAAGTATATCATCTTGTGTCGTAAGTTTTTTTTGGTTAAAATTCTGTCCTTATCGTTTGATGTTATCTTGTTTTGTCAAAATCTGCCTTCTTGTCCTTTTTTGTTGCTGTCCACATCCTTTCTTGCGTCTTGTGTCTTGTTGAGTCTTGTCTTCTTGTTTCTTGCATCTTCAAGTCGTTTAAAGAGTCAAAAAAAAAAAAAAATTCTGTCCGTAGCTGATTTCACCTTTGTGTTTGTTTGAGTCTTGATCAATTGTTGGAAACCGTGGATAATTCTTAAACCTTGAACCTATTTTTTTTTTGTGCCAACTTGATTTCTTGAAGCAAACCCTAAAGCTTGAAACAAAACTTCAACCAAGTTTTGAACTTTTAGGGCTGTATCTTGAAGTTCTTGAAACCTGTTTTGAACAATCTTGATTTCTGGAATTACACCACTGAAACTTGAGGTTTAAAACAGAATTCTTCGGCTCAAATTGAAAAAAAAAAAAATGAAAATGAAAGAATAAGAGGCCGAAGTTACCACCTGGAAATTTTTGAAAACCGAAGCTGTTCCTTGTGTTTGATCCAACCTTCTTGCATTGATTTCATTGTTCAAACACCTGAACTTCATCTTTGAGAAGTGCTGAACTTAATTGCATGTTCTTGAATGAAGAAAACTGAATTTGGAAAGTGAAAACCAAAATAGAAACCAAGTTTCCAAAATTCCAGCTTTCACTTTCCTAATTTGTTCAAGTCTTTCTTGTGGCTAAAAGGTAAAGAAATTGATTAGGAAACTTACCTAAAATCCCTATGTCAGTTTCCCAACTTCTAAAGCGGCAACCAACCGTCTCACAAGAACCAAAACCAAACCAAAAATCAGCTTCTCCCACCGCCTTGAATCAACCAAAACCGAACCAGCTTTGGAAAGCCCTTGAACCCGAATTGCTGCCTACCTTTTGGAAACCATTGTCACGTGAATCATCCTTGTTTTCCAGCAATAGATAGTCTCTTTTAAATCTGAGTTTGAGTCGTAGGTCATAGTCCTTCTTTTCCAAGTTCCATTAGAAGTTAAATCCTTAGTTTCCTGATTCTAGTCCAATTCAAATGTCCTATTTCTAATTGAGTCTTGTGTGGGTAGTTTAGGAAGTTCTCTAATTCCTTCTTTTCAGTAATTTCTTGACAATTTTCGTGACATTAAAAAAAAAAATTCGAGAATTCGGACCAACTTAAAGAATTTCACAATCTTGTTGCAAGCTTGGTAATAAGCTCAATTGAACAACTTGAAGAAGATTCTAATTTCTTCAAGAAAGGTGATCAAGTGAATTGAGAAGTGAATTGTGAGATCATTAGAGTGTTCAAACACTTGAGTGATACAAGAGGGTGAGGGAAAATACGTGAGGGAGCGTGTGAGGCCTTTTCCTACTAACTTTTTGTTGAATTTTGCAGGCTAAGTTCAAAATGTCTCAAAGCCAAGAGATAAATGACGCTTTTGATCTAAAACTCATCCTTGAATCATTGAAAGGGGAAATCAACCGCGTTAACAAACAGTTTGATGCATTAGAGGATAAAATGGAGAAGGCAAGTGCAACCAAAAGCACTCCCAAGAAACAACTACCTTTGGAGGAATTATTTAACTCGAACTATGAGGAAGATTTTGGTGAGACTGGTCACCAAAGAAAAAGCACCAAACAAAACCCTAATCAAGGGAATGATGACACCATCAAAGGGATGAAATTGAACATCCCTTCTTTCCAAGGGAAATCTGATCCGGAAGCTTATTTGGAGTGGGAAAGGAAGATTGAGAAGATCTTTGATTGTCATAACTACTCCGAATTGCAAAAAGTAAAGCTAGCAGTCATAGACTTCACCTACTATGCTGCAATTTGGTAGGATCAGTTAAGGATTCGGCAAAGGAGAAATGAGGCACCTTCCATCCAAACTTGGGACGATCTAAAGCTAATCATGAGAAAGAGGTTCATACCAGCCTACTACCATCGGGAATTGCATAACAAATTGCAAACCCTCTCACAAGGTAGTATGACGGTAGAGGACTACTATAAAGAGATGGAGATGGCCATGATGAGAGCCGACATCCATGAAGATTCTGAGGCAACAATGGCGAGATTCTTGGGAGGTTTAAGGGCTGAAATAGCTGACGTTGTAGAGCTTCATCACTATCTTGACATTGAAGAATTGGTAGACAAAGTGATGCGAATTCGATGGGCTACCATATATATTCACATTCAAGCCATCTCATGATCAAGTTAAGCCACTTAGCAATTTGGACGAGCAATTACTGCCTTGTGTTACCATGCTAAGTGTGCATGAGGATTCAAGCAACATTACTCCATAATTTGATTTACTTTAGTTAATAAATGTGCAAACCAGAAGACTTGCACCTGCTAGGGCACGCCTTACAAGTCGAGTCTTCTGATCCCTCTCGCAAGAAGCGTGCATGCCTACAAGCTAAAGTCTCCTAGGTCGCTGAATTATTGAGCAGTCTTTTCCATTCTTAGTTAGGTTAAAATAACTAATTGTTTAGCCTCTAGTATTATTAGTAGTTTCCTAAAACTAGTTTCCTAGTTAGTTAAAAGCTTCCAAAGCTGGCTGAATTTATGTTTCCTACTTAGATTAGAATTTCGTATCTTGTAGGCTATAAATAGCCCTTCTTATTTTGATTTTTAACAACAAGAATTTTCAGAAATAACATTGAGTGTTTTATCACCTCTCTTGCTTCTTTGAAGTTTAATTGAATACCTTAGAGTGCTCTTTAAGAGTTCATTGACTTATCAATTCAAGAACACGTTGAATTGTGGCGTCTTCTACCATTATACCAACGTTCGTTGTCCAAGTGCTCAACGGGTGAAGGTCTTCCGCGGTGTGTTCCAACTTTGTTTACCAAAATCCTAGATCCTACATTCTTCGTGTGCGGGTTGCGTTACTTATTAACGTAGTTCGTATCACAAAGCCAACAAGGTGGAAAAGAGGCTCAAGCGGAGGGGTACACCTCGATCAACTTCTAACTTCCAACCTGGAAATTGGAAGAATCAGCCGTTTAAAAGGGAAAATAACCCTTCAATTGCTCAAAATCAAGCTAAAGGAGGTGCTACGACAAGTGGGAGCAACCGACCATTTCTTCCTTCATCAAAGCCAAAACCAAGAGAGGATCTTAGGGGTCTTCAAGAGGCAACAAAACCTAGAACACGGGACACTAAGTGTTTTAAGTGTCAAGGTTTTGGTCACTTTGCTTCCCAATACCCAAACCAAAGAACCATGCTCATGGTAGAAAATGGGGAGCTCTTGACGGATGACGAGAATGAGTACGAGGATTTGCCTCCCTTGATTGAAGAAAATGAGGAAGAAGAGGAAATGGAAGAAGTGGCGGCCAATGGTCAATTCGGTTTAGTAGCAAGAAGAGCACTAGCTACTCAAGCTAGCCAGGATGATCTCCAACATAAGAATATCTTTTATATAAGATGCCACATAAACAACAAGCTTCTTAGCTTAGTAATTGACCCAGGTAGCTGCACTAACGTTGCTAGTGCATTAATGGTGGAGCGGCTCAACTTGTCCACAAGTGAACACCCTAAACCTTACAAACTTCAATGGTTGAACAA
This sequence comes from Gardenia jasminoides, assembly GCA_013103745.1. NCBI lineage: Eukaryota > Viridiplantae > Streptophyta > Magnoliopsida > Gentianales > Rubiaceae > Gardenia > Gardenia jasminoides. Next base: position 8,900,466 of record CM023104.1, on the reverse strand, counting down.
CAGTGGTGAGGTGCGTGTTCATAAACAAGTTTTGATTTCCTTTAGCATTGGTAGGTATATAGATGATGTTTTATGTGATGTTGTACCAATGCAAGCCACACATGTCATTTTGGGTCGCCCTTGGTAATTTGACAAAAGGGTAAATTTTGATGGTTTCTTAAACAATTACTCCTTTGTGCATAATGGTAAAAAGATCACACTTGCACCTCTTACACCACAACAAGTGCATGAGGACTAGGTTAAATTGCACAAAGAGTATGAATCGCATGTTGAACATCAAAAGAAAAATGTGAAAGGAAAAAAAGACCTTGAGGCCGAATCTAACCCTGAACAATCTGAGCATGTGCATTCGGCCATAGTGCCTAAGAAAGAGAAGAAAACCAGCATGCTAGCAAGGGTTAAAAATGTGAGAAAAGCTTTGCATTCTAACCAGATTTTACTCATCTTATTTTGCAAAGAGACTATGCTCAGTAATGAACTTGATGCTTCCTTGCCCAGTGTTGTCACTAACCTTCTACAAGAGTATCAAGATGTGTTTCTTGAAGATATTCCAAATGGACTGCCACCTTTGAGAGGGATACTGATACGGAACCTCCCAATGGTTGGGCACGTATTTGTCAATGACGGATCTAGACAAAAATTCAAGTTGGATGGCCGAACAATTGACCCCTCTAAACCCAAGGTTTGCGAACCTTGGACTTAATCTTGACCCAAGAACAAACGATCTAGCGAACCAACGTTGTAGGTAGAAGAACACCACAATCAAGGTGATTAATTGATTGATAAGTTCAAGTTGAATAACTCAACAAAACTCTCAAGTATTCAAGAAAGGCTCTCTTAGAAAGAGAAAGTGAAAACTCACGAAATTTGATATAACTTGCTTGATAAAAATTGATGGCTTGTAGGCTTATTTATAGCCTTACAAAAAACTCAAAATCTGAATGTAACTTGGACTCTAACTACTAAACCCTAATCCGAATTAGAATAGGCCAACATAGCTCTATCTTTTTAGGAAACTACTAAATAATAAACATGGACTAATTAAGCTTCTAAAATTCGGACATCCTTGAACAAAGGTTGGTCCGATTTATTCCTACTAAGAATAGACTAAGGAAAACAATGAAGAATGGACAATTGTGCCCTTATTCATCAATTTAAGCAAACGGCAGCTCTTCATACTTTATATAGAGCTAAGGAAAATGAGAGCATGTATTTGTCAATGACGGATCTAGATGAAAATTCAAGTTGGATGGCGGAACAATTGACCCCTCTAAACCCCGGGTTTGCGAACCTTGGACTTAACCTTGACCCATGAACCAACGATCTAGCGAACCAATGTTGTAGGTAGAAGAACTCCACAATCAAGGTGATTAATTGATTGATAAGTTCAAGTTGAATAACTCAGGAAAACTCTCAAGTATTCAAGAAAGGCTCTCTTAGAAAGAGAAAGTGAAAACTCACGAAATTTGATATAATTTGCTTGATAAAAATTGATGGATTGTAGGCTTATTTATAGCCATACAAAAGACTCAAAATCTGAATGTAACTTGGACTCTAACTACTAAACCCTAATCCTAATTAGAATAGGCCAACATTGTGAGAGCCTGTCTAACTCACACCTCACCGGTCAATGTACATGTACGTATGATGTGAATAAGCGACCGTTTTACCTTGTTTTGACCGTGTTCGTTTCTTACTTGCAAATATGGTTTTGTGTCAAAATTTTAGACGCTTATTACACCTAGTTATGGTGTTAAAAAGGATTATCAAACATCATTCAAAAAGTGCAAGAAAACAAGTGGGAAGCAAGTTGCAAGAATACCTAAACTTCAAGGACCCGAAAATAAATAAACTTTTGCAATTAGGCCCTTGCCTAAAAATAGCAAAAAAAAAAATCTTGTCTTATTTCCTCCATTGTTGGATGAAATTACAACCACAAGAAATAACAAACAAGTCCAAGATATTTCATCCAAAAAGCACGACACAGGAGTTTGAGCCTCATCGTGCTTGTTTGGAGCCTTGTCGTGGTTAAACTTTCAAGCCTTGTCGTGCTTGCTTCTTTATTTATAAATATCAGCAAAATTCAGACATTTTTAGCCCCTTCCTTGGACAAAATTCTGTAGAAAAATGGCCTCAAAAACTTTCAAATAAACTCACACAAAACAGCTTTAATACAAGCAACCGTCAAGTTTGAGGCTTAGGTTGAATTCCTGCTTGTTCTTGCTTGAAGCTTCACGTAGTCTTGCTCAATCTCCTTAACGTACTTTCAGCACTTGTATAAGGTAATTGGAAGCTGAACTTTTGCTTGAATTACAGCTTCAAGTTTCGTTTAACATGTTAAAGGAAATCATGATGCTATGCTGAAATTGTTTTCATGAAGAACACGTGCTTGAAGAAATTTCCAGCTTTCATACTATGTTTTGTATGACCTTGTTTTGGTTAATTCTTGCTGAAAATTTGGTTGGAAGCTTGCTATATATGTTAAACTATGTGTTGGGATTGTTGGTTATAAGTTTTAAGCAAAACCAAAGACCCTAGAGAAAGAACCATCCATGCTTGTGCCAAGAACTTCATTTTCGGGTGTTATCAGTCCACTGAAACTAGTTGTAGGAAAATGACCATAACTCACTGTAGGAATGTCAGAATTGAGTTTCGCCAGTGGTGCTAGAAACTAGATTCCAAGAGCTTTCCAGTGGTAGGGTGGAAACCCTCAGATTTTAATTGTACAGTTCCCAGCAACCCGTTGAAGTTCACTTGTTTTCCACAACTGATAAGCCTGAGTTTTGCACCTGCTACGTGTTTGAGCCTAAATTTGAGCCTGTTACAGCCTGAATCTGAACCTAGTCCCTTCTGAGAAGTTGTAGTGCTCTGAATTTCGTTTCCAACGGTATAAAATGGGCCAAAAATTCACAAGTGTATTGTGAGATATAGCCTAAAATGTAAACTGTGACGGGTAGCCGGCTGTCGTGTACGTCCGTTAACGGATTGACACTGCCGGCACGCATCCGTTGCAGCCCGTGTGCGCGTCCGTTAGCGGAAATGCTTAGCGGATTGCCCAACCTTAGCTTGCCGAACCTTGACGGACTGCCCAGACCCTAACCGACCCGTGTGCGCTAACCAGTTAGCGGACGTGCCAAACCCGTATGCATCTGTTAACGGACCCAGAGCCTAGTGCCGACCCCATCGGTCCAGACCACCCAGGTCTGTAGACGTAGCGTGCACCTGGAGAGGTTTTCCGTTAGCCATCCCTAGGCACCAACCAAAACGGCAACCAGAACAGAAGCTTGAACTTGAACCCGACGTGCCAACCATCTCGGCACCCGATCAATACCCCACCACCAAGCCGACCATGCCATTACCTAACGTGCGGAATGGCCACCCGACCGGTGCCGGCAAGGCCCGGCACCGACACCCAGCTAGCCGACTGTTAACCTTAGACGTACACCCTAGCCATGACCATTGCCCAGCCTACAGCACCGACCACGTGTAGCTACCCGCGACCCCAACCACATATGCACGTCCACTGACTACTCGTGCCTAGCCAGAAGCCGTGTCGGCCGACCCCAGTCATCGACCACCGTTAACCACCCATAGTCAACCATTCCTGCCCACGCTCAAGCACCCGACACACACCGACACCCGACACGCCCGATCGGTACCGACTGGTACCAACTTGGGCTAACCATTGCCGACCTCCCCCGAATCGTACGAAACCATAGACAACTTGTACCAACTTATGCTAAACCCACTCCGATGACTCCCGACTGGTACCAACCTACTACCAACTAGTGCTGACCAGCATCAACGACAGCCAATCGGCACCGACAGGTGCCGACACGTATCGACGGGTGCCAACGTGCCCCGACGAGGCCGACTGGTGCCGACTTGAGGCGACAAGCACCGACTACTCCCAAGTCGCACAAACTCAAGCCGACTACCACCGACACCCCACGACCTACCCTCGTAAGCCCCGACCTGTGCCGACTCGCACCAGACGATGCCGATTGGTGCCGACATGCACCAATGGCTACCCACCGGTGCCGACTTGTGTCAATCACATTTGATCGGCCTCGACTTGTACCGACCGCACCTGACCTACTCCAACCTATACCAAGAGGTGCTGACTCGCACCAACGGGTGCTAACGTGCCCCAACGAGACCCGATTGGTGCCGACTGCTATTAGTCGTGCCCAGAATTTTCCGACCCGAGCCAACTGTTGCCGGTCGCGCCCCAAACCTACCAGCCCATGTCAACCGGTGCCGATCGTGCACAAAATGTGCCAATTCGTGCCGAACAGTGCTGACCAACACCCGACCAATGCCAACCCACACCGATAAGCGCACCGCCTGGTCCGATTCTTGTCGGTCGTCCAAAACCTACCAAGTCATACCAGCTGTTGCCAGTCGTGTACAAAACCTACCGATTCGTGCCCGAACTTGCCAATTACACCTAAACTAGCCAACCAATGCCTACCTACTCTAACTGTGCCCGACACGTACCAACTAGGGCCGAAACCAAACAACATCGTTACCTACCTTATATCTTCGTCGATTGCCGCAACCCAGCCAAGTCCCGACCTATAACCTGAACCTAATACATACTGTGAATTGGTTAACTTGTTAGTTAAATGGAAGTTATCTAAAATAGTAGCTGATACCTGATTACTTACAGGACCCAGTCAAGCACTAGAGGGACTACCCGAACTATCGACCCAGACTTAGACTGTTGCAGGTGAGGGACCCAACTTGTTTCACTGTTTACCTATTGTTTAATTTCCAACGTGCTACTTGTTCACTTGTATACATGTAAAGTATCGATTACATGAAAAGGGCGAGTGTGTACTTTATCGCACTCTACCTAAACTTGAAAAGTACTTGTGCATGCCTACTTGAGCCATTGTGTACTTTACCACAATTGGCAACCTCCTGTTCCGGGATCCCAACCCCATTGGTGACGTGGCTTGACCCTGAGCCAGCATTGGGCTAGGTCGGGCGAGTTAATGAACCTTGGGTACTTGTTAAGGTTTACTCATGAGTATTACTGCCTACTGTTTGAATGTTTTGGGAGACTCGGGCCTGAGAGTCGGTGAAAGGAGGATCGGAGATTGGAAGATTGAAAGCTTCATCGGCAACTGTATCGGACTGTATCCTTTTACTGAAAATGTGACTGTTTACTTGTCCACAACTAGTGGAATACATGACCCCGTTACATCGGGCTTACATGATACTGATACATGACCCGTTACAACGGGACTACATGATTCACCGCCCGCTTTGGAAACTACTACATGTTTACTTACTGTACCGGGACACTCACTAAGCATTAGGCTTACCCCTTTAACTGTTTCCCCTCCCAGGTTGAAGTTTGACGGTGAACAAGTTAGGGGACAAACCTCTACTACCGGACTTTTGATACTAGGTACTTTTGCTGTAAATTGTTGTATAGTTCTAGGTTTGAACTTAGTTTTGGATTGTAAAATGAATATGTATAAGTTTGAAATTTTCTAAGCATGAATTATCAGTTTTTTTGTGGAAATTACTCGTGTGACTTGTTAAGTGACCGGCTGAGTTCCGGCGAGAGTCGGGCAGGCAATTCGCTGACCCCTCTGGTTCGCCTTTGGGGAAAGTAGGGCCGCCACAAACATAGCTCTATCTTTTTAGGAAACTACTAAATAATAAACATGGACTAATTAAGCTACTAAAATTCGCACATCCTTGAACAAAGGTTGGTCCGATTTATTCCTACTAAGAATAGACTAAGGAAAACAATGAAGAATGGACAATTGTGCCCTTATTCATCAATTTAAGCAAACGGTAGCTTTTCATACTTTATATAGAGCTAAGGAAAATGAAAGCATATGTATTTGTCAATGACGGATCTAGACAAAAATTCAAGTTGGATGGCGGAACAATTGACCCCTCTAAACCCCGGGTTTGCGAACCTTGGACTTAACCTTGACCCACGAACCAACGATCTAGCGAACCAACGTTGTAGGTAGAAGAGCACCACAATCAAGGTGATTAATTGATTGATAAGTTCAAGTTGAATAACTCAGGAAAACTCTCAAGTATTCAAGAAAGGCTCTCTTAGAAAGAGAAAGTGAAAACTCACGAAATTTGGTATAACTTGCTTGATAAAAATTGATGGCTTGTAGGCTTATTTATAGCCTTACAAAAGACTCAAAATCCGAATGTAACTTGGACTCTAACTACTAAACCCTAATCCTAATTAGAATAGGCGAACATAGCTCTATCTTTTTAGGAAACTACTATATAATAAACATGGACTAATTAAGCTACTAAAATTCGGACATCCTTGAACAAAGGCTGGTCCGATTTATTCCTACTAAGAATAGACTATGGAAAACAATGAAGAATGGACAATTGTGCCCTTGTTCATCAATTTAAGCAAACGGCAACTCTTCATACTTTATATAGAGCTAAGGAAAATGAGAGCATGTATTTGTCAATGACGGATCTAGACGAAAATTCAAGTTGGATGGCGGAACATTTGACCCCTCTAAATCCCGGGTTGCGAACCTTGGACTTAATCTTGACCCACGAACCAACGATCTAGCGAACCAACGTTGTAGGTAGAAGAACGCCACAATCAAGGTGATTAATTGATTGATAAGTTCAAGTTGAATAACTCAAGAAAACTCTCAAGTATTCAAGAAAGGCTCTCTTAGAAAGAGAAAGTCAAAACTCACGAAATTTGATATAACTTGCTTGATAGAAATTGATGGCTTGTAGGCTTATTTATTGCCTTACAAAAGACTCAAAATCCGAATGTAACTTGGACTCTAACTACTAAACCCTAATCCTAATTAGAATAGGCGAACATAGCTCTATCTTTTTAGGAAACTACTAAATAATAAACATGGACTAATTAAGCTACTAAAATTCGGACATCCTTGAACAAAGGCTGGTCCGATTTATTCCTTCTAAGAATAGACTAAGGAAAACAATGAAGAATGGACAATTGTGCCCTTATTCATCAATTTAAGCAAACGGCAGCTCTTCATACTTTATATAGAGCTTCGAACCATCATTCAAAGGAAGGAATCTTCATGAAATCTTGAAGCTTTAATCCCCTTGGATAAGAATGTAAGAAATGATCCCAAATCAAAGCGTTCATCATTCCATTTCTCATCAGATAGAACATCAAATTGATTTCATTCCAGGATCATCCCTTCCAAACAAGGCACCATATAGGACCAATCCTGAGGAAACCAAAGAGCAACAACGACAAGTAGAAGATCTGCTTGGAAAAGGCTGGATTTGTGAGAGTCTAAGTCCTTGTGCTGTTCCAGTTCTACTTGTTTCCAAGAAAGATGGAGGATGGAGGATGTGCACAGATTGTATGGCCATTAATGCCATTACGGTAAAGTATCGCCATCCCATACCTTGTCTTGATGACATGCTTGATGAATTACATGGTGCAATTATATTTACTAAGATTGACTTAAAAAGTGGTTATCACCAAATTCGCATGAAAGAAGGGGATGAATGAAAAACTGCCTTTAAGACAAAACATGGCTTATATGAGTGGTTAGTCATGCCTTTTGACTTAACCAATGCACCTAGAACCTTTATGAGGTTAATGAATCATGTTTTGCGTCCTTTTCTTGGCAAATTTGTGGTGGTTTACTTTGATGACATCTTGATCTATAGTAAAAGTTTAGATGAGCATGTTATCCATTTGCAAACTGTTTTGGATGTACTTCGCAAGGAAGGGCTCTATGCCAACCTTAAGAAGTGCACATTTTGTACTAATCAGCTTGTATTCCTAGGTTATGTTGTGAGTGAACAGGGTATACAGGTTGATGAAGTAAAAGTGAAGGCTATAAGTGAATGGCCAACACCTACAAGTGTGAGTGAAGTGCGTAACTTCCATGGCTTGGCAAGCTTCTATAGACGCTTTGTCAAGGACTTTAGCACAATTGCTGCACCACTTACATCAATTGTCAAGAAAAATGTGCCATTCCAATGGGGGGAAGAACAAGCTAAATCCTTCCAATTACTTAAACACAAGCTCAAACACGCACCTATTTTGAGTTTGCCTAATTTTGATAAAGCTTTTGAAGTAGAGTGTGATGCCTCTGGTATAGACATTGGAGCTATGTTAATCCAAGAGGGTCGTCCGGTTGCCTATTTTAGTGAAATGTTAAATGGAGGATCTTTGAACTACTCGACTTATGATAAGGAGGTAATGGCCGTAGTTCGAGCTCTCCAAACTTGGCAACACTACCTTCGACCTCGTGAGTTCATCTTGCACACTGACCATGAATCCCTCAAGCACATCAAATCTCAAACTAAGTTGAGTAAGAGGCATGCAAGATGGATTGCCTTCATTGACAGTTTTGCCTTTGTTATCAAATACAAGGCAGGTAAGACAAATGTAGTGGCTGATGCACTTTCTAGAAGGTGTACTCTTATCACTACATTAGACACTAAATTTCTTGGATTTGAGTATATAAAAGATCTTTATGCCACTGATGTGGATTTTGGTGAGATCTTTACATCTTTGCCACGAAACACTCGTGAGCATTACTTCATTTCTCAGGGATACTTATATTTCAAGGATAAACAATGCATCCCTATGTGTTCTATGCGCCTATTGTTGGTACATGAAGTTCATGGTGGAGAACTAATGGGACATTTTGGTATAGCCAAGACTTTGATGGTTCTCCAAGAACACTTTCATTGGCCACATATGAAGAGGGACATAGAAAGGCATATACAAATGTGTGTTACTTGCCATCTTGCCAAATCTAAGGTAAATCCTTATGGCCTTTATACACCTTTATCAATTCCATGTGAGCCTTGGGTTGACTTGTCTATGGATTTTGTGCTTGTTTTGCCTAGAACTAGACAAGGTGTCTATTTATGTTGTGGTTGATCGTTTCTCTAAAATGGCTCATTTTATTCCTTGTCATAAAACGGATGATGCAACACATGTTGCTGATTTGTTCTTTAAAGAAATTATCCGTTTGCATGGGGTACCTTCATTACCATTGTCAAACTGATAGAGATGTAAAGTTCCTTAGCTACTTTTGAAAAACTTTGTGGTGTAAACTAGATACTAAATTGCTGTTTTCTACTTCTAGTCACCTGGCCCGATGGACAAACTGCCGCAGCTAATGGGACTTTATCTACCTTGTTGAGACAATCATTAAAAAAGAATATCAAATCTCACTTGGGAAGATTGCTTACCTCATGTTCAAGCGGAATTTACATATAATGCACTGCGGTACTCTACTCAATATTCACCTTTGAAATTGTTTATGGCTTTAACCTCTCTCTTTTGGATTTAACTCCTTTACCTCCCATCCATAAGAGAGTTAGCTTAGATGGAAAGAAAAGCTGAGTTTGTCCCGCATGATTTACATGCAAAAGCGAACATTGAAAGCCCACCGCCCTTCAATACGTCCAAGTGCAAACGGTGTCCAAATGATCTTTGAACCCGGTGATTGGGTTTGGATCCACACACATGCTAAAGAAAGGCTTCCCAAAATACGCTCCTTCAAGGAGATGGGGCATTTCAAGTTGTGGGCGTATAAATGACAATGCTTACAAACTTGACCTCCCAACAGTGAGTATGGTGTGTTACATGCTACCTTTAATGTTGCTAAGCAACTCTGAGTCCTTTCCATGATAGATGATGAACATGATTTGAGGACAAATCGCCTTCAAGAGGAGGGGATTGATGAGGGGCTCATGTGCTGTCCATGCTACAAATGATCAAGTTGTCAACCTGTTCCAAGTGGACCAATCACAAGAGCTCGTGCAAGGAAGCTAAGGGAGTCACTTCAAACTCTTGTGTGCACCATACAAGAACAAGTTGGAGCTGATTTGAGGAGCATTGAAGGATTGACCCATGATGATTCCAAGATTATCACCTTGCTCCAAGTTGAAGGTCCAAACCGGGCTTAGGGCTTTGAAGACTTCAAGCCGCCGTTTGGGTTAGATTAGTGAATAAGGGCATAATTGTCCATTTTCATTATTTCCCATTGCTTTCTTATTTTATTGGCTTCAGGCAACGTTAGTGTAAATGCTGGCCATTTCAATTTATTGAGAGCCTTTATTTGAGTCAATTTAGTTGTTTTAGATATTTCCTAAAAAGATAGAGCTATATATGTTGGCCTATTCTAATTTAGGTTAGGGTTTTAGCAATTAGAAATCCAAGTTACATTCGTTTTGAGTCTTTTTGTTATAAGGCTATAAATAAGCCTACAAACCATCAATTTTAAGGAAGCAAGTTATATCAAATTTTGTGAGTTTTCACTTTCTTTTTCTAAGAGAGCCTTTCTTGAATAATTGAGAGTTTTCTTGAGTTATTCAACTTGAACTTATCAATCAAGTAATCACCTTGATTGTGGCATTCTTCTACCTACAACATTGGTTCGCTAGATCGTTGGTTCGTGGGTCAAGGTTAAGTCCAAGGTTCGCAAACCCGGGGTTTAGAGGGGTCAATTGTTCCACCATCCAACTTGAATTTTCGTCTAGATCCGTCATTCACAAATATGAGTTCATACCGTTTGGGAGGGTTCGTATCATGGGATTTCGCTGCAATCTTTGGAACGGCTGAGTTTCTGGACCAATGGATTAAAACCAGCGAATGACTCCGCTGGTGGGTGATGGTGTTGCAGCTCCGCAAACAGGTTCTTCCTGTGCACATGCTTCTATTAAACCTTTAAATGTTTAAGGCTTTGTTTTGGAATGTTAGAGGTGTGGCTAACAAGCCTACTCTATTGTGTTTGGCTAAAGGATGTAGATTGCATAAATTATCTGTGCTGGCTATATTTGAACCCATGATTAACTTGACTAGGTTGGATGCAATTCGGCAGCAGCTGAAGTTTCAGCATGCCATTGCAAACACTGAGGGGTCCATCTGGGTTTTTCATACGGATGTCCTAAGTGTTCAGGTGGAGGACCAGAATGAGCAATTCTTGGCCCTCGCTAGTTATCATAGTCATTGGAGTGAGTCGTTTCTGCTTGTTTTTGTTCACATTGCCTATGATGTGTTATCCCAGAGAGGTTGTGGGAGCGTGTGAGGCTGCTGTCCTTGTGTGGTTTACCGATGTTGGTGGGAGGTGATTTTAATGTTATTCTAATTTGAGAAAGAAAGGTTTTCGTTTGGCCCAGCGGCAATTTCTCTAATTTCATACAATTGGTTGACTTAGGATCTTGGGTTCTCGGGTTCAATCTACATTGGTGTAACTGTCGATTTGAAGCGAGTTTGGAAGAGGCTTGATAGAGTGTTGATTAATCAAAATAGGAACATGGGGAATACTGAGGTCCTATCATTTGGGTCGGTCCTATTCGGACCATTCCCCATTGCTAATTTCTTGCAGGCCGGTTGAAGGGGGTAAACCTAGGAGCTTTCATTTTCTTAACGTGTGGTGTTCTCATCATCCGTTCTTGGATGTGATCAGGTCTGCTTGGGGGGTGCAATGTGTTGGAAGACCGTGGAGAAAGCTGTTGTTCAAATTAAAGGTACGCGGGACTAAGGCCGAGAGCAATGAGTGGAATCGAGAGGTATGATATCCCGGATAGAGTCAAGGCCGAAGAGGGCTCTGACGACAGAAGAAGAAGCTGTAGATTTGAATTCTTTGGAGTTTTACTCATCCGAGCTGAATGCAACTCAAGCTCGGTTGAAGTTCTATTGCAATGTAAGAATGGGTTTTCTTTTGGAGCCAAAAGCTAGAATCAAGTGGCTCTAACTTGGTGATGCCAATACCGGTTTTTTTCCTACGATGATGAGATAGAAATGGGCTCGGCTAATCCAGATCCATCATTATTAAAATGGAGAGGAGCTGAATGATAAGTCATCCGAGATACAACGAGAGGCTGAGAGAGACATTTTGTCGCATCTTGCCGAGGAGTGAGAGCAGGGTGTGGCTCTACATCAATTCTAGGGTAATTTTACCGGCCAAGGTGAACAGTAACGCGTGGCTCTACACTCACCTCTAGGAGAATGGCAGGTTACAAGCGGTCAGGGAGAAATTGATAGGTTGTGCTGTCGATAAGGGTGATATTTGAGATGGATAGGATTGGCCCGGCGGATCGGATAGCTTCCGTGGCGGTTCTTCTCAAGTGTATGGGATATTGTTGGAGGTGATGTGATGGAGGTGATCCAGGATTTTTTCTTAGTGCGACATTGTCTAAGTGTTATCTACCTTGCTTTGGTCTCTTCATAAAGGTCTCCTGTGACTTTTTTTTCCACTTCAAGCGTTTATAAGTTTATGTAATTTTTTGAACAAAGTAGTGTCGAAGGTGTTGTTCTTTACAGGTGTCTTGGAGAACAAGAAATCCCGGGAATATACATAATAGAGTTTTAGTAAGAGCTGGGCAATTCAGAATGCTAATGTCCTATTAGCTTCGAGACGATTCGGCAGCATTGGAAAGCGGTGCAGGGATCAATGTGTTGGCAAAACTTGACATGGCGAAGGCGTCACGATGGGGAGCCACAAAGGTTAGGTATATTTGATTCGGGTTCTTACACATTTTAATTTGTTCATTGATATGGTTTGGCGTCTTATTTCGAATTTTTGGTTTTGGTTACAGTAAACCTGGCAAGCACTGTGTGCTCCCTTCGAGGAGGGTATCTTCGGGTAGTGACTGACCGCATCTCCGCAAGACTCTTCATCATTTCAGTTGAGGTGTTGTCTCGGGGTTTAAATGCATTGTTGGAACATCCTAGGTTCTCTCCTTTTTTTATGTCAAATCGGGCTATGGAACTCACACACCTTGCATAGGCAGACAATATCATGGTGTTTTCACGAGGTGATGCTTCGTCGGTTAGATATGTGATGCAGGTACCAGGTACTTAAGGAATATCAGGCTTGCTCTGGTCAGCTGGTTAATAAGGAAAAAAGTGGGTTTGCCGTGAGGAGAGATTTCACGGGTAGGATGAGATGGAAGGTTAGAGTTAACAACATGTGCACCACATGCGGTTCCCCGCTTTAAATATCTTGGGTGCCCCATGTTGGTGGCAAAATGGTGTACTAGATGTTCTTATTTTGAAACTTGGTGGATTGGTTAATGCCTTTATCAGGTCTTGGGGCTCGAAGTGGCTCTCCTATGGAGGCAAGTTAACGTTGTTGAATGCTGTTCTCTTGTCAATGCCGATACACCCTTGCTTCATCGGTGGTATTACGTCCCCGCAAGGGCATTTTAAAGGATCGGTTGAATGTGTTGTTTGCTAGGTTTTACGTGGGCAGGCGGCTCGAGTTTGGATTTGGTACATCCTTGGGTTGCGTGGTCCGCGGTGTCCATCTGCACGCACTTGGAGGCTAGTGGCTTGGGGTAAGGCCAGCTAGAGGTGGCGTTGCAAGCCTCCCCTTGAATGTAAGCTTTGGTGGAGGTTCCATCGAGCGAGTGTTTGTGGGTGAGATTTATGGGCGAGAAGAGGTATTGCTGGGAGTGCACTCCCAATAAGGTGGAGGGTGGTAGTGTCAGATTCCCTCTATGGAAGCATCTTGAAGGTTCGACCATCATGGAGCGCACTGTTGTTTGGATGTGGAGGTGGTGATGTGCGTTTGGTGGGATAACTGGTCGGGAGGGGCGCTTGCATGGAAGTATCCATTGCTTCATGACGGATGATCATCTTAAACATTTTAGAAAAGAATCGGGCATGGATTATCGAAGCTACCTGCCGTAAAACTTCCTCGGGATGTGTCTCATCGCATTGTGGAGTCCCTTTATCACGGGTGTGAGGATGGGAGGTGTGATAGGTTAATCTTGGAATGGCTCTTCTGCCGCAAAGGTGAACACTTCGGGTAAGCACATGTTGGCAGAAGAAGCGCATCGTCATGGGTCTTCAGCGTGCTCACGGTTAAATGGTCTGAGCCAGCGAAGATGTCTTTTCATTTATGGAGCGTGCTTAATACGCCGCCACCCAAGTGATATTAGCTTGGTACTGATTTAATGTGCATGGTCCATCCTCGGTGCTTTTTTACAAAGTAGAGGCAAGAGGAAATGCTACAACACATCTTTGCCTTTGGCTTGTTTTCACGATCGGTGTGGGCTTGTTTTGAGCAACCGTTGGGATTCTCCTCGTTAGACAGGTTGTTACGGGATAAGTGTGTCATGTGGTGGATGCAATCCTCCACGTCACCTGTACTCGCATGGTTGTTCCAGCTATTGCCAATTCTGATCGTTTGGCATATCTAGAAAGCAAGGAATTGTTTCGTCCATGACAGAATGGAACCGAACGTGGTCTTCACGTGCAAGAAATTTTAAGGAGGCAAAGGTTTGTCTTACCTCCCCGAATTTCAATTTGCTGGCTGGGGTAGAAAGGGGGAAACGCAGCTGGCTGGATTTCCTTGCATAGGCCGGGGGCTCTAGAGTCAGATTGAGTGGGGTTCCAATATGTTGGTGCAAACCTCCGTTGGAGGGATTCAAATTAAACATTGTTGGCCAATCATTCCTACAAAATGGGCCCAAGGGGTGGGAGAGGAGGTGTTTTGAGGGATGCGGAGGTCGGGGTGATATTTTCATTGTGAGGCCGGCATCCGCCCACATATGTTGATGCTTGGTCTGTTTCCCGCTTGAGATACTGCTTGCTGACTGGTTTGGAAATGTGCTATAAACATGCAGGAAATCTTGAGCGTGTGGTGGATTTGGACTCCAAGGTGTTGGTTAAGATGGTGCAGGGCAAGATGATTGTTCCACCTCGGTTACTTCCGCTATTTTGAGGGTCAAGGGCTTCTTGGGCTCTGTCGATTCTATCAACCATTGCTTCCGGCAGGGCAATTCGGTGGCTGACTGTGAGCGCCCGTGTAACCCACACCTCACCGGTTGATGTACATGTACATGTCATGTGAATAAACAATCATTTTGTCTTGTTTTGATCGCATTCGCTTCATACTTAAAATGTGGATTTGTGCCAAAATTTTACGTGCTTGTTGCACCTATTTAAGGTGTTAAAAAGATTATCAAATATCTTTCAAAAAGTGCAAGAAAACATGTGGGAAGCAAGTTGTAAGAATACTTAAATTTCAAGGACCCAAAAATAAATTAGGGTTTGCATGTAAGCCCTTTACTAAAAATCGCAAAAAATTCTTGTCTTATTTTTCCCATTGTTGGATGAATTTTCAGCCACAAAAATAGCAAAATAAGTCCAAGAAATTTTAACCAAAAGCATGACAAAGCAAGTCAGCAACACATTACGTCAAGCTCTCTATCAAATGAGTTGGCTAGATTGATCCTTGTCATGCTTGCTTGATTGTTGTATAAATACCCTTCACTTCAGCTGATAAAGCCATTTGATTCCCTCCCTTCTTGGATGAAATTTGCTAGAAAACAACACACAAAAACCTTCCAAAACACTAGTACAAATCAGTCACAAACATCAAAGAACAATCAAGCTTAAAGATGGATTGAAGCTTGGCCGATTCTTGCTTGGTTTCCACTTGAGTCTTGCTCAATCTTCTCAACATTTTCAACTCTTGTTTGAGGTAACTTTGTAGCTGAAGTTTTACTTGAATTATGATCCAAATTTTGTTTAACATGTCAAGGGAAACCATGGAGATGTGCTGAAAATCTATTTGACATGAAGAGCACATTACGCTTGAAAGAAATTTCGAATTATGCTATTGTGTTTTGTATGTTTTATTTTTGATTGATTCTTGATGGAATTATCAATAAACCTATTATATAAGCAAACTATATGTGTGGGATGTTGGTTATAAGGTTTCAAGTAAAAATAAGAACCCTAGATCAAGTAAAATCTCACTGCTTGCGCTAAAAACTCACATTTTTTGGTATCACAGTCCACCCCAGAACCAGCCCTGCATTTTGGCCATGTCTCACCGTGAGGGAATGTTATTTGATGGGTGTTAGAAACTAGATCCAGAGAGATTTCCATTGGTACATCTGCACGCCCCAGATTCTGCTCCTCCCAAGCAAATCTGCAGGTAGCACTTTGAAGTTGACCTGCTTCAACCGAAACTTGAAACTTGTTCTTGCTGAACAGTTTAAGCTAGAATTTGAACCTGTTGTAGCTTGAATTTGGAAATGTTGTTCTTCTCGAGAAGTTGTAGTGCTCAGCACGTCAAGCTGCCAATCCATATAAAATGGGCCAAAACACATGAGTGGGATTCTAGATATGGCTCCCATGGGGAATCCTAAAAATGCAATGAACCAAGCAGTCGCCGCACGACCATTATTCAATCTGACATAGCACCGCAGATGACCCTGTTGCTGCTGTTCAGGTGCACGCCCTCATACTGATTACCTCGCCAGAGGGGCGACCGGCATGGGATAGGGATCGCACTGCACCTTATAGCGTAAATGACGTAGACGCTGTATGACCGCTTAACGGACTCCTAAGCTCAAGCACACCGCTAATGGGGCTGCCGTAAGCCGTCAAGCAAATAATCTTCGCGGTAACGGATTGCTTAACCCAGTCACCGACCGGCAGAACGTGACCGCTCCAACCTTGAAGCACCACCTTGAAGGAGGCATGCCCCACCCGCACGCGATAACTGCCCGTGCTCAAATCGGCATGCCAGGATTGCCTACCTGGCTGACCATTAACGGATTGCCTGCTCCAAGACAATGGTCTCAGTCGCACCATTGTGCTAAACCGGCTGGCCGGATGTGTCGAACCCGGTGACGTCTCTGCTACCGAACGCTTCAGCCCCTAGTCGACGCGGTTCAATCTGCTAATCTGACACTCACGGTGCTAACCCCCATCGCAAACTAACTACTCAGTTCAGTAGGATACAGATAAAATTCGTGGAGGTTACCCGCCAGTTTTCACCCTTATGTATTGGAATTTCACAAACCTAACCATTTTAGAACGGAGTAACCTACCAAACGAATCCCATTATATACCGGGTAACGCATCAAGGCTCTAGTTTCACAGCATTCTGCCGCGTTCACACACTTCTGAGCCACGCCCAATAACTCTAACTACCCACCATCTCTCAATTTTAACTTCCTCTGCGTAATTCCGCCACTCCACCTACCACCCGTACTTCCAACTATTAACCCACGTCCATAACCCTAAGCTACTAACTACCGCGGAACCACCTATACCCCGCATCACCAACCCATCACTCATAACTCACTCCAACTGACTCGTGTGGACTGCAACACCTACTCAGTCTCGTAGACACCGGACCTCGGCCGGAAGCCCGCAAATACGGACGTACGAATCGCCGCCCAAACTCCTATGCTGCTGTTTTCACCATCGCGACACCATCCGCTCGAAGATGCCCTCGATCAAGACTAATTAGTGGCCGACTTTAACTATCACCGATTTACTCAATCCATGATAAATTGACCAACACATGCTGCATTTTCGTACCCATACGTGCCACCAACCAATGCCGATCCGCGGCTAAACGACGCCGATCAGGCCGACGTGCGAACAATCAATGGGTCACAATTGGTTTTAAGATATACACCCAACCGTCTCACCGCACTGATCCAGGTACCAATTACAGACTAATCTGGAACTAATAAAATGGACAAGGTCTCCCCGACCGCTGTCGACATTGGCCGGTCACTTCAAACCCTACCAACCCATGCTAACCATTGCCGATCGGGAGTAATGAACGTTCGGATCATTGTATACAAGGAATCCTGTCGATACCCCTAAACTTATCAACCAATGTCACCACAATCACGCGGAAACGTATGAATTCAGGCTGAAACCTACCGACATCGCTCTCATCTACGCCAAACTTGCTTCATCCCGGACAATTCCATCAACTCAGCCGGTAGTCCCACCTATAATCCGACCAATCTTACACCGGCATAACTTGTTAAGTTAGATGTGAGGTTACCTAAAATAGTGCAATCCACACCAATTTTCAGACCAGCCAAAGGAGTGAGGACTTGTTTGAGTAGCAACCCGTGACCTAGACTACCCCTGTAAAGTAGGAATCTGCCTTGTTTCACTCATTTACTGTTGTCTAATTTTCAACATGCTAATGGTTTGTTTTGTTTACGTAAAAATATCAATTATGTGAAAGGGTACGACGCTGAAGTTGGAGCAGATCTATCGCATTATCAAGTTAAACTACTAAGCACTCTCGACCTTCTAACCCGCTGGATCTCTAAACTTCGAATTTAATCTTTAACCCGTAGAACAATGAATTAGCTGCAACCGCTGTCATAGACGACGCCACAATCAAGTGTGGTTCTGATTGATAAGTTTAATGAACACCAAACCTCTCACATTCACAAATCTCTTAGAAAGAGACGCAGCACAAGCTGAAAATTTTATTAAAAAAAACTCCTAAATTCGTGTCCTACATCATAGCCTATATATAGCCTTGGAAAAACTAATCCTACTACTACTAAGTGAATCAATGAAAGGCTAGTCCTAATTGAACTAGGTTTGACCTCATTAAGCCTAAGTACCTTGTCATAAGCCCAACCAATTAACCAGAATTTAACTAGTATTACTATGGCAATTGACTTTAATTACTCGCTTATTTAGCAAGGTAATTCGCCCATGGCAATCAAAACAAACAAAAAAAAACTCAAATCGAAGCAAGAAAACCTAATTAACCCCAACCCTAGGTTCATTGGAAACTTCAATGCAACTGCTTATCTTCAGCGACACTTGGATTAACGTAAAGCTTGAGATCCTCTTTCCAAGTTCTTGAAGGTTACTCGGACATCCCACTTGTCTTGCGTGACACACCAACGCTTGCATGGAATCCTTAAGCTTTTGCACGCTGTCTGCTACCGTTGGACCACTTGGCATTGTTGGAATATCCTTGACTCCCTATGGCCGCCTTCGAGCTCATCATCATTCCCCACTCCTGCTTGAAGGCGATTTGTCCCCAAATCAAGTCAAAACGTCTGCATGGAAAGGACTTAAGTCGAACATTGAAAGTTGCATGTACACCATACTCACTTGGGAAGGTCAAGTTTGTAGGCGCTTTTGCACACCATTGACACGGCAACTACTTCGGAATGGTCCATCTCCCTAGGAAGTAGGTTTGTTACGCCTTTGGACAAGAAATCTTCCTCCCTCATGTGAATCCACACCTACCATCCGCGGAAGTTCAAAACCATCTTACCTGACTGCCCACTTATTAGGTACATTTTGTACATATGTAATGTACGCTTTCAATGTTAGCACCTGGACCTTGGCATGCATGGAGCTCACGACAATTCTTCGCACGCTTTTTCCCATCTAGATTAACTTTCTGGGACGGGTGCAGGGGCATCAAATCTAGAGGAGTAAGCGGGTTAAATCCATGAACAATTTCAAGGAGAGTATTGTGTAGCACCGTATTGTCCCATGGCTGTATGCAAATTCTCACATGTGTAGGCAATCTTCCCAAGTTTTAAGATTCCTTTTAATGATAGCACGCAAAGTGTATGTGACAGGGTTCTATTAACCACTTCAGTCTGTCCATCAGTCTGAGGATGACTAGAAGTAGAGAATAAGAGTTTAGTTCCCAATTTACTCCATAAAGTTTTCCAAAGTAGCTAAGGAACTTAACATCTCTCCTATCGAAACTATTGTGCGTGGCATACCATGTAAACGCATAACTTTGAAAAATAAATCAGCCACATGTTTTGCATCATCAGTTTTATGACATGGAATGAAATGCGCCATTTTAGAAAATCTATCAACTACAACATACAATGTAATCATGACCATGTCACAGTCCCTGGGTAAGCCTAGCACAAAGTCCATAGACAAATCAACCCAAGAACATACTAGGAACGTAGTGGAGTGTAGGGGAGTCCATAAGGATTTACCTTAGACTTGGCATGATGACAAGTTACACACCTTTGGATGATACGCCCAAATCGCCATGCCTCAGCATCTTTGGCCAGTAGAAAGAGCCTGCTCTTGGAGTATAGAGCAATGTCTTTGCCACCCAAAGTGTCCCATAAGACCTCCACTATGTGCTTTTCCCTTTTACAAACAATCCACGATAGAACATGTAGGAATACACATTTTGTCTTTATAGTATAAATAACCCTGTGAAGAGGGAATAATTCTCACGGCTTTGCCGTGGAAAAGCATTGAACACTTCCCAAAATCAGGGTCATCGATAGTACTTTGATTATTTCAAGGCCTAACAATTTTGCATCAAGTGTAGTGGGGAATCAAAGTATACCTCCTAGACAAGGCATCAGGCGATGACAACATTGCTTTTGCGGACGGCCTTATATTTGATCACAAAAGGAAAGGTATCAATAAAGGCTACCCACCTTGCATGTAAACGCTTGAGCTTGGTTTGTGACTTGAGATGCTTAAGCGACTCGGATCGGTCATGTAGAACAAACTCACCCTCGTGTAATGTTGCCCGGAGTTTGTAATGCTGAACAAGTGCATAAAGCTCTTTATCATATGTTGAGTAGTTTTAATGAGGCGCCATTGAGCTTTTCACTGTAGTATGCAGACCGCTTCCAACTTCTTGAGTAGTACCCCAACACCTATACCGGATGCATCACACCTCAATTTCATTCAAAGCTTTTTTTTTCAAAGTTAGGCAAACCAAGTACGGTGCATGTGTGAGTTTGTGTTTGAGTAATTGGAAAGACTTAGCTTGTTCATCTCCCAATGAAACCTCTTGATCCTTCTTAACAATGGAAGTAAGTGGCTGTAATTGAGCTAAATTCCTTGACAAAGCTGCCTATAAAAGCTAAAGCCATGAAAGCTCTCCTTACTTCACTAAAGAGGTAGGAGTTGGCCATTCAATGATAGCTTTTATTTTTACTTTGGTCCACTTGAATTCCTGCACGCCTTACAAATATAACCTGAAAACAACTTGATTTGTGCAAAAGTGCATTTTGAAGATTAGCATAAAGTTGTTCCTTAGGAAAGGACCTAAAAACAGCTTTAACATGCATGATGTGATCATCTAAGTTCTTACTATAAATAAGGATATCATCAAGCTAATAGACGACAAACAAATTTACCCAAGAAAGCACGTAAGGGTACATGATTCATTAAACGCATGAAAGTACTAGGTGCATTAGTTAGTCCAAAAGGCATAACTAACCACTCATACAACCCATGTTTAGTCTTAAATGCAGTCTTCTTTTATTCATCACCATCTTTGATCCTAATTTGATGATAACCACTCTTAAGATCAATTTTAGTAAAAATCACAGCACCATAGAGTTCATCAAGCATGTCATCAAGACGAGGAATGGGATGGCGATACTTTACCGTTATAGCATTTATGGCACGGCAATCGCACATCAAAGTCCACGCCCCATCCTTTTAGGCACAAGTAGAACAGGGTACAGACATGGACTGAGGCTTTCACGCGATGCCAGCCTTTGCTCAAGAGTCCTTCTACTTATGCTGAATTTCCTTATGGTTTCTCGTGGCTTGTCCTATCGATTGTGGTCGGTTAGGGCAAAGATGCACCGGAATGAGATCTATTTGATGCTCAATCCCTCTTAATGGGGTAGACCACTAGGAACTTCATCGTGAAACACATCTTGAGGCTAATTCCTGCAATAGGTTAGCAAAAGAACTAGGCAAGGAAACATCAAGTTGGTCGGCATTTCTTTAGAAAGGAGCAAAAGATAGGCTGAGTAGAGTAAAGCTTTCTTTTTAGCCTTTGCAATTAAAACCGTTTTCCTTTCAATTTTCCCTTGGCGAGATCAATCATTTTAGCTGCCGGTTTCCTTCGATTTGATTCGGCCATGGTTATTATTTTCACATCATGAGTTTTAATTTCTTGTCCTAACTCACGAGGTTTCTTTTTCTCAAGTTCCTCTTCAAATTCTTTTGAAGGCTTACTTGGTCCTCATGCACTTGTTGAGGTAAGAGGTGCAAGTATAACCTTTTATTTGCAAAAGAAAAGGAATACTTGTTTGTGAATCACGTCCCAAATGCTAACCTTTCTATCAAATTGCCATGGACGGCCTAAGATAACATGAGCAGCTTGTATAGGCACAACATCACATATAACCACTTTCATCATTAAAACGTCCAATACGGAAAGAAACAAGTACTTGTTTGAGTACACGCATCTCTCACCGCTTGTTGAGCCATTGCAACTTATAGGGCTTGGGATGGTTGGTTGTTGGAAGGCCTAGTCGATCCACCATGATGGCACTTGCAACGCTGGTACAGCTCCTGGATCAATGACTAGACTACACACCTTCTCCTTGATGTGGCAACGTGTAGAATATGTTTTCCGCTGAAGCTCGATACCTACCCAACATGGCAGTCAAAGCTCATTCAGAGCCACTAAACCAACACGGTCCACAACTGGCCGGTGCTCTTCAATGATTTCTTCTTCATCACTTCCTCCTTCTAGGGAGGCATGTCGGCACATTCATCATCGCGCCATCATCGCAGTGACCATTTCTCCATTAGGTAGAACAAGCATTGCTCACGACTTGGACACCGAGAGGCAATGTGACCAAACCCTGACACTTTCCTGAAGCACTTAGTGTCCACTATTATGGGTTTGGTGGCATCAGATTAGCTTTAGGATTGCCCTTCCAGTTCGGTCTAGATGGAGGAGCATTGCCTTGATGAATTTGTAGAGGATGGATCTCGGTTTTGCAATTGGAGTAGGGGTGAAGGAACGCTCTTCCCTTTGGTTGCTGGTTTCTCCAGTTTCCAGCTTGGAAGTTGGAATTGGCGAACTCTCCTCTTGAGCCTCCTCAGCCAACCTTGACAGCTTTATCCATCAACTCTTCAATATCAAAAAAATAATGTTGAAGCTCAACCACCTCAGCAATTTCAGGGCTTTAATCCTAGAAAACGAGCCATAGTTGCTTAGGCGTCTTCATGGATGTCAGCCGCGCATCATAGCCATTTCCATTTCCTTAAAATAATCCTCCACACAAATTTCCTTGAGTAAGCATTTGCACTTTGTAATGCAAATCTCATGGTAGTACCACTGAATATGAATCTTTTCCTCATAAATACCCGCTTTAAGGTCATCCCAAGTCTGGTCATTGGTTCCCGGTTCCTCCTTTGCTTTTACTCGGTTGGTCCCACCGGAGATAGCTGCATATTCTGCAGAATTCCATTACCGCCAGCTTTACCTTTTGCTCTTCAAGATTGTAAGGTTGATGGCAGGTCAAAGACCTTTTCCATTTTTCGCTCCCGCCTAAGTAGATTTCAGATCGATTTTCCTTGGAAAGGTGGAATGGTCATTTTAATTCCCTTGATGGAATCATCATTTTCGACCCCGGTTCTTCTTTCTCTTCTTTCACCAGATTTCCCTTGGTTCATAATCCTCATTGGAATCACTTGATTCACTTGTTTTAGCTTTCTTTTGGATTTCTTGGAGGAACTCGAGTAGTCTCTAGTTTATCAAGTCGCCCCTGGACCTCCTCAATGGTTTGTATGATTTGCCTCTTAGAATCGGCAATCAAGGCTTGCATTTGGAACGCATATGGAAGTTGGGCAATGGTCATTTCATTAGTTGATTCTCCTTCGCTTGACATTTTCGTTAAACCTGCAAAATGAACAATTTGTGATAGAAAAGACCTCACACACTCCCTTCTTACGTGTTTCCCTCAGTGTATCACTCAAGTGTTTATTTCACTCTAATGATCTCACCAAGCACGCCTAATTCCTTGATTTTCCTCCTTGAAGAAATCAGAAAATTTGAGCAATTTCAAGGACTTATCACCAATTACCTTTCAAGAATGTGATGTATCACCCCTTTGATTCACTTTGAAGGATAAATGAAGACACAAAGAGTTGAGAATTTAAAAGACTAACTAGACTCAACAAACTAGAAAGAATTGTTGAGAAAAGAATATAAGTGACTCAAAAGAAACTAGTTAAGAAACTAAGACACACCAATTGGAAAAGCAAGACTCACGAATAAGAGACACAATGTTGCTGGAAAGTGTAGATAATTCCGGGTGGCACAAGGGCAAAAGAAACAGCAGTTAAAGCCCTTCAACAATTTTCAAACCCGTTTGATTTGTTAGTTCCTTGCTTAAGGCGGTGGAGTGGCTTCCAAAACTGATTTGGCTTTTATTTATGGCGGTTGGCAGAAACAAGACTTAGGATTCTGTTTTGCTGTTTTGGTACGCCTTGAAGCAACAAGGAAACCAATTTATGGATGGAAGAGCAAACCTTGGTTGAACAATCAAGTTGTAAGATCAAGAATAGGATCCCAATACTTCAAGGGCACAGCTTTGATCAAGCAGAAATTTTCAAGCAGCTTGGTTTTTGTTCTTCTTCTTTTTTTTTTACCCGATTAGAATTCTGCTCACAAGCTTCAAAGATCCGCTTGAATTTTTTTTTTTTCCAGAATTCAAGATCCTTTCAATTGATTTCAAGAAGCTCAAGAAACACCTTAAGTTCAAAAGTGGTCTTTAACTTGTTGAAGATCTTTAGGGTTTGTTTCAAGAACCCAAGAAGGCTACAATCCAAGTTCAAGATTCAAGGAATTTCTGGTTTTTTTTTTTCTCTGGTTTTGATCAGCTCACAATTTCCCAGCAAATTGATACACTGGCAACCACGCAAGAACTAGACAATAAAATGGATAGCACTATGGACTATGAAACGGCAACACAAGAAACTATGAAGCAATCAGCAAAAACAACCAGAATTTGTCTTAAAGATGCAAGAAACAAGAGGACAAGGCACAAGATAATCAGATTTCAAGATTTCAAGAACGACTTACTAGGGGTGCACAACAAACCAGAATTTTAGATGCAAGAACTACAAGAAAACCCTAGAACAAAACAAGAAAAACAAGACACGATTTTTTTTTTTTTTTTTTTTGTTTTGATTCAAGACTCAAGAACACAAGAAAGACAAGATCAACAATCAAGAAACTAGAGATTGAATTCGGATGAACAGTAACGCTACAGTACGATGAACAGTAACGTTTTTTTTTTTTTTTTTTGACACAAAATAAGGAACGACAATAACAAGAATTAAAAGGGATATACTTGATACCACAACTAGCTCTGATACCGATGATGTGAGTTGGAGTAGGATCTAGACGACATTATCAAGTTGAACTTACCCTGAAGACTCTCGACCCTTCTTCTAACCCGGATCTACAACCGAATTTAATCTTAACCCGTAGAACAATGAATTAGCCAACCAAGGCTGTTGGTAGATGACGCCACAATCAAGTGTGGTTCTTGATTGATAAGTCGAATGAACACTCAAACCTCTCAAGTATTCAAAGAAGAATCTCTTAGAAGAGGGCGTGTTATTCTCAAGAATAAGCTGAAAATTTTATTAAAAAACCCCTAAATTCGTCCATCATAGGCTGTATATATAGCCTTGGAAAAACTAATCCTACTACTACTATGAATCAATGAAAGGCTAGTCCTAATTGAACTAGGCTTTGACCTCATTAAGCCCAAGGGTGTACCTTGGTCATAAGCCCAACCACTAACCAGAATTTAACTAGCTAATTATGGCAATTGGACTTTAATTACTCAAGCTTATTTAGCAAGGTAATTCGCCCATTACAACTAAACAAACAAAACTCAAATCAAAGGAAAACCCTAATTAACCCTAACCCTAGGTTGGTTTCTGAAACTTCCAATGCAACTTCCTTATCTTCAACGACTTGGATTAACGTAAAGCTTGAGATCCTCATTTCCAAGTTCTTGAAGGTTACTCTGGACATCCTACTTGGTCTTGCACGCGACACACCAACGCTTGCATGGAATCCTTAAGCTTCTTGGCACGGTGCTCTGGATTATTGGACCACTTGGGCATTGTTGGAATATCCTTGACTCCTATGGCCGGTTCAGGCCATCATCATCCAGTGGCAAGTGTGTACTTCTCCTTATCGCCTAGCCTAAATTGAAAAGTACTTTGTGTGCATGCCTCGCTTGTGCCATTGTGTACTTTTACCACAATTGGCATCCACTTAGTTCCGGATCCCAACACCATTGGCGACGCGTGGTTTGACTTCAGTAGGTCATCGGGTTAGGGTCGACAGGATGTTAACGAACTTTGGGCCAATTTATTAGGGTTTCCCTGCCTTGAGTATTACCTACTTGCTTTGTTGGTGTTTGGGTCCAAAAAGTCGGAGGAGGATCTGGATCTTAAGACTGAAAGCTACATCAAAGAAAGCGTCTGCGGTTGTATCCTTAATCGAAAAATGCTCCTATTTACTCTGTCCACTAGGCTCAGTGGAATACATGTGATGAGGATAATGGGACGCCAGGCGAGTCAACGCGATCCATTAGCCGTATTGATGGTCCAATGACATGTTTAAGAGCTAGTCAGCGCAAGGATGCTTTTCATAATAGTCCACCAAGCCAACAGGAGCAGCAAATGCTTGACCGGGTTAGAGGACGCCAATCTGATACTCACTTGTACTTTTGAAGTGAAGGAATGATCTTTAGCGACCGAACCATACTTTACAACCGCAAGTCTTCTTGCCTCACCTTATATTTATTATCGGGTAGACGTGATTTACATATAGCAAGCTGTTAAACAGAAGTCTTCTAGTCGATAATTACTATGTCGATTTATATGCTGGCACGCCCATTTGACCACAAGTCTTCTGGTCTTAAAATACATTCCTAGTTTCATTAGATTTTAGTTTTTTAGCAAGTCCAAGAAGTATTAGGGTTTGTCTTGTAAGGCTTATAAATAGCCACTCTTATAACTATTTTTGGGGGACGATCTTTGATATAATACAAGTGAGGAATTTTCCTTCAAGTTCCTTAATTGAACTTCTCTTGAATTCTTGAGTTCTTAACTTGGAATTTTCAAAGTAGACTTTAGCGATTAGTTTTGTTCTCTATTCCATTCATATTTGCTTGAGGTTGCTAAATTCCTTTGTGGGTTTAGAGGTCTTGGGTTCATAAGAACAAAACTGGTCTGGCCTTCCATTACAGAAGAGAAAAGATCCACTGAGCATTCTTTGTGTTGGGAGGTTCTAGTGAGAATGGTTCACTAAGGTTGCTCATGCAGTTGTATCCAGAAACTTCAGTGTTATTTCTCTTTAATTGAAGTTGTTCATATCTTTGTGTTTCTTACAAAAAAAAAAATTCCTTTTCTGTTTTACAAAAAAATTTTACCGGAGCCTTTCTTACGATTGTTTCTCTACTCGCTCATCGGTACTGTTCATCATTACTGTTCACGTACTGTAGCATTACTGTTCATAAAAAATTCATTCTTGTTTATATTCTTGCTAGGGTTTCTAGTTTGTGTTTTGTTCTAAGTGTCCGCGTTACCTTTTTTATCACTTGATTGCTGAAATCTCCTTGTAATATCCATCATTGTTTTTGACATTGTTTCTTTTGAATATTCATCTTGTGAAGGCCAAAATTTTCTTGTTTATTTGATCCAAAATTGAGACCAAGAAAATCACACAATTGTGGGAAGTTCCTAAAAAAGGAGTCCAAGAAAAGATCCCAATTTTGATTGAAAAGATTTCCCAAATCTTCTTGGATTAGGGTTTTCTATATTTAAAAGGAATGGGACGAATGCAAACTTTGCTCTGTTCACACCTATTTGTGTTCATACATTAAAGATTGCCCAAATCTGAGTTTGATTGATATTTGAAAAGGACGGACCGAGCGAACACTGCTCACACCTAACCACCCTTACTTTTGCATTCACACCTTAAACCTTTACTTTCACCTGCCTCATTTGAATTTCTTTCAAAGGTACAAATTCTAGATTTATAGGATTTGTAAATTTTGTTTCAGTTGCTTATTCGGTGTGTGTTGATTCAAAAAAAAAATCTGAAAATTTTTTTTTGAAAAAAGTCTTGTTGAAATTTTGAGTTATTAATTCTTGAATTTTCAAGAGTTAAGTTCCTTAAGAACTTTGGAAAGGAAATTGAGGGTAGGTGTCTTCTTTACTTGAGAGAAACACGCCGAAAGCATTCTTAGACTAGGTTATACTTTGTTTTCTTGTGAATTCTGTTTATGTCTCAAGAGAGAAAACACCAACCGAACAGTGTTTCAAATAAGCTTTTGCTCCAAGCCATTCGGACAAGAAATGAAGAAACATGAGTATATCATGGACAGCTTGTCCGATTAGACCGACTTTTCGACGATGCGAGGTGTCGGATACACCAAATGTGGCATCAAACAACCGCGGATGATGATCATGATGCGTCATGATGGGGTACCAATCAAACGCATCTAGAGAAGTCAAAGGGGAGCAAGGATGGTCGAATTAGACCTGGGGAGGCGATGACAACCTTGGTTCAATCAAAACCAAAATACCTACATTTCATGGAAAGAAGAAACTGACCACGAAACTTGGATTGGGTGGGTAGGATTGAACAAGTGTTTGAAATTCACGCCTACCTGAGGAAAAGAAGGTAAAAGCTAGTAGTTGTTGAATTTCAGACTATGCCTATATGGTGGGAACAAGTATGTGCTATGAGAAGGAGAAAGAGCTCGATCCACCGATGACACTTGGGCTGAAATGAAACAAGTGATGAGTAAACGATTTGTACCTTCCATTATACCACGGATTTGTACAATCATCTCCAACCATTCAAGGATCAAAATCGGTCGATGAGTATTACAAGCAAACGAGGTCAATGATCAGACGTCTAATCCACAAGAAGATCCGTAAGCGATTGTAACGTTCCTCGGGTGACTAAACTCCCTGAGATAAGGAAGAAAGTTGAGCTCCAAGATCATTATGAGTTTCAACAAATGGTGTGTTATGCGTAAAAGGTGGAAAGACTACTTGTATCCACCAAAGCACCTAGTGGACGGGCTAACCACTACAACCCCTACCCTCCGGTGGAGAAGAACTCAATTTCCGATCTAGTACTTGGCCAAGGCACGGAGGTAATAGAGAGAAGGAGAGCAAGCAATCATACAACTTGGTTGCCACATCTTCAAAAGGCATTTCCAAGGTGTATGGCCACTGAAGCCAAGTGCATCCCTCAAATGCCTTGACTAACCCACCAAAGCAATGCTTCAAATGCAAGGGAAAGGCCACCCATGGCTCAAAATGCCCTGTCAACGAGCATTATGTATGAACAAGAGGAAGGAGTATGGCTAAGGAAGATGAGGAGGAGTATGGATATGCCACCACTGGTTGAGGAGACACCCAAGAGGGAGGAACTACCGAGCCAGTGGCGGGATAAGAACCAGTGCGCGACGTAACCATGGTGACCATGAGAATGCTTAACACACAAGCTCAAGAAGATGACCTCCAACGCACCAACATCTTCCACACAAGATGCAAATTGGAGATGAGGTATGCCTTATGATCATTGATAGTGGTTCATGCACAAATTGTATAGCTCTGGCTGACTTTGTTGAACAAAGGAATATCCCATGGACTTACCACCCTAAACCCTATAGACTATCTTGGTTGAATGATGGGAGGGAAGTCAAGGTGAATAAACAAGCTTTGATCACCTTTTCTATTGGTAGATACAAGGACCAGAGTCCTATGTGATAATTCTATGCATGCTAGTCATATATTGCTAGGTCCACAGGAGTATGATAGGCAAGCTGACCATATTGGACTAACTAACAAGTATCGTTCACTATGGATAAGTTCAAATTCACGCTTTCATTGACCCTACTACAAGTGTATGAAGAACAATTGCACTTAAGAAAAGAAAGAGAGAAAGGCAACAGAGTGAGGGAAAGAAAAAAAAAGATGGGAAAAATGAGAGAAAAGAAAAGAGGGAAGAAATCGTGCAAAGAGAGAAGGAACATTGGGAAAGAAAAGTTGAGTGGAAAGAAAGTTAGTGGGAGGTAGAGAAGAAAAAGAGCTTTTATACAAGCGCGAGGTAGATAGGGTTTTAAATGCACAAAATCTTCTCATAGGTACTCATGTACAGAGAAGCTGATTATTACTCTTTTACACACTTGACGCATGATTCTCTCCCTAGTGCAATCTACTCTCTTTGCGAATTTCAAGAGATGTGTTCGAGGAACTACCCAAGGAGATGCCTCCCATTCGAGGGCATTGAACATCAAATCGACTTTGTTCCCAGAGGAGAAATCTTACCAAATCGGGCAAGCCCTAGAGAGCCAATCGAGGGAGACAAAGGAGATACAAAGGCAAGTCGATTCCCTTCTTGAAAAGATCGGTGAGTCTCTTAGGTCCTCAGACTGCACTGCTTATTCTTGTACCCAAGAAAGAGAAATTTGGAGAATGTGTACCGATTACCGTTACAATTAATAAAATAACCGCGGTTAAATATCATCATCCCATTCCTAGGTTAAATGATATGTTGAAGGAATTGCATGGGAATCATCTTTACAAAGATTGATCTTAGGTTGGGTTATCATCAAATCAGAATAAAAGAGGGAGACTGGAAAAACAGTCTTTAAAACAAAGTATGGTCTCTATGAGTGGCTTGTGATGCCTTTGGCTTAACAAGCGCTCCTAGTATTTTTTATGCGATTGATAAATCATGTTTTAAGGCATTTTACGGAAAATTAGTTCTTGTCTATTTTGATGATATTTCAATCTACAGCAAGGTCCTTAGGAGAGCATGTTGAACATGATTAGTTCTAAGTGCCTTTACGTGAAATCGACTTTTACTAATGTTGACAAATGTATCTTTTGCACTAATAGAGTTAATTTCTTGATTATATTGTGAGTCGATGTAAGTGTTGATCAGTCAGAGCAAAGGTAAAAGTTACATCTTAGATTGGCCAACCCAACAAACATCTCGAGGGTAAGGTTTTTCATGGTCTTACAAGTTTTATAGGAGATTTGTTAAAGACTTTAGTTCTATTGCTGCACCTTTGAATGGGATTGTTAAAAAGAATGTTGGTTTTCAATGGGGAAAAGAGCAAGCAAAATCGTTTTCTAAGCTTAGGAGTTGTTGACCTCTTGCACCTATTCTGTTAATGAGTGTTTAAGTGATGATGGGTCAAAAAAGAACAGAATTTGTAAGAAATTTGCATGAGCAGTCCGATTACACAAATTGAGAAAAAAGAATATGCAATATGCACAACATGCCAATAAATAAAGGAAGCATGTTGTATTTGAACCCGGTGATTGGGGTGCATTGGGTACAAGGAAGGAGCGGTTTCCATTTCTGGAGAACAAATTACATCCCTCGAGGAGATGGGACCGTTTATTGATGTTACAAGATGTAATAATGCCTACAAGGCTGGAGCTTCCAAGTAAGTATAATTTGGTGCATCTTTAACGTCGCAATCGACCTCTGATTTTGATCTGAATATTACACAGATTGTCGAATCACTTTCGAGAGAGAGGGGAGATGCAATGGATAATGGGCCAGCGTCGACATCAACGTGATCCAATGGTCGGTATTGATTAGTCAATGACATGTTCAAGAGCTAAGCATGTGAAGGATGCTACGATCCTTAATAATCCACCAAACCAACAAGAGCAAACCAAGCTTGGCAGAGTTAGAGGATTATTGGCGAATCAATCACTCACTTATGCGTTTGAAGTGAAAGAAATGATCTTGGCCCGGCGTGACGCATGCATCTAAGCTGCAAGTCTTACGCTCACATATTCTTGTAGATTAGATTTTAAAGGCGTGGGCACGCCTTTATATACAGCAAGTCTTCTAGTCGCATAATTACTATATCGATTTGCAAAGGCGTGGAGCACGCTACGACCATAAGTCTTGGTCACATTCATAATTTCATTAGGATTTTTAGTTTTTTTAGCAAGTCAAGTAGTATTAGGGGTTTATCTTGTAAAGGCTTATAAATAGCCACTCTTATAACTATTTTTTGGGGACGATCTTTGACATAGCCACTAACCCGAGAATTTTCCTTCAAGTTCTTTAATTGAACTTCTCTTGAATTCTTGAGTTCTTAACTTGGGTTTTCAAGAGTAGACTTTAGCGATTAGTCTTGTTCTCTATTCCATTCATATTTTGCTTGGGTTGCTAAATTCCTTTGTGGGTTAGGGGTCTTGGGTTCATAAGAACAAAGCTGGTTCAGGTTCCATTGAAGAAAAGATCCACTCGGTATATTCTTTGTGTGTTGGGAGGTTCTAGGAGGTCACCGCTAAGGGTTGCTCATCAACATGACTCTTGATCTGATACATGACCCACCCACGTTACATGGCCCAATAACAGTGCAAAACCCAGCTAAAAGGATCAAAGAGGAGTTGATGCATTAGTTGTGATGTCCAAAATCAAGTTAAACCACTTTACAATGTGGATGAGGAGTTGAGGTTGGTGACATTGCTAAGCATTGAAGAAGGACCAGCTCTTGTTTGATCGAATTAAAGTCCAAATTCTAGCTTTCTTGTTTGAGCACAAAGCATGGGTTAAGTAGTTTCCAAATTGGAAAATCCTTTAACCACATGCCTCTTTAAGGTTTCTTAGTTGATTAGTGTTAGGATTATTAGAAGTTTCCTAAACTCCGGTTTTTATTTCCATTTGTAAATTCGGTTTTCTAAGCTTCAAGCTGGCGAATTACTAAGTCAAGTTAGACTAGGATTTCATGTCTTGTAGGCTATAAATAGGCCTCTTAAATTCGAGTATTAACAAGAAATATTCAGCAAATTACTTTGAGTGTTAATCACCTCTTTGCTTCTTTGAGCAGCAACTAATACAACAGAATCTTCTTGGGTGTTTATAGACTTATCAATTCAAGAACACGTTGAATTGTGCCGTCTCTACCTTACCAGCGTTCGTTGTCCACGTGCTCAAGCGGGAAGGTCTTCCAGATGTGTTCCAACTTTGTTTGCGAAACCCTAGATCCATCTACGTCTCTTTAGGTGATGCGGTTGCGTTATTAATTAGCGTGGTTCAGACGCTCGGTTAGGTCGACAAGTTAGTCGAGGTAACAAAGTATATATTTTTTTCTTATTTTGAGTCAATTGTTTTAGTTTGGGGTCGTGAGTCTTCAAAATTCAAAAAAAAAAAAAATCGGTGTACTGTTCACTTGGCACTGTAGCGATAATTCACCGCTACTGTTCATCAATTCCTCTTGATTGCATCGTTCAAATTCTGTGTTTTTTCCTTCGTGTCTTACTTGCTGTTTTTTGTGTCTATTGTATGTCAAGAAAATCAGAGAAAATATATATATATATATAGTTTGATTCACATTAGTTGTTCTTGTTCTTGTTTCTTCTTCGTCGTTCTTGTTCTTCTCATTAAAGTCGTGTCTTTTTGCTTGTTGTTCTTTGATAAGCCGAACCAATCTGGTTGTCTAAGTGCTGTTTAGGGTTTGTGTCTTGCGTCTAGTTTTCTTTGAGTCAAAAAAAAAAAAAAGAAGGACGAAGTAGAGGTTGTGTCAAAACTCATTGCTGGAAAATAGAAATCTGCTTTGTGATCCTTGCAAAATTAAAAGGTTCTTGGGCATACCTGATTGAGATCTTGAAGCTTTCTTGATTGTGTTTGTGTAATCTTGATACTATTACATCAATCTTGAAGCCATTCTTGAAAAAAATCAGACCTTACACCTTTGATTCTTGCAAGTTGTAATTGGTTCTTAAACTATTCTTGTGCAGCTAACGTTTCTTGTTGTTGAGAATTGTTGCTGTGAAAAAAAAAAAAAAAACAAACAAGAACAGCAAACGAAAAGAAAAGAAGACAAAGCTTGAAACTTCAACAAGGAAAAAAGAGACTTCTAAAGAAGTGAAGAAGGTCATTCAAACCTGGTTTGGAAACAAGGTCAAGTCTAAATTGGAAAACCAACCACTTCCATTATTCCTTCCTTAACCAGTTTGAAAACCACTTTTGGAAACAAGTGCTGCGTGTTTACTGCCAAAATCCACCTGAAAAACTGCTCCTCGAACAACCCATACCTGTCCAATTTTTTGGAAACCAACCAGAAAACGAAACAAAGAAAAAAGTGTCAAATCGGTTGGGGGGTTTCTTGTTTGTTTGATGGTTTAGCTTTGTTTTCTAGGGTTTGTTTTCAGCTTTTAAGACAATTTCCAGCATCTTAATCAGTCTTATTTCACCATTTTGTTTGACTTTTTTGTTGAGCACTTAAACTGGTTCTTTGTTCCCTAAACCATTGTGTCTTAGTTTCCTAATTCTTTTGTCTTTGTTTCCTAATCTTTTTTCTTACTTTTACTCTTTTATTTTCTCAAATTGCTGCATCATTCTTGTCTACAAACTCCGCGGGTTTAAATTGGTAAGTTGGTTTACACTAGAGAAATTCTAATTTCTTAAGCAAGTTGTATAAGGTTCTAAGAGTGATTGGTGAGACTATTAGAGTGATTGTGGGTGCAAAACTCGAGGGTGAGTGAATACATATGTGAGGGAGTGTGGAAGGATTTTCAAAACCCTAAAACATTTTTAAGTGATCACCATGCTCACAGGGCTGAGGATCTTCTTCCCGGGCCTTGATTTTAGCAATACGTAATTAACTAGAATCACTCAGGAGACATTAGCATTTTGGATCAAAGCTTGGAATTGTCAATCAAAGAATCGACAATTTGGAAAAACCTGATTAAAAGGGAAGCCGTGGTAGAACACCTTTGCATGAGTCAAGTGACTCAAATGAGGGGTGACAATAGACAGCGGCGACCTAAAGCGTGAGAATAGACTCAATGATGATTCTATTAGGTGGTATTAGATTGAAGATTCCTTCATTCAGGGTGTTGAGATCCGGATGCATACTTAGGAGTGGGAAAAAAGGTTGAGCTCGTGTTCAATTGCAACAATTACAGAAGATCAAAAGGTAAAACTTCATTTAGAGTTTCTTGACTATGTTGTTGTGTGGTGGGATGGGGTTACAACAAGTATGAGAAGAAGTGGAGAACCACCATCCGATACATGGCATGCATTGGGGCTTTTGATGAGAAAATGATTTGTGCCAAATCACTACTACGTGATTTGTATCAAAACTTTCAAAGCCTCACTCAAGGATCTAAAGTGTTGAAGACTACCACAAGAAAATGGAGATGCTCATGCTACAAATGTTGTGTTGAGAGGATGGGAAACCCTTCAGCTCGGTTTTGAATGGCTTACGTCGATATTGGCGGCGGGTGGGAACTACAACACTATGTAGAACTCAATGACCTGGTAGACAGAGCCATCAAGATTGAGGCGTTACAAGAGGAGGTCCCCAGACCTATGCCTATGTACCAGCTCAAGGTGGTGAGAATTATCCAATTCATGAGGAGGAAAAACCAGCTACTAGTTCAAGCACTCCAAAGCCTCCAATTGAAGCTCCTAAGGCTGATTCTAGGCCAATGACCAATAACACCGGTAATCCCCAATGAAATGGGACACTAGGTGTTTTAAATGCAAGAAGGGGAGCACATTGCTAGTCAATGTCCTAATCAAAGCTATGATCATCCTTCCCAATGGCGGGTCCTTGATGATGAATGTGAGTATGAGGACATGCCACCTTTGGTGAAGAAATAGATGAAGAAGAGGAAATTCCCGATCTTGACCAACTAGGGCTGGTGGTTGTTGCCCTAGCTACACATGTCAAAACGATGATGCCTTACAAGGGAAAATATCTTCTACTCTGTCACATCAGGGTGTATGTAGCCTAATTATAGATGGAGGAAGGCATGCAAATGTTGCAAGTCAACATGGTGGAGAAACAACTTTGCCTACAAAGCATCCAACCCCCAGGTCTTCAATGGCTAAATGGCGGTGGTGGCGTGAGGGTTATAAACAAGTCAAGTTCCATTTAGCATTGGCAAGTATGAAGATGTTGTGCTATGTGATGTAGCCAATGCAACTTACCATATATACTACTTGGAAGACCATGGCGGTTTGATAAAGCTGTCAATTTTGAAGAGTAACCAACAAATATTCCTTCCTACATGGCCAAAGAAAGGTTATCTCGCCCCTAACTCAAGCAAGTTAGGTGAGGATCAAGAGAAATTGCATAAGAAGTATGAGGTGGAACTTGCTAAGAAGTGACAGTTAAAACCGAGGTCAACCAGAGGAAGTGAAGGGCGAATCTAATGATAGAGAGAAAAGGAAAAAGAATTACCAATGGAAATTTGCAAAGAAAACTAATCTTTTGTAAAAACAAGAGGCGTGAGGAGAGCTTTACATTCAATGTGATAGTACTAGGTACTCTTGTGTAAAGAAATACTTGTAATTCTCCACGACCTAACTGCAGCTTTACCTCAAGTGTTTTAAATCTCTTACAGGGAATTTGAGGCGTCTTCCCGATGAGATTCAAATGGATTACCACCAGTGGGGGGTGAACACCAATTGATTTGGTGCACCGGAGCCTGTTACCAAATAAACACTACCTATCGTATGGGTCACGAAGAGACAAAGGAGCTACAATGGCGGGTTGCAGCTCTTGAAAGAAAAAAAGCCTGTGGGGAGAAAGCTTAAGCCATGTGTTGTTCTGTCATCTTAGTGCCAAAGAAAGATGGAGCATTAGGCGTATTACCGCGGTGTAGGGCGTTAATGCTATAGCGGGAAAATATAGATCACCTATCGTTTGGATGATATGTTGGATGGTTGCATGGTGCCATTATTTTCACAAAAATTGAGTTAAAAGTGGTTACCATCAAATAAGAATGAAAGAGGGTGGTGATGAATGGAAAATAGCTTTTAAGACTAAGTATGGTTTATATGAGGTGGCTTGTCATGCCTTTTGGTTTGATTCTGCGCTAAGTACTATGAGATTAATGAACCATGTACTTAGACATTTCATTAGCAAATTGTGGTTGTTTATTTTGATGATATCTTGATTTATAGCATGACTAGAAGAGCATGTAGAGCGTCTTAGACTTGTACTTGAAACACTTGATGATGCTCAATTGTATGCTAACATTAAAAGTGTTCTTTTGCACTAGTGAAGTAGTATTTCTAGGTTATGTTGTAAGTGCCAATGGAATTCATGTAGATGGGGATAAAGTCGCGTGCTAATCGTGAGATGGCCGACACCTAAAGGTGTTGGAGATGTTAGTAGCTTCCATGGTTTAGCTTTTTATGTTCGTAGATTTGTTAAAGATTTCTTACTATTGCTTTGACATCTGTGATTAAAGAATGAGAATTAGTGTGGAAGAAGCAAGAACATGCTTTCATCACACTAAGATAAACTTACTCATGTGCTTACTTGCATTACCTTGTTTTGATAAAACTTTTGAAATTGAATGTAATGCCAGATTGGGAATTGGGGCTGTTTTAATGCAAGAAGATTAGTCCCATTGCATTCTTTAGTGAAAAAAAATGAATGGGGCAGCCTTAAATTACCCACATATGATAAGGAAATGTATGCTTTGGTTGGGTCCTTAGAGGCATTGTAACACTATTTTAGACCCTAAGAATTTGTAATTCCTGCTGATTATGAGTGGCTTAACACCTTAAATCTCAACACAAGCTTAATAGCGGCATGCTAGGTGGGTTGCATTCATTGATACTTTCCTTATGTTATTAAGTACAAAGTAGGGAGATCTAATGTTGGGCGGATGCATTATCAAGTGAGCATTCTTTACTCAGTACTTGATGCTAAATTACTTGGACTTGAGTTTATCAAGGAATTGTATTAAAGAGATGCAGATTTTTCAGCCTTGGTAAGTTCACCAGGTAAAACACCAGCAAATGGTAAGTTTTGTTTTCATGATGGTTTCCTATTTTATCTTAACAAGCTTTGTATACCTAATTGCTCTATCCGTGTATTGCTTGTGAGGGAATCACATGGAGGAGGTTTGATGGGGCATTTTGGAATTGCCAAAACACTTGCCATTCTTCAAGAACATTTTTTTCTTGTGGGATGAAGCGTGATGTTGGGCGTTATGGTGGCTAAGTGTCACTTGCCACAAAGCTAATCTAAACTTCACCACTTTTGCTTATATTCTCCTTTACCTATTCCTAAGAACCACGGTTAGATATATCTATGGATTTTGTTTTGGGACTGCCTAGGACTAAAGGAAATGATAGCATCTTTGTTGTTGTTGATTTTCAAAATGGCTCATTTTATACCTTGTCATAAAACGGATGATGCTTCACGTAACTAATTTGTTCTTTAAAGAAATTGTTAGATTGCATGGTATTCCACGTTACTATTGTATCGACCGTGTGATGTGAAATTTCTTAGCTACTTTTGGAAAACTTTGTGGGAAACTTGGGACTAAATTGTTGTTTTCTACATCTAGTCACCCTGGCCGATGTAACCAAGCGAGTGGTCAACCGCACCTTGTCTACTACGTGCCATTATTAGGCGTAATCTTAAAACATGGGAAGAGTGTTTACCACATGTGAGTTTGCCTGTCGTTCTACTCAGAGTGCAACTCAATTTTCACCTTTTGAAGTTGTTTATGGTTTTAACCCTTTAACTCCATTGATCTTTTGCCTTTAAGTGATGGTTGTTAGTTTAGATGGAGCTAAAAGGCTGATTTGGTTAAACAACTTCATGAAAGTGTGCTCAATATTATTGAACAGCATGGCACAATATGTCAAGCAAACCAACAAAGGCGTCATTCGTGTGATCTTTGAACGGTGGGTATGGTTGCATATGAGAAGAGAGGTTTCCAATAGCGTCGAAACAAGTTGCTCCCAAGAGGAGATGGACCATTCCAAGTCCTTGAGCGCGTGTGACAATGCTTACCGACTAGACCTACACGAGGTACCAAGTTAGTGCTACTTTTTAATGTCTCGACCTTAGTCCATTTCGTAGAGGATGAACAAGATTTGAGGGGCAAATCCTTCTCAAGAGGAAGGGAATGATCGCGGATCATCCCAGCAGGAGGTGGAGTCAGGAATGGTCAGGTGGAGTCCGCGGAATGGTCAATCTTCAAACTCACTTCAAGTCCCTCATGGCCCAATAACCGTTACACGAGCTAAAGGATCAAAGAGGAGTTGAATGCATTGGTTAAGTGATGTCCAAAATCAAGTTAAGCCACTTTACAATGTGGATGAGGAATGAGGCCGTTGGTGACATTGCTAAGCATTGAAGAAGGACCAGCTCTTGTTTGATGAATTAAAGTCTAGCTTTCTTGTTTAGTTAATAAAGCATGGGTTAAGTAGTTTCCAAATTGGAAAATCAACCCACATGCCTCTTAAAGTTTCTTAGTTGATTAGTGTTGGGATTATTAGAAGTTTCCTAAACTCAGTTTTATTTCCATTTGTAAATTCGGTTTCTAGCTTCAAATGGCAATTACAAATCCAAGATGAAACTAGGATTTCATGTCTTGTAGGCTATAAATAGGCCTCTTAAATTGAGTAATATACAAGAAATATTTAGAAATTACTTTGAGTGTTAATCACCTCTTTGCTTCTTTGAAGCAACTTGAATACCTTAGAATCTTCTTGGGTGTTTATAGACTTATCAATTCAAGAACATGTTGAATGTGGCGTCTCTACCTTATACCAGCGTTAGTTGTCCGCGTGCTCAGCGGGTGAAGGTCTTCAGCGTGTGTGTTCCAACTTTGTTTGCAAAACCCTAGATCACATCTTTTGGGTGTGCGGGTTGCGTTATTAATTAGCATTAGTTATCAAATGCTTTTATGGTTCCAAACCTAGTATGAATCCAAATTCCCAAGTGATGCGGACATCCAAGTAAGGTCATGAATAGAAGCAAGGTGTGAAATCTCTCTCTCTTTCTTCCCTAGTATGGCTAGTTGGGTTTCCTTGTGTGCAATGGCGTGGCTTCTTTACACCATCCTCCCGGATGGTGGAGGCAAGTCGAGGACTTTTCTCATTGTTTTCCAAAAGTCTTTCTTGAACTTTTCGGGACTTCATCTCGAGGCTACATTGGATGTTTCAAGTTGTGAAATCAACTTCATGCGGGGAACCACTATGGTATTTCATCTAGTGGATATTGGTAGCATATAGTCTCCATTTAAATTTTAGTTGAGTGGGAAGTTCTCTGAGGCCGGAAGCTTGGGATGTCGAGAATTTTTGTTTACGTTAGATCTAAAGATGAGGTTTCCATTGGTTTATTAGATTTTCATGTGTCGTCATTATGAAGAATGAGACGATTTTTTTTTCGTGTTTGGGCAGAAATATTTGGTACATTGATGGCTCTCCGATGGGGTTTTCAAATGGATGACGAACACGTCGATCATTGAATCTTCCTCGTTTACATGCGGTTTAGTTTACCCAAACTTACAGTTCATTTATTCAATAATACCTCTTCCACATTGTTTTTCTGTTTGGGCACTTCTTAAATCCGATGCTGCTATGTAGGTCAATGTCAGAAGCCAAATGTGGCTCGTGTTTGTGTCGATCTTACGCAATCCAACGCCTACTAGGGTGTGTGGAACATGGGGGGGGGATGGGGACGGTTTTGGCAGGCCCTCAATGCGGATGATGAAGAACAAGTTGGCAACCAGAGTGAGAAGATCAAGTCTTGCTACCCTTCTCCAAGGTTGAAGACACATTGAAGGAATGAAACCTAGTTGAATGAAATTCAAATTGAGTACAAATTCAATTTGATTCTAGGGTTTCTATGGGAGCCGATTTTGATGAATTGATTAGTTAGTTCAATTAAGTTAGCTTTTCAATTAGTTGAAATAAGCTAGGTTGACCAACGGTCAAAATTTAGGCTGATTAAGGTTAGAGTTTCCTAGTCCTATGAGGAATTACCTAAACCATTTACTTTATTGTTTTCCTAGTAGTAGTAGGTTTTGTTTTGTAAGGCTATAAATAAGCCTATGGTTGGCCGAATTTATTCATCAAATTATTCATTAAAATTTTAGCTTTTCTTGTGAGAATATGCGTCTTGAAGGTTTGAGTGTTCAATCGACTTATGATTAAAGCGCACTTGATTGTGGCGTCCTACTACCACGAGTCTTGGTTGCTAATTCATTGTGTTATGGGTTGAGATTAAATTCAAGGTTCGTTCCCACGAATTAGAAGGGTCGAGTGTCTTCCATAACTTCAACGATATTCATCTAGATCCAATCAACTCACATCATCTTGGTATGAGCGGTTGATGATATCAAGTATATCCCTTGTACTTGTTTGTTATTTTCATTTTCTTGGTGTCAAAATTTTGTCCAGGAAAAAAAAACATACTTTCATCATTCTTGTAGCATTCTTGTTCATCCAAATTTAATCTCTAGTTTCTTGATTGTTGGTCTTGTCTTTCTTGTATTCTTTGTGTCTTGAGTCTTAAATAAAAAAAAAACAAAAAAAAAATTCGTGCCTTGTTTCTTGTTCTTGCTGCCCGCCTTGTTCTTGTCTTGGCTGTCCAAATTTGTTGGTTATCTTGCAATATTGTTGTGTCGTTTTGAAGTCTTGAAATCTAGTCATCTTGAGTCATCTTTATTGTTAATTGCTAGTTCAAGTTGCTTTGCAATTCTTGTGGTAATTCTTGTGCTCAAATCACACTATGAATTGGTCTTAGTTTGTTCTTGTTGCTGTCCATTTAGTTCTTGTTGCTGATCAGAACTTGCCTTGCTTGTGTGAGTTGTTTCTTGCGTCAATTACTGCTGGAAAATTGGTGGCTATTCTAAACCAGAAATTTCGTGACTTTCCTTGCTGGGAATTAGGGAGACTTGAGATACCTTGAATTCTTGAAACAATTCCAAGTTCTTGAACAAAGTTCACACCAAATCTTGAACCTTGGGGCTGTTATCTTGAATCTTTTGAAACTAGTTAAACCATTCTTGAATTCTAGAAAAGTGCACAATGGTTCTTGAAGTTTAAAGCAAATTCAAATTGAAAGTTGAAAAAAAAAAACAAAGAAAGAAGAAAGAAAGGCAGGACTGTTTTTCTTGAATCCTTGATTGAATCAAATCTGACCTTGCTTGTTTTTGATCAAATCCTTGTGTTGGAATATTGTTCCAAGCTTGAACTACTCCTTGTTGATTGCTAGAACATAATTGCATATGTTGGGAAGGTAAATCTGAAATGGAAGTTGAACACACAAACCAGAAAATTTGTTTCCAAATTCGTTTACTTTCCCAAGTTGAAAGGTTTCTTGTTGCGTGAACAAGTTGAATCGAATAGAAACCTTCTTCCAATCCTACAAAATAGCTTTCCTAATCCCTAAACGCACAGCACCACATCTAGAAGGTTAAAATCACCATAAACCAATCCAAAATAGCTTCGGAAACTACTTTGCCTTGATCAAATTTAACCTAAACCAACTTGATTGGGAAAAAAAGCAGCTCTTCTCTCTCTCTTGCAGCTACGGTTTGATATTGTTTTTTACGCATGGAGGCTTGGCCGCCCCTTGCCGTCGGTGGAGGCATCCTACTGCCCCAGGCGTCCATCTCAACCTTCTTCCAGAGCAAGTGGTTCTCTTCTGTTTTCAACATTATGCATGATACTACATCGATGGAGGTGGAGGCGTGCAGACGCCGTGGGAACCAGTTGTGGTCTTCTGTCAGATTTATGTCACGGCATTCCAACTGGCTTTGGTTGGAAAATTCTGAGAGCAGGCCGGCAATGGATGACATTGAAGTTCTACTACCTTGGACCTAAGGAGACATTGATGGGGTGCTAGATGCTCGTCATGTTAGATTCGGTTATCATGAGCATGCTTTTCATCGGCTATGGGGTTGCGGCGTTTGGCATGTATTAGGCTGTCCCTATGCGTGTCTTTCATTGGGCGGCTACTGCGTGGACAATGAGCCCTGCGGGTGCCGGTGTGGGTTTAGCTACCAAATT
The DNA here is from genome assembly GCA_013103745.1 of Gardenia jasminoides. Classification (NCBI taxonomy): domain Eukaryota; kingdom Viridiplantae; phylum Streptophyta; class Magnoliopsida; order Gentianales; family Rubiaceae; genus Gardenia; species Gardenia jasminoides. Next base: position 8,858,083 of record CM023104.1, on the reverse strand, counting down.
GCTGATTCATCTTTTAAGAAAGAATATACCCTTGGCCATCTGAGGCTTGTATTATTCATGGATGCAGCGATTACTCTAGGCAGTGTGGCAGCTCTGATGCTTGAGGTTAAGGGTTGATCTGGCAGAAGCCTCTTGGAAGCGGGTTTGGATTGCTTGGCAGAGGCATCCCCTAATCTCCAGTGGCAGCGTTGGAAGGGAGTTAGAGGCGCTTAAAATGCTTGGATTTGATGGGGTTGGGGGCATTTGAGATGGGAAGAATGGCAAAGAGCGGAGACAAGTTCTTTGGGTTGTCAAATCCGTTGTTATTATCTTGCAGGCAGGTTGGGGCTTTGTGGGGGGTGCAGAATGTTGGGAGCTCCAGTTGATCGGATATTCCCTCGGATGAAGGCTGGAGTTGGGGGTGGGAATTGGAGAAGGTGAGAACAATACGTAACC